>CM069908.1:66932943-67480845 GCA_036172215.1 Camellia granthamiana
AAACCAACGCCGCTGGGCTATTTTGAGACGTCAACAACGCGAATTTAAATTTCTTAAGGGACCAAATTGTCCAGACCGAAATCCGGCTCTAACTCCCAAACCGGGAACCTGATTCGAGCCCCGTCTTCTCCCACAAGTCTCTCGTGCCTAGGCGGTCGTGTGTGCCAGGTTTCGTGCCATTCGATCCCCGTTTTGTGATTTTGGGGCGTCAACAACTCGAATTCAAATTTGTGAAGGAACTAGTTTGCCTACAGTGAAATCTGACTCTAACTCCCAAACTGGGAACCCCATTGGAGCCCCGTCTTCTCCCACAAGTCTCTCGTGTTTAGACGGTCATGCGTGCCAAGTTTTGTGCCAAACCGACGCCGTTTGGCATTTTGGGGCGTCAACACCTCGAATTCAAATTTCTTGAGGAACTACTTTTGCCTAGACCGAAATCCGGCTATAACTCCCAAACCAGGAACCCGATTCGAGCCCGCATTCTCCCACAAGTCTCTCACGCCCAGCCTGTCGTGTGTGCCAAATTTTGTTCTTATCCCACCCCGTTTGGTGATTTTATGGCGTTAACAACTCGAATTCAAGTTTCTTAAGGAATTAGTTTTGACTAGAGTGAAACCCGGCTCTAACTGCCAAACCAATTTACGCCCCAAAATCACCAAACAGCATCGGTTTGGCACGAAACTTAGCACACGCGACCGCCTAGGCACGAGAGACTTGTGGGAGAAGACAAGACACCAATCGGGTTCCTGGTTTGGGAGTTAGAGTCGGATTTCGTTATAGACAAACTAGTTCCTTAAGAAATTTGAATTCGATGCGTTGACGCCTCAAAATAAGCAAACGACGTCTGTTTTGCGCGAAACATGGCACACACGACCGCCTAGGCACGAGAAACTTGTGGGAGAACCTGATTGGAGTCCCGTCTTCTCCCACAAGTTTCTCGTGCCTAGGCGGTCGTGTGTGCCAAGTTTCGCGCAAAACAGACACCGTTTGCTTATTTTGAGGCGTCAACGCCTCGAATTCAAGTTTCTTAAGGAACTAGTTTGCCTATAATGAAATCCGACTCTAACTCCCAAACCAGGAACCCGATTGGTGTCCCGTCTTCTCCCACGACTCTCTCGTGCCTAGGCGGTTGTGTGTGCCAAGTTTCGTGCTAATCCAACCCCGTTTGGGGATTTTGGGGCGTCAACACCTCGAATTCAAGTCTCTTAAGGAACTAGTTTGCCTAGAGCAAAATCCGGCTATAACTCCGAAATCAAGAACCCGATAGGAGTCCCGTCTTCTCCCAGAAATTTTTCGTGCTTAGGCGGTCGTGTGGGACAGGTTTCGTGCCAAACCGATGCCATTTCGTGATTTTGGGGCATTAATACATCGAATTCAAATTTCTTAAGGAACTAGCTTGCCTAGTCCGAAATGCGGCTCTAACTCCAAAACCGGGAACCCGATTCGAGCCCAGTCTTCTCTCACAAGTCTCTCGTGCCCAGGCGGTCGTTGCGTGCCGAATTTTGTGCTTATCCGACCCCGTTTGGTGATTTTGTGGCGTCAACGACTCGAATTCAAGTTTCTTAAGGAACTGGTTTGCCTAGACCGAAATCCAGCTCTAACTCCCAAACCGGGAACCCGATTCTAGCCCCGTCTTCACCCACAACTCTCTCGTGCCTAGGCGGTCGCGTGTGGAAAGTTCCGTGCCAAACCGACGCCGTTTGGTGATTTTGGGGTGTCAACACCTCGAATTCAAATTTCTTAAGAAACAAGTTTGCTTAGACCGAAATCCGCCTCTAACTCCCAAACCAGGAACCCGATTCGAGCTCCGTCTTCTCCCACCAGTCTCTACTGCCTAGGCGGGTCGTGTGTGCCAAGTTTCGTGCCAAACCAACGCCGTTGGGCGATTTTGGGGCGACAACACCTCGAATTTAATTTTCTTAAGGGACCAAATTGTCTAGACCGAAATCCGGGTCTAACTCCCAAACCGAGAACCCGATTCGAGCCCCGTTTTCTCCCACAAGTCTCTCGTGCCTAGGCGGGCGTGTGTGCCAAGTTTCGTGCCAAACCAACGCCGTTGGGCTATTTTGAGACGTCAACCCCACGAATTTAAATTTCTTAATGGAACAAATTGTCCAGACCGAAATCCGGCTCTAACTCCCAAACCGGGAACCTGATTCGAGCCCCGTCTTCTCCCACAAGTCTCTCGTCCCTAGGCGGTCGTGTGTGCCAGGTTTCGTGCCATTCGATCCCCGTTTTGTGATTTTGGGGCGTCAACACCTCGAATTCAAATTTGTGAAGGAACTAGTTTGCCTAGAGTGAAATCTGAATCCAACTCCCAAACTGGGAACCCATTGGAGCCCTGTCTTCTCTCACAAGTCTCTCGTGTTTAGGCGGTCATGTGTGCCAAGTTTTGTGCCAAACCAACGCCGTTTGGTATTTTGGGGCGTCAACACCTCGAATTCAAATTTCTTAAGGAACTACTTTTGCCTAGACCGAAATCCGGCTATAACTCCTAAACCAGGAACCCGATTCGAGCCCGCATTCTCCCACAAGTCTCTCACGCCCAGCCGGGTCGTGTGTGCCAAATTTTGTTCTTATCCCACCCCGTTTGGTGATTTTGTGGCGTTAACAACTCAAATTCAAGTTTCTTAAGGAATTAGTTTGACTAGAGTGAAACCCGACTCTAACTGCCAAACCAATTTACGCCCCAAAATCACCAAACAGCATCGGTTTGGCACGAAACTTAGCACACACGCGACCGCCTAGGCACGAGAGCCTTGTGGGAAAAGACGGGACACCAATCGGGTTCCTAGTTTGGGAGTTAGAGTTGGATTTCATTATAGACAAACTAGTTCTTTAAGAAATTTGAATTCGAGGCGTTGACGCCTCAAAATAAGCAAACGGCGTCTGTTTTGCGCGAAACTTGACACACACGACCGCCTAGGCACGAGAAACTTGTGGGAGAACCTGATTGGAGTCCCGTCTTCTCCCACAAGTTTCTCGTGCCTAGGCGGTCGTGTGTGCCAAGTTTCGCGCAACACAGACTCCGTTTGCTTATTTTGAGGCGTCAACGCCTCGAATTCAAGTTTCTTAAGGAACTAGTTTGCCTATAACGAAATCCGACTCTAACTCCCAAACCATGAACCCGATTGGTGTCCCGTCTTCTCCCACAAGTCTCTCGTGCCTAGGCGGTCGAGTGTGCTAAGTTTCGTGCCAAACCGATGCTGTTTGGTTATTTTGGGGCGTAAACACCGCGAATTCAAATTCCTTAAGGAACTAGTTTGCCTAGACAGATATCCGGCTATAACTCCCAAACCGGGAACCCGATTCGAGCCCCGCCTTCTCCCACAAGTCTCTCGTGCCTAGGTGGTCGTGTGTGCCAAGTTTCGTGCCAAACCGATGTCGTTTGGCGATTTTTGGGCCTCAATACCTCGAATTCAAATTTCTTAAGGAACTAGTTTGCCTAGACCGAAATCCGGCTCTAGCTCCCAAACCGGGAACCCGATTCTAGCCCCGTCTTCTCCCGCAAGTCTCTTGTGCCTTGGCGGTCGTGTGTGCCAAGTTTCGTTCTAATCAAGCCATGTCTGGTAATTTTGGGGTGTCAAAAACTCGAATTCAAGTTTCTTATGGAACTATTTTGCCCAGAGGAAAATCCGTCTCAAACTCCCAAACCGGGAACCCGATTGGAGTCCCGTCTTCTCCCACAAGTTTCTTGTGCCTAGGCGGTCGTGCGTGCCAAGTTTCGTTCCTAACCGACGCCGTTCGGTGATTTTAAGTTGTCAACACCTCGAATTGAAGTTTCTTAAGGAACTAGTTTGCCTAGAGTGAAATCCAGCTCTAACTCCCAAACCGGGAACCCGATTGGAGTCCCGTTTTCTCCCACAAGTCTTTCGTGCCTAGGCGGTCGTGCGTGCCAAGTTTCGTGCAAAACCAACGCCTTTTGGTATTTTGGGGTATCGACACCTCGAATTCAAATTTCCTAAGGAACTAGTTTTCTACACCGAAATCCAGCTCTCCCTCCCAAACCGGGTACCCGATTGGAGCCCCGTCTTCTCCCACAACTCTCTCGTGCCTAGGCGGTTGTGTGTGCCAAGTTTCGTGCTAATCCAACCCCGTTTGGGGATTTTGAGGCGTCAACACCTCGAATTCAAGTTTCTTAAGGAACTAGTTTGCCTAGAGCAAAATCCGGCTATAACTCCGAAATCAAGAACCCGATTGGAGTCCCGTCTTCTCCCAGAAATTTCTCGTGCTTAGGCGGTCGTGTGGGCCAGGTTTCGTGCCAAACCGATGCCATTTTGTGATTTTGGGGCATTAATACATCGAATTCAAATTTCTCAAGGAACTAGCTTGCCTAGTCCGAAATGCGGCTCTAACTCCAAAACCGGAAATCCGATTCGAGCCCAGTCTTCTCTCACAAATCTCTCATGCCCAGGCGGTCGTGCGTGCCGAATTTTGTGCTTATCCGACCCCGTTTGGTGATTTTGTGGCGTCAACGACTCGAATTCAAGTTTCTTAAGGAACTAGTTTGCCTAGAATGAAATCCGACTTTAACTCCTAAACCAGGAACCCGATTCGAGCCCCGCCTTCTCCCACAAGTCTCTCGTGCCTATGCGATCGTGTGTGCCAACTTTCAGGCCAAACCGACGCCGTTTGACGATTTTGGGGCGTCAATACCTCGAATTCAAATTTCTTAAGGAACTGTTTTGCTTAGACCGAAATCCAGCTCTAACTCCCAAACCGGGAACCCGATTCTAGCCCCGTCTTCACCCACAACTCTCTGATGCCTAGGCGGTCGCGGGTGCAAAGTTCCGTGCCAAACCGACGCCGTTTGGTGATTTTGGGGTGTCAACACCTCGAATTCAAATTTCTTAAGGAACAAGTTTGCTTAGACCGAAATCCGCCTCTAACTCCCAAACCAGGAACCCGATTCGAGCTCCGTCTTCTCCCACAAGTCTCTACTGCCTAGGCGGGTCGTGTGTGCCAAGTTTCGTGCCAAACCAACGCCGTTGGGCGATTTTGGGGGCGACAACACCTCGAATTTAATTTTCTTAAGGGACCAAATTGTCTAGACTGAAATCCGGGTCTAACTCCCAAACTGAGAACCCGATTCGAGCCCCGTTTTCTCCCACAAGTCTCTCGTGCCTAGGCGGGCGTGTGTGCCAAGTTTCGTGCCAAACCAACGCCGCTGGGCTATTTTGAGACGTCAACAACGCGAATTTAAATTTCTTAAGGGACCAAATTGTCCAGACCGAAATCCGGCTCTAACTCCCAAACCGGGAACCTGATTCGAGCCCCGTCTTCTCCCACAAGTCTCTCGTGCCTAGGCGGTCGTGTGTGCCAGGTTTCGTGCCATTCGATCCCCGTTTTGTGATTTTGGGGCGTCAACAACTCGAATTCAAATTTGTGAAGGAACTAGTTTGCCTACAGTGAAATCTGACTCTAACTCCCAAACTGGGAACCCCATTGGAGCCCCGTCTTCTCCCACAAGTCTCTCGTGTTTAGACGGTCATGTGTGCCAAGTTTTGTGCCAAACCGACGCCGTTTGGCATTTTGGGGCGTCAACACCTCGAATTCAAATTTCTTGAGGAACTACTTTTGCCTAGACCGAAATCCGGCTATAACTCCCAAACCAGGAACCCGATTCGAGCCCGCATTCTCCCACAAGTCTCTCACGCCCAGCCTGTCGTGTGTGCCAAATTTTGTTCTTATCCCACCCCGTTTGGTGATTTTATGGCGTTAACAACTCGAATTCAAGTTTCTTAAGGAATTAGTTTTGACTAGAGTGAAACCCGGCTCTAACTGCCAAACCAATTTACGCCCCAAAATCACCAAACAGCATCGGTTTGGCACGAAACTTAGCACACGCGACCGCCTAGGCACGAGAGACTTGTGGGAGAAGACAAGACACCAATCGGGTTCCTGGTTTGGGAGTTAGAGTCGGATTTCGTTATAGACAAACTAGTTCCTTAAGAAATTTGAATTCGATGCGTTGACGCCTCAAAATAAGCAAACGACGTCTGTTTTGCGCGAAACTTGGCACACACGACCGCCTAGGCACGAGAAACTTGTGGGAGAACCTGATTGGAGTCCCGTCTTCTCCCACAAGTTTCTCGTGCCTAGGCGGTCGTGTGTGCCAAGTTTCGCGCAAAACAGACACCGTTTGCTTATTTTGAGGCGTCAACGCCTCGAATTCAAGTTTCTTAAGGAACTAGTTTGCCTATAGTGAAATCCGACTCTAACTCCCAAACCGGGAACCCGATTGGAGTCCCATCTTCTCCCACAAGTCTCTCGTGCCTAGGCAGTCGTGTGTGCCAAGTTTCGTGCCAAACCGACGCCGTTTGGTGATTTTGGGGCATCAACACCTCGAATTCAAATTTCTTACGGAACTAATTTGCCTAGATCGAAATCCGGCTCTAACTCCTAAACCAGGAACCCAATTCGAGCCCGCCTTCTCCCACAAGTCTCTCGTGCCTAGGCGGTCGTGTGTGCCAACTTTCATGCCAAACCGACGCCGTTTCACGATTTTGGGGCGTCAATACCTCGAATTCAAATTTCTTAAGGAACTGGATTGCCTAGACCGAAATCCAGCTCTAATTCCCAAACCGGGAACCCGTTTCTAGCCCCGTCTTCACCCACAACTCTGTCGTGCCTAGGCGGTCGTGTGTGCAAAGTTTCGTACCAAGCCGACGCCATTTGGTGATTTTGGTGGTGTCAACACCTCGAATTCAAATTTCTTAAGGAACAAGTTTGCTTGGACCGAAATCCGCCTCTAACTCCCAAACAAGGAACCCGATTCGAGGTCCGTCCTCTCCCACAAGTCTCTAGTGCCTAGGCGGGTCGTGTGTGCCAAGTTTCGTGCCAAACCAACGCCGTTGTGCGATTTTGGGGCGACAACACCTCGAATTTAATTTTCTTAACGGACCAAATTGTCTAGACCGAAATCCGGGTCTAACTCCCAAACCGAGAACCCGATTCGAGCCCCGTTTTCTCCCACAAGTCTCTCGTGCCTAGGCGGGCGTATGTGCCAAGTTTCGTGCCAAACTAACGCCGTTGGGCTATTTCGAGACGTCAACACCGCGAATTTAAATTTCTTAATGGACCAAATTGTCCAGACCGAAATCCGGCTCTAACTCCCAAAGCGGGAACCTGATTCGAGCCCCGTCTTCTCCCACAAGTCTCTCGTGCCTAGGCGGTCGTGTGTGCCAGGTTTCGTGCCATTCGATCCCCGTTTTGTGATTTTAGGGCGTCAACACCTCGAATTCAAATTTGTGAAGGAACTAATTTGCCTATAGTGAAATCTGACTCCAACTCCCAAACTGGGAACCCCATTGGAGCCTCGTCTTCTCCCACAAGTCTCTCGTGTTTAGGCGGTCATGTGTGCCAAGTTTTGTGCCAAACCGACGCCGTTTGGTATTTAGGGGCGTCAACACCTCGAATTCAAATTTCTTGAAGAACTACTTTTGCCTAGACCGAAATCCGGCTATAATTCCCAAACCAGGAACCCGATTCGAGCCCGCATTCTCCCACAAGTCTCTCACGCACAGCCGGTCGTGTGTGCCAAATTTTGTTCTTATCCCACCCCGTTTGGTGATTTTGTGGCGTTAACAACTCGAATTCAAGTTTCTTAAGGAATTAGTTTGACTAGAGTGAAACCCGGCTCTAACTGCCAAACCAATTTACGCCCCAAAATCACCAAACAGCATCGGTTTGGCACGAAACTTAGCACACGCCACCGCCTAGGCACGAGAGACTTGTGGGAGAAGACGGAACACCAATCGGGTTCCTGGTTTGGGAGTTAGAGTCGGATTTCATTATAGACAAACTAGTTCCTTAAGAAACTTGAATTCGAGGTGTTGACGCCTCAAAATAAGCAAACGGCGTCTATTTTGCGCGAAACTTGGCGCACACACGACCGCCTAGGCACGAGAAACTTGTGGGAGAAGACGGGACTCCAATCAGGTTCTCCCACAAGTTTCTCGTGCCTAGGCGGTCGTGTGTGCCAAGTTTCGCGCAAAACAGACGCCGTTTGCTTATTTTGAGGCGTCAACACCTCGAATTCAAATTTCTTAAGGAACTAGTTTGCCTATAATGAAATCCGACTCTAACTCCCAAACCAGGAACCCGATTGGTGTCCCATCTTCTCCCACAAGTCTCTCGTGCCTAGGCGGTCGTGTGTGCTAAGTTTCGTGCCAAACCGATGCTGTTTGGTTATTTTGGGGCGTAAACACCGCGAATTCAAATTTCTTAAGGAACTAGTTTGCCTAGACCGAAATCCGGCTATAACTCCCAAACCGGGAACCCGATTCGAGCCTCGCCTTCTCCCACAAGTCTCTCGTGCCTAGGTGGTCGTGTGTGCCAAGTTTAGTGCTAAACCGATGTCGTTTGGCGATTTTTGGGCCTCAATACCTCGAATTCAAATTTCTTAAGGAACTAGTTTGCCCAGACCGAAATCCGGCTCTAGCTGCCAAACCGGGAACCCGATTCTAGCCCCGTCTTCTCCCGCAAGTCTCTTGTGCCTTGGCGGTCGTGCGTGCCAAGTTTCGTTCCTAACCGACGCCGTTCGGTGATTTTAAGTTGTCTACACCTCGAATTGAAATTTCTTAAGAAACTAGTTTGCCTAGAGTGAAATCCAGCTCTAACTCCCAAACCGGGAACCCGATTGGAGTCCCGTTTTCTCCCACAAGTCTTTCGTGCCTAGACGGTCGTGTGTGCCAAGTTTCGTGCAAAACCGACGCCTTTTGGTGATTTGGGGTATCAACACCTCGAATTCAAATTTCGTAAGGACCTTGTTTTCTACACCGAAATCCAGCTCTCCCTCCCAAACCGGGAACCCGATTGGAGCCCCGTCTTCTCCCACGACTCTCTCGTGCCTAGGCGGTTGTGTGTGCCAAGTTTCGTGCTAATCCAACCCCGTTTGGGGATTTTGGGGCGTCAACACCTCGAATTCAAGTCTCTTAAGGAACTAGTTTGCCTAGAGCAAAATCCGGCTATAACTCCGAAATCAAGAACCCGATTGGAGTCCCGTCTTCTCCCAGAAATTTCTCGTGCTTAGGCGGTCGTGTGGGACAGGTTTCGTGCCAAACCGATGCCATTTCGTGATTTTGGGGCATTAATACATCGAATTCAAATTTCTTAAGGAACTAGCTTGCCTAGTCCGAAATGCGGCTCTAACTCCAAAACCGGGAACCCGATTCGAGCCCAGTCTTCTCTCACAAGTCTCTCGTGCCCAGGCGGTCGTGCGTGCCGAATTTTGTGCTTATCCGACCCCGTTTGGTGATTTTGTGGCGTCAACGACTCGAATTCAAGTTTCATAAGGAACTAGTTTGCCTAGAGTGAAATCCGACTTTTAACTCCCAAACCGGTAACCCGATTGGAGTCCCGTCTTCTCCCACAAGTTTCTCGTGCCTAGGAGGTCGTGTGTGCCAAGTTTTGCGCAAAACAGACGCCGTTTTCTGATTTTGGGGCCTCGAATTCAAGTTTCTTAAGAAACTAGTTTGCATATAGTGAAATCCGACTCTAACTCCCAAACCGGGAACCTGATTGGAGTCCCGTCTTCTCAAACAAGTCTCTCGTGCCTAGGCGGTCGTGTGTGCCAAGTTTCGTGCCAAACCGACGCCGTTTGGTGATTTTGGGGCATCAACACCTCGAATTCAAATTTCTTACGGAACTAGTTTGCCTAGATCGGAATCCGACTCTAACTCCCAAACCAGGAACCCGATTCGAGCCCCGCCTTCTCTCACAAGTCTCTCGTGCCTAGGCGGTCGTGTGTGCCAACTTTCATGCCAAACCGACGCCGTTTGACGATTTTGGAGCGTTAATACCTCGAATTCAAATTTCTTAAGGAACTAGTTTGCCTATAATGAAATCCGACTCTAACTCCCAAACCAGGAACCCGATTGGTGTCCCCTCTTCTCCCACAAGTCTCTCGTGCCTAGGCGGTCGCGTGTGCTAAGTTTCGTGCCAAACCGATGTTTGGTTATTTTGGAGCGTAAACACCGCGAATTCAAATTTCTTAAGGAACTAGTTTGCCTATACCGAAATCCGGCTATAACTCCCAAACCGGGAACCCGATTTGAGCCCCGCCTTCTCCCACAAGTCTCTCGTGCCTAGGTGGTCGTGTGTGCCAAGTTTCGTGCCAAACCGATGTCGTGTGGCGATTTTTGGGCCTCAATACCTCGAATTCAAATTTCTTAAGGAACTAGTTTGCCTAGACCGAAATCCGGCTCTAGCTGCCAAACCGGGAACCTAATTCTAGCACCGTCTTCTCCCGCAAGTCTCTTGTGCCTTGGCGGTCGTGTGTGCCAAGTTTCGTTCTAATCAGACCATGTCTGGCAATTTTGGGGCTTCAAAAACTCGAATTCAAGTTTCTTATGGAACTAGTTTGCCCAGAGGAAAATCCGTCTCTTAACTCCCAAACCGGGAACCCGATTGGAGTCCCGTCTTCTCCCACAAGTTTCTTGTGCCTAGGCGGTCGTGCGTGCCAAGTTTCGTTCCTAACCGACGCCGTTCGGTGATTTTAAGTTGTCAACACCTCGAATTGAAGTTTCTTAAGGAACTAGTTTGCCTAGAGTGAAATCCAGCTCTAACTCCCAAACCGGGAACCCGATTGGAGTCCCGTTTTCCCCCACAAGTCTTTCGTGCCTAGGCGGTTGTGTGTGCCAAGTTTCGTGAAAAACCGACGCCTTTTGGTGATTCTGGGGTATCAACACCTCGAATTCAAATTTCCTAAGGAACTAGTTTTCTACACCGAAATCCAGCTCTCCCTCCCAAACCGGGAACCCGATTGGAGCCCCGTCTTCTCCCACGACTCTCTCGTGCCTAGGCGGTTGTGTGTGCCAAGTTTCGTGCTAATCCAACCCCGTTTGGGGATTTTGGGGCGTCAACACCTCGAATTCAAGTCTCTTAAGGAACTAGTTTGCCTAGAGCAAAATCCGGCTATAACTCCGAAATCAAGAACCCGATTGGAGTCCCGTCTTCTCCCAGAAATTTCTCGTGCTTAGGCGGTCGTTTGGGCCAGGTTTCGTGCCAAACCGATGACATTTCGTGATTTTGGGGCATTAATACATCGAATTCAAATTTCTTAAGGAACTAGCTTGCCTAGTCCGAAATGCGGCTCTAACTCCAAAACCGGGAACCCGATTCAAGCCCAGTCTTCTCTCACAAGTCTCTCGTGCCCAGGCGGTCGTGCGTGCCGAATTTTGTGCTTATCTGACCCCGTTTGGTGATTTTGTGGCGTCAACGACTCCAATTCAAGTTTCTGAAGGAACTAGTTTGCCTAGAGTGAAATCCGACTTTTAACTCCCAAATCGGGAACCCGATTGGAGTTCCGTCTTCTCCCACAAGTTTCTCGTGCCTAGGAGGTCGTGTGTGCCAAGTTTCGCGCAAAACAGATGCCGTTTGCTGATTTTGGGGCGTCAACACCTCGAATTCAAGTTTCTTAAGGAACTAGTTTGCATATAGTGAAATCCGACTCTAACTCCCAAACCGGGAACCCGATTGGAGTCCCATCTTCTCCCACAAGTCTCTCGTGCCTAGGCAGTCGTGTGTGCCAAGTTTCGTGCCAAACCGACGCCGTTTGGTGATTTTGGGGCATCAACACCTCGAATTCAAATTTCTTACGGAACTAATTTGCCTAGATCGAAATCCGGCTCTAACTCCTAAACCAGGAACCCAATTCGAGCCCGCCTTCTCCCACAAGTCTCTCGTGCCTAGGCGGTCGTGTGTGCCAACTTTCATGCCAAACCGACGCCGTTTCACGATTTTGGGGCGTCAATACCTCGAATTCAAATTTCTTAAGGAACTGGATTGCCTAGACCGAAATCCAGCTCTAATTCCCAAACCGGGAACCCGTTTCTAGCCCCGTCTTCACCCACAACTCTGTCGTGCCTAGGCGGTCGTGTGTGCAAAGTTTCGTACCAAGCCGACGCCATTTGGTGATTTTGGGGTGTCAACACCTCGAATTCAAATTTCTTAAGGAACAAGTTTGCTTGGACCGAAATCCGCCTCTAACTCCCAAACAAGGAACCCGATTCGAGGTCCGTCCTCTCCCACAAGTCTCTAGTGCCTAGGCGGGTCGTGTGTGCCAAGTTTCGTGCCAAACCAACGCCGTTGTGCGATTTTGGGGCGACAACACCTCGAATTTAATTTTCTTAACGGACCAAATTGTCTAGACCGAAATCCGGGTCTAACTCCCAAACCGAGAACCCGATTCGAGCCCCGTTTTCTTCCACAAGTCTCTCGTGCCTAGGCGGGCGTATGTGCCAAGTTTCGTGCCAAACTAACGCCGTTGGGCTATTTCGAGACGTCAACACCGCGAATTTAAATTTCTTAATGGACCAAATTGTCCAGACCGAAATCCGGCTCTAACTCCCAAACCGGGAACCTGATTCGAGCCCCGTCTTCTCCCACAAGTCTCTCGTGCCTAGGCGGTCGTGTGTGCCAGGTTTCGTGCCATTCGATCCCCGTTTTGTGATTTTAGGGCGTCAACACCTCGAATTCAAATTTGTGAAGGAACTAATTTGCCTATAGTGAAATCTGACTCCAACTCCCAAACTGGGAACCCCATTGGAGCCTCGTCTTCTCCCACAAGTCTCTCGTGTTTAGGCGGTCATGTGTGCCAAGTTTTGTGCCAAACCGACGCCGTTTGGTATTTAGGGGCGTCAACACCTCGAATTCAAATTTCTTGAAGAACTACTTTTGCCTAGACCGAAATCCGGCTATAATTCCCAAACCAGGAACCCGATTCGAGCCCGCATTCTCCCACAAGTCTCTCACGCACAGCCGGTCGTGTGTGCCAAATTTTGTTCTTATCCCACCCCGTTTGGTGATTTTGTGGCGTTAACAACTCGAATTCAAGTTTCTTAAGGAATTAGTTTGACTAGAGTGAAACCCGGCTCTAACTGCCAAACCAATTTACGCCCCAAAATCACCAAACAGCATCGGTTTGGCACGAAACTTAGCACACGCCACCGCCTAGGCACGAGAGACTTGTGGGAGAAGACGGAACACCAATCGGGTTCCTGGTTTGGGAGTTAGAGTCGGATTTCATTATAGACAAACTAGTTCCTTAAGAAACTTGAATTCGAGGTGTTGACGCCTCAAAATAAGCAAACGGCGTCTATTTTGCGCGAAACTTGGCGCACACACGACCGCCTAGGCACGAGAAACTTGTGGGAGAAGACGGGACTCCAATCAGGTTCTCCCACAAGTTTCTCGTGCCTAGGCGGTCGTGTGTGCCAAGTTTCGCGCAAAACAGACGCCGTTTGCTTATTTTGAGGCGTCAACACCTCGAATTCAAATTTCTTAAGGAACTAGTTTGCCTATAATGAAATCCGACTCTAACTCCCAAACCAGGAACCCGATTGGTGTCCCATCTTCTCCCACAAGTCTCTCGTGCCTAGGCGGTCGTGTGTGCTAAGTTTCGTGCCAAACCGATGCTGTTTGGTTATTTTGGGGCGTAAACACCGCGAATTCAAATTTCTTAAGGAACTAGTTTGCCTAGACCGAAATCCGGCTATAACTCCCAAACCGGGAACCCGATTCGAGCCTCGCCTTCTCCCACAAGTCTCTCGTGCCTAGGTGGTCGTGTGTGCCAAGTTTAGTGCTAAACCGATGTCGTTTGGCGATTTTTGGGCCTCAATACCTCGAATTCAAATTTCTTAAGGAACTAGTTTGCCCAGACCGAAATCCGGCTCTAGCTGCCAAACCGGGAACCCGATTCTAGCCCCGTCTTCTCCCGCAAGTCTCTTGTGCCTTGGCGGTCGTGCGTGCCAAGTTTCGTTCCTAACCGACGCCGTTCGGTGATTTTAAGTTGTCTACACCTCGAATTGAAATTTCTTAAGAAACTAGTTTGCCTAGAGTGAAATCCAGCTCTAACTCCCAAACCGGGAACCCGATTGGAGTCCCGTTTTCTCCCACAAGTCTTTCGTGCCTAGACGGTCGTGTGTGCCAAGTTTCGTGCAAAACCGACGCCTTTTGGTGATTTGGGGTATCAACACCTCGAATTCAAATTTCGTAAGGACCTTGTTTTCTACACCGAAATCCAGCTCTCCCTCCCAAACCGGGAACCCGATTGGAGCCCCGTCTTCTCCCACGACTCTCTCGTGCCTAGGCGGTTGTGTGTGCCAAGTTTCGTGCTAATCCAACCCCGTTTGGGGATTTTGGGGCGTCAACACCTCGAATTCAAGTCTCTTAAGGAACTAGTTTGCCTAGAGCAAAATCCGGCTATAACTCCGAAATCAAGAACCCGATTGGAGTCCCGTCTTCTCCCAGAAATTTCTCGTGCTTAGGCGGTCGTGTGGGACAGGTTTCGTGCCAAACCGATGCCATTTCGTGATTTTGGGGCATTAATACATCGAATTCAAATTTCTTAAGGAACTAGCTTGCCTAGTCCGAAATGCGGCTCTAACTCCAAAACCGGGAACCCGATTCGAGCCCAGTCTTCTCTCACAAGTCTCTCGTGCCCAGGCGGTCGTGCGTGCCGAATTTTGTGCTTATCCGACCCCGTTTGGTGATTTTGTGGCGTCAACGACTCGAATTCAAGTTTCATAAGGAACTAGTTTGCCTAGAGTGAAATCCGACTTTTAACTCCCAAACCGGTAACCCGATTGGAGTCCCGTCTTCTCCCACAAGTTTCTCGTGCCTAGGAGGTCGTGTGTGCCAAGTTTTGCGCAAAACAGACGCCGTTTTCTGATTTTGGGGCCTCGAATTCAAGTTTCTTAAGAAACTAGTTTGCATATAGTGAAATCCGACTCTAACTCCCAAACCGGGAACCTGATTGGAGTCCCGTCTTCTCAAACAAGTCTCTCGTGCCTAGGCGGTCGTGTGTGCCAAGTTTCGTGCCAAACCGACGCCGTTTGGTGATTTTGGGGCATCAACACCTCGAATTCAAATTTCTTACGGAACTAGTTTGCCTAGATCGGAATCCGACTCTAACTCCCAAACCAGGAACCCGATTCGAGCCCCGCCTTCTCTCACAAGTCTCTCGTGCCTAGGCGGTCGTGTGTGCCAACTTTCATGCCAAACCGACGCCGTTTGACGATTTTGGAGCGTTAATACCTCGAATTCAAATTTCTTAAGGAACTAGTTTGCCTATAATGAAATCCGACTCTAACTCCCAAACCAGGAACCCGATTGGTGTCCCCTCTTCTCCCACAAGTCTCTCGTGCCTAGGCGGTCGCGTGTGCTAAGTTTCGTGCCAAACCGATGTTTGGTTATTTTGGAGCGTAAACACCGCGAATTCAAATTTCTTAAGGAACTAGTTTGCCTATACCGAAATCCGGCTATAACTCCCAAACCGGGAACCCGATTTGAGCCCCGCCTTCTCCCACAAGTCTCTCGTGCCTAGGTGGTCGTGTGTGCCAAGTTTCGTGCCAAACCGATGTCGTGTGGCGATTTTTGGGCCTCAATACCTCGAATTCAAATTTCTTAAGGAACTAGTTTGCCTAGACCGAAATCCGGCTCTAGCTGCCAAACCGGGAACCTAATTCTAGCACCGTCTTCTCCCGCAAGTCTCTTGTGCCTTGGCGGTCGTGTGTGCCAAGTTTCGTTCTAATCAGACCATGTCTGGCAATTTTGGGGCTTCAAAAACTCGAATTCAAGTTTCTTATGGAACTAGTTTGCCCAGAGGAAAATCCGTCTCTTAACTCCCAAACCGGGAACCCGATTGGAGTCCCGTCTTCTCCCACAAGTTTCTTGTGCCTAGGCGGTCGTGCGTGCCAAGTTTCGTTCCTAACCGACGCCGTTCGGTGATTTTAAGTTGTCAACACCTCGAATTGAAGTTTCTTAAGGAACTAGTTTGCCTAGAGTGAAATCCAGCTCTAACTCCCAAACCGGGAACCCGATTGGAGTCCCGTTTTCCCCCACAAGTCTTTCGTGCCTAGGCGGTTGTGTGTGCCAAGTTTCGTGAAAAACCGACGCCTTTTGGTGATTCTGGGGTATCAACACCTCGAATTCAAATTTCCTAAGGAACTAGTTTTCTACACCGAAATCCAGCTCTCCCTCCCAAACCGGGAACCCGATTGGAGCCCCGTCTTCTCCCACGACTCTCTCGTGCCTAGGCGGTTGTGTGTGCCAAGTTTCGTGCTAATCCAACCCCGTTTGGGGATTTTGGGGCGTCAACACCTCGAATTCAAGTCTCTTAAGGAACTAGTTTGCCTAGAGCAAAATCCGGCTATAACTCCGAAATCAAGAACCCGATTGGAGTCCCGTCTTCTCCCAGAAATTTCTCGTGCTTAGGCGGTCGTTTGGGCCAGGTTTCGTGCCAAACCGATGACATTTCGTGATTTTGGGGCATTAATACATCGAATTCAAATTTCTTAAGGAACTAGCTTGCCTAGTCCGAAATGCGGCTCTAACTCCAAAACCGGGAACCCGATTCAAGCCCAGTCTTCTCTCACAAGTCTCTCGTGCCCAGGCGGTCGTGCGTGCCGAATTTTGTGCTTATCTGACCCCGTTTGGTGATTTTGTGGCGTCAACGACTCCAATTCAAGTTTCTGAAGGAACTAGTTTGCCTAGAGTGAAATCCGACTTTTAACTCCCAAATCGGGAACCCGATTGGAGTTCCGTCTTCTCCCACAAGTTTCTCGTGCCTAGGAGGTCGTGTGTGCCAAGTTTCGCGCAAAACAGATGCCGTTTGCTGATTTTGGGGCGTCAACACCTCGAATTCAAGTTTCTTAAGGAACTAGTTTGCATATAGTGAAATCCGACTCTAACTCCCAAACCGGGAACCCGATTGGAGTCCCATCTTCTCCCACAAGTCTCTCGTGCCTAGGCAGTCGTGTGTGCCAAGTTTCGTGCCAAACCGACGCCGTTTGGTGATTTTGGGGCATCAACACCTCGAATTCAAATTTCTTACGGAACTAATTTGCCTAGATCGAAATCCGACTCTAACTCCTAAACCAGGAACCCAATTCGAGCCCGCCTTCTCCCACAAGTCTCTCGTGCCTAGGCGGTCGTGTGTGCCAACTTTCATGCCAAACCGACGCCGTTTCACGATTTTGGGGCGTCAATACCTCGAATTCAAATTTCTTAAGGAACTGGATTGCCTAGACCGAAATCCAGCTCTAATTCCCAAACCGGGAACCCGTTTCTAGCCCCGTCTTCACCCACAACTCTGTCGTGCCTAGGCGGTCGTGTGTGCAAAGTTTCGTACCAAGCCGACGCCATTTGGTGATTTTGGGGTGTCAACACCTCGAATTCAAATTTCTTAAGGAACAAGTTTGCTTGGACCGAAATCCGCCTCTAACTCCCAAACAAGGAACCCGATTCGAGGTCCGTCCTCTCCCACAAGTCTCTAGTGCCTAGGCGGGTCGTGTGTGCCAAGTTTCGTGCCAAACCAACGCCGTTGTGCGATTTTGGGGCGACAACACCTCGAATTTAATTTTCTTAACGGACCAAATTGTCTAGACCGAAATCCGGGTCTAACTCCCAAACCGAGAACCCGATTCGAGCCCCGTTTTCTTCCACAAGTCTCTCGTGCCTAGGCGGGCGTATGTGCCAAGTTTCGTGCCAAACTAACGCCGTTGGGCTATTTCGAGACGTCAACACCGCGAATTTAAATTTCTTAATGGACCAAATTGTCCAGACCGAAATCCGGCTCTAACTCCCAAACCGGGAACCTGATTCGAGCCCCGTCTTCTCCCACAAGTCTCTCGTGCCTAGGCGGTCGTGTGTGCCAGGTTTCGTGCCATTCGATCCCCGTTTTGTGATTTTAGGGCGTCAACACCTCGAATTCAAATTTGTGAAGAAACTAATTTGCCTATAGTGAAATCTGACTCCAACTCCCAAACTGGGAACCCCATTGGAGCCTCGTCTTCTCCCACAAGTCTCTCGTGTTTAGGCGGTCATGTGTGCCAAGTTTTGTGCCAAACCGACGCCGTTTGGTATTTAGGGGCGTCAACACCTCGAATTCAAATTTCTTGAAGAACTACTTTTGCCTAGACCGAAATCCGGCTATAATTCCCAAACCAGGAACCCGATTCGAGCCCGCATTCTCCCACAAGTCTCTCACGCACAGCCGGTCGTGTGTGCCAAATTTTGTTCTTATCCCACCCCGTTTGGTGATTTTGTGGCGTTAACAACTCGAATTCAAGTTTCTTAAGGAATTAGTTTGACTAGAGTGAAACCCGGCTCTAACTGCCAAACCAATTTACGCCCCAAAATCACCAAACAGCATCGGTTTGGCACGAAACTTAGCACACGCCACCGCCTAGGCACGAGAGACTTGTGGGAGAAGACGGAACACCAATCGGGTTCCTGGTTTGGGAGTTAGAGTCGGATTTCATTATAGACAAACTAGTTCCTTAAGAAACTTGAATTCGAGGTGTTGACGCCTCAAAATAAGCAAACGGCGTCTATTTTGCGCGAAACTTGGCGCACACACGACCGCCTAGGCACGAGAAACTTGTGGGAGAAGACGGGACTCCAATCAGGTTCTCCCACAAGTTTCTCGTGCCTAGGCGGTCGTGTGTGCCAAGTTTCGCGCAAAACAGACGCCGTTTGCTTATTTTGAGGCGTCAACACCTCGAATTCAAATTTCTTAAGGAACTAGTTTGCCTATAATGAAATCCGACTCTAACTCCCAAACCAGGAACCCGATTGGTGTCCCATCTTCTCCCACAAGTCTCTCGTGCCTAGGCGGTCGTGTGTGCTAAGTTTCGTGCCAAACCGATGCTGTTTGGTTATTTTGGGGCGTAAACACCGCGAATTCAAATTTCTTAAGGAACTAGTTTGCCTAGACCGAAATCCGGCTATAACTCCCAAACCGGGAACCCGATTCGAGCCTCGCCTTCTCCCACAAGTCTCTCGTGCCTAGGTGGTCGTGTGTGCCAAGTTTCGTGCTAAACCGATGTCGTTTGGCGATTTTTGGGCCTCAATACCTCGAATTCAAATTTCTTAAGGAACTAGTTTGCCCAGACCGAAATCCGGCTCTAGCTGCCAAACCGGGAACCCGATTCTAGCCCCGTCTTCTCCCGCAAGTCTCTTGTGCCTTGGCGGTCGTGCGTGCCAAGTTTCGTTCCTAACCGACGCCGTTCGGTGATTTTAAGTTGTCTACACCTCGAATTGAAATTTCTTAAGAAACTAGTTTGCCTAGAGTGAAATCCAGCTCTAACTCCCAAACCGGGAACCCGATTGGAGTCCCGTTTTCTCCCACAAGTCTTTCGTGCCTAGACGGTCGTGTGTGCCAAGTTTCGGGCAAAACCGACGCCTTTTGGTGATTTGGGGTATCAACACCTCGAATTCAAATTTCGTAAGGACCTTGTTTTCTACACCGAAATCCAGCTCTCCCTCCCAAACCGGGAACCCGATTGGAGCGCCGTCTTCTCCCACGACTCTCTCGTGCCTAGGCGGTTGTGTGTGCCAAGTTTCGTGCTAATCCAACCCCGTTTGGGGATTTTGGGGCGTCAACACCTCGAATTCAAGTCTCTTAAGGAACTAGTTTGCCTAGAGCAAAATCCGGCTATAACTCCGAAATCAAGAACCCGATTGGAGTCCCGTCTTCTCCCAGAAATTTCTCGTGCTTAGGCGGTCGTGTGGGACAGGTTTCGTGCCAAACCGATGCCATTTCGTGATTTTGGGGCATTAATACATCGAATTCAAATTTCTTAAGGAACTAGCTTGCCTAGTCCGAAATGCGGCTCTAACTCCAAAACCGGGAACCCGATTCGAGCCCAGTCATCTCTCACAAGTCTCTCGTGCCCAGGCGGTCGTGCGTGCCGAATTTTGTGCTTATCCGACCCCGTTTGGTGATTTTGTGACGTCAACGACTCAAATTCAAGTTTCTTAAGAAACTAGTTTGCCTAGAGTGAAATCCGACTTTTAACTCCCAAACCGGGAACCCGATTGGAGTCCTGTCTTCTCCCACAAGTCTCTCGTGCCTAGGCGGTCATGTGTGCCAAGTTTCGTGCCAAACCGATGCCGTTTGGTGATTTTGGGGCATCAACACCTCTAATTCAAATTTCTTACGGAACTAGTTTGCCTAGATCGAAATCCGGCTCTAACTCCCAAACCAGGAACCCGATTCGAGCCCCGCCTTCTCCCACAAGTCTCTCGTGCCTAGGCGGTCGTGTGTGCCAACTTTCATGCCAAACCGACGCCGTTTCACGATTTTGGGGCGTCAATACCTCGAATTCAAATTTCTTAAGGAACTAGTTTGCCTAGACCGAAATCCAGCTCTAACTCCCAAACCGGGAACCCGATTCTAGCCCCGTCTTCACCCACAACTCTCTCGCGCCTAGGCGGTCGCGTGTGCAAAGTTCCGTGCCAAACCGACGCCGTTTGGTGATTTTGGGGTGTCAACACCTCGAATTCAAATTTCTTAAGTAACAAGTTTGCTTGGACCGAAATCTGCCTCTAACTCCCAAACCAGGAACCGATTCGAGGTCCGTCTTCTCCCACAAGTCTCTAGTGCCTAGGCGGGTCGTGTGTGCCAAGTTTCGTGCCAAACCAACGCCGTTGGGCGATTTTGGGGCGACAACACCTCGAATTTAATTTTCTTAAGGGACCAAATTGTCTAGACCGAAATCCGGGTCTAACTCCCAAACCGAGACCCGATTCGAGCCCTGTTTTCTCCCACAAGTCTCTCGTGCCTAGGCGGGCGTGTGTGCCAAGTTTCGCGCCAAACCAACGCCGTTGGGCTATTTCGAGACGTCAACACCGCGAATTTAAATTTCTTAATGGACCAAATTGTCCAGACCGAAATCCGGTTCTAACTCCCAAACCGGGAACCTGATTCGAGCCCCGTCTTCTCCCACAAGTCTCTCGTGCCTAGGCGGTCGTGTGTGACAGGTTTTGTGCCATTCGATCCCCGTTTTGTGATTTTGGGGCGTCAACACCTCGAATTCAAATTTGTGAAGGAACTAGTTTGCCTAGAGTGAAATCTGACTCTAACTCCCAAACTGGGAACCCCATTGGAGCCCCGTCTTCTCCCACAAGTCTCTCGTGTTTAGGCGGTCATGTGTGCCAAGTTTTGTGCCAAACCGACGCCGTTTGGTATTTTGGGGCATCAACACCTTGAATTCAAATTTCTTGAGGAACTACTTTTGCCTAGACCAAAATCCGGCTATAACTCCCAAACCAGGAACCCGATTCGAGCCCGCATTCTCCCACAAGTCTCTCACGCCCAGCCGGTCGTGTGTGCCAAATTTTGTTCTTATCCCACCCCGTTTGGTGATTTTATGGCGTTAACAACTCGAATTCAAGTTTCTTAAGGAATTAGTTTGACTAGAGTGAAACCCGGCTCTAACTGCCAAACCAATTTACGCCCCAAAATCACCAAACGGCATCGGTTTGGCACGAAACTTAGCACACGCGACCGCCTAGGCACGAGAGACTTGTGGGAGAAGACGGGACACTAATCGGGTTCCTGGTTTGGGAGTTAGAGTCGGATTTCGTTATAGACAAACTAGTTCCTTAAGAAACTTGAATTCGAGGTGTTGACACCTCAAAATAAGCAAACGGCGTCTGTTTTGCACGAAACTTGGCACACACGACCGCCTAGGCACGAGAAACTTGTGGGAGAAGACGGGACTCCAATCAGGTTCTCCCACAAGTTTCTCGTGCCTAGGCGGTCGTGTGTGCCAAGTTTCGCGCAAAACAGACGCCGTTTGCTTATTTTGAGGTGTCAACACCTCGAATTCAAGTTTCTTAAGGAACTAGTTTGTCTATAACGAAATCCGACTCTAACTCCCAAACCAGGAACCCGATTGGTCCCCGTCTTCTCCCACAAGTCTCTCGTGTTTAGGCGGTCATGTGTGCCAAGTTTTGTGCCAAACCGACGCCGTTTGTTATTTTGGGGCGTCAACACCTTGAATTCAAATTTCTTGAGGAACTACTTTTGCCTAGACCGAAATCCGGCTATAACTCCCAAACCAGGAACCCGATTCGAGCCCGCATTCTCCCACAAGTCTCTCACGCCCAGCCGGTCGTGTGTGCCAAATTTTGTTCTTATCCCACCCCGTTTGGTGATTTTGTGGCGTTAACAACTCGAATTCAAGTTTCTTAAGGAATTAGTTTGACTAGAGTGAAACCCGGCTCTAACTGCCAAACCAATTTACGCCCCAAAATCACCAAACGGCATCGGTTTGGCACGAAACTTAGCACACGCGACCGCCTAGGCACGAGAGACTTGT
Source organism: Camellia granthamiana (assembly GCA_036172215.1). Lineage (NCBI taxonomy): Eukaryota > Viridiplantae > Streptophyta > Magnoliopsida > Ericales > Theaceae > Camellia > Camellia granthamiana. The sequence goes on from CM069908.1 coordinate 66,955,056, forward strand.
GGGAGAAGACGGGACACCAATCGGGTTCCTGGTTTGGGAGTTAGAGTCGGATTTCGTTATAGACAAACTAGTTCCTTAAGAAACTTGAATTCGAGGTGTTGACACCTCAAAATAAGCAAACGGCGTCTGTTTTGCGCGAAACTTGGCACACACGACCGCCTAGGCACGAGAAACTTGTGGGAGAAGACGGGACTCCAATCAGGTTCTACCACAAGTTTCTCGTGCCTAGGCGGTCGTGTGTGCCAAGTTTCGCGCAAAACAAACGCCGTTTGCTTATTTTGAGGCGTCAACACCTCGAATTCAAATTTCTTAAGGAACTAGTTTGCCTATAATGAAATCCGACTCTAACTCCCAAACAAGGAACCCGATTGGTGTCCCGTCTTCTCCCACAAGTCTCTCGTGCCTAGGCGGTCGCGTGTGCTAAGTTTCGTGCCAAACCGATGCTGTCTGGTTATTTTGAGGCGCAAACACCGCGAATTCAAATTCTTAAGGAACTAGTTTGCCGAGACCGAAATCCGGCTATAACTCCCAAACCGGGAACCCGATTCGAGCCCCGCCTTCTCCCACAAGTCTCTCGTGCCTATGTGGTCGTGTATGCCAAGTTTCGTGCCAAACCGATGTCGTTTGGCGATTTTTGGGCCTCAATACCTCGAATTCAAATTTCTTAAGGAACTAGTTTGCCTAGACCGAAATCCGGCTCTAGCTCCCAAACCGGGAACCCGATGATTCTAGCCCCGTCTTCTCCCGCAAGTCTCTGGTGCTTTGGCGGTCGTGTGTGCCAAGTTTCGTTCAAATCAGGCCATGTCTGGTAATTTTGGGGCGTCAAAAACTCAAATTCAAGTTTCTTATGGAACTAGTTTGCCCAGAGGAAAATCCGTCTCTAACTCCCAAACCGGGAACCCGATTGGAGTCCCGTCTTCTCTCACAAGTTTCTTGTGCCTAGGCGGTCGTGCGTGCCAAGTTTCGTTCCTAACCGACGCCGTTCGGTGATTTTAAGTTGTCAACACCTCGAATTGAAGTTTCTTAAGGAACTAGTTTGCCTAGAGTGAAATCCAGCTCTAACTCCCAAACCGGGAACCCGATTGGAGTCCCGTTTTCTCCCACAAGTCTTTCGTGCCTAGGCGGTCGTGTGTGCCAAGTTTCGTGCAAAACCGACGCCTTTTGGTGATTTTGGGGTATCAACACCTCGAATTCAAATTTCCTAAGGAACTAGTTTTCTACACCGAAATCCAGCTCTCCCTCCCAAACCGGGAACCCGATTGGAGCGCCGTCTTCTCCCACGACTCTCTCGTGCCTAGGCGGTTGTGTGTGCCAAGTTTCGTGCTAATCCAACCCCGTTTGGGGATTTTGGGGCGTCAACACCTCGAATTCAAGTTTCTTAAGGAACTAGTTTGCCTAGAGAAAAATCCGGCTATAACTCCGAAATCAAGAACCCGATTGGAGTCCCGTCTTCTCCCAGAAATTTCTCGTGCTTAGGCGGTCGTGTGGGACAGGTTTCGTGCCAAACCGATGCCATTTCGTGATTTTGGGGCATTAATACATCGAATTCAAATTTCTTAAGGAACTAGCTTGCCCAGTCCGAAATGCGGCTCTAACTCCAAAACCGGGAACCCGATTCGAGCCCAGTCTTCTCTCACAAGTCTCTCGTGCCCAGGCGGTCATGCGTGCCAAATTTTGTGCTTATCCGACCCCGTTTGGTGATTTTGTGGCGTCAACGACTCGAATTCAAGTTTCTTAAGAAACTAGTTTGCCTAGAGTGAAATCCGACTTTTAACTCCCAAACCGGGAACCCGATTGGAGTCCCGTCTTCTCCCACAAGTTTCTCGTGCCTAGGAGGTCGGGTGTGCCAAGTTTCGCGCAAAACAGACGCCATTTGCTGATTTTGGGGCCTCGAATTCAAGTTTCTTAAGGAACTAGTTTGCATATAGTGAAATCCGACTATAACTCCCAAACCGGGAACCCGATTGGAGTCCCGTCTTCTCAAACAAGTCTCTCGTGCCTAGGCGGCCGTGTGTGCCAAGTTTCGTGCCAAACCGACGCCGTTTGGTGATTTTGGGGCATTAACACCTCGAATTCAAATTTCTTACGGAACTAGTTTGCCTAGATCGGAATCCGGCTCTAACTCCCAAACCAGGAACCCGATTCGAGCCCCGCCTTCTCCCACAAGTCTCTCGTGCCTAGGCGGTCGTGTGTTAGCACACGCGACCGCCTAGGCACGAGAGACTTGTGGGAGAAGACGGGACACCAATGCTGTCTGGTTATTTTGGGGCGCAAACACCGCGAATTCAAATTCTTAAGGAGCTAGTTTGCCGAGACCGAAATCCGGCTATAACTCCCAAACCGGGAACCCGATTCGAGCCCCGCCTTCTCCCACAAGTCTCTCGTGCCTAGGTGGTCGTGTATGCCAAGTTTCGTGCCAAACCGATGTCGTTTGGCGATTTTTGGGCCTCAATACCTCGAATTCAAATTTCTTAAGGAACTAGTTTGCCTAGACCGAAATCCGGCTCTAGCTGCCAAACCGGGAACCCGATTCTAGCCCCGTCTTCTCCCGCAAGTCTCTTGTGCCTTGGCGGTCGTGTGTGCCAAGTTTCGTTCTAATCAGGCCATGTCTGGTAATTTTGGGGTGTCAAAAACTCGAATTCAAGTTTCTTATGGAACTAGTTTGCCCAGAGGAAAATCCGTCTCAAACTCCCAAACCGGGAACCCGATTGGAGTCCCGTCTTCTCCCACAAGTTTCTTGTGCCTAGGCGGTCGTGCGTGCCAAGTTTCGTTCCTAACCGACGCCGTTCGGTGATTTTAAGTTGTCTACACCTCGAATTGAAGTTTCTTAAGAAACTAGTTTTCCTAGAGTGAAATCCAGCTCTAACTCCCAAACCGGGAACCCGATTGGAGTCCCGTTTTCTCCCACAAGTCTTTCGTGCCTAGGCGGTCGTGCGTGCCAAGTTTCGTGCAAAACCGACGCCTTTTGGTGATTTTGGGGTATCAACACCTCGAATTCAAATTTCCTAAGGAACTAGTTTTCTACACCGAAATCCAGCTCTCCCTCCCAAACCGGGTACCCGATTGGAGCCCCGTCTTCTCCCACAACTCTCTCGTGCCTAGGCGGTTATGTGTGCCAAGTTTCGTGCTAATCCAACCCCGTTTGGGGATTTTGAGGCGTCAACACCTCAAATTCAAGTTTCTTAAGGAACTAGTTTGCCTAGAGCAAAATCCGGCTATAACTCCGAAATCAAGAACCCGATTGGAGTCCCGTCTTCTCCCAGAAACTTCTCGTGCTTAGGCGGTCGTGTGGGCCAGGTTTCGTGCCAAACCGATGCCATTTTGTGATTTTGGGGCATTAATACATCGAATTCAAATTTCTTAAGTCCGAAATGCGGCTCTAACTCCAAAACCGGAAATCCGATTCGAGCCCAGTCTTCTCTCACAAATCTCTCGTGCCCAGGCGGTCGTGCGTGCCGAATTTTGTGCTTATCCGACCCCGTTTGGTGATTTTGTGACGTCAACGACTCGTATTCAAGTTTCTTAAGGAACTAGTTTGCCTAGAATGAAATCCGACTTTAACTCCTAAACCAGGAACCCGATTCGAGCCCCGCCTTCTCCCACAAGTCTGTCGTGCCTATGCGGTCGTGTGTGCCAACTTTCATGCCAAATCGACGCTGTTTCACGATTTTGGGGCGTCAATACCTCGAATTCAAATTTCTTAAGGAACTGGCTATGAAGCACGGACACGGATACGGACACGCATACGGACACGGACACGGACACGGGACACGGTAATTTTAAAAAAATGGGGACACGGACACGGCTGGGGACACGGCAAATTTTTTTTATTATAAATATTTTATTTTAATACAAGTTAATTATTTTATTTAATTATAATATTTTAAAATAAATGTTTGTATTAGTTTTTTTATTTTATTTTATCTATTTTTTTTATTAATATGTATAACCACATATTATATCTTATATATATTATGTACGATATAAGATATGTCATTTTATTAATATTAAATAAATATATATATATATTATACTTAATATGTCTTTTTTTTATTATTAATATATCTAATATATATCAGATATATTATACCTAATATATTATATCAGATACATATGAATCAGATCTGAGCAGAGAGGGAGCGTGAGACTCCAGAGCGACGCGAAAGCAAGAGAGAGAGAGAGCGATCGACGCGAGACGCGAGAGCAGAGAGAGCGATCGACGCGAGAGCAGAGAGAGAGACACGAGCGAGAGGGAAGGCGAGAGGAGAGAGAGACTTACGGTGGTTGACTGGATGAAGGTCGAGGTCGAGGTAATGGATGGAGGTCGACAGGCGAGAGAGAGATTTACGATGGTCGACTGGATGGAGATCGACTTCCAGGTTTGTCTTTTGACCTTGCTCTTCTCCTTTACACTCTTCTCTTTTGCTCTGTGAGTCCAGATCTGGACACGCGTGTCCCCACCGTATTCCCGCCGTGTCCCTACAAAAAAAATAATTAAATTAAAGGGACACGCCGGGTACGTGTCCCCGGCGTGTCCCCGTATCCCCGGCGTGTCCCCGTGTCAGACACCGCCACGGCATGAAATCTGGCGTGTCCATGCTTCATAGGGAACTGGTTTTGCCTAGACCGAAATCCAGCTCTAACTCCCAAACCGGGAACCCGATTCTAGCCCCGTCTTCAACCACAACTCTCTGATGCCTAGGCGGTCGCGTATGCAAAGTTCCGTGCCAAACCGACGCCGTTTGGTGATTTTGGGGTGTCAACACCTCGAATTCAAATTTCTTAAGGAACAAGTTTGCTTAGACCGAAATCTGCCTCTAACTCCCAAACCAGGAACCCGATTCGAGCTCCGTCTTCTCCCACAAGTCTCTACTGCCTAGGCGGGTCGTGTGTGCCAAGTTTCGTGCCAAACCAACGCCGTTGGGCGATTTTGGGGCGACAACACCTCGAATTTAATTTTCTTAAGGGACCAAATTGTCTAGACTGAAATCCGGGTCTAACTCCCAAACCGAGAACCCGATTCGAGCCCCGTTTTCCCCCACAAGTCTCTCGTGCCTAGGCGGGCGTGTGTGCCAAGTTTCGTGCGAAACCAACGCTGTTGGGCTATTTTGAGACGTCAACAATGCGAATTTAAATTTCTTAATGGACCAAATTGTCCAGACCGAAATCCGACTCTAACTCCCAAACCGGGAACCTGATTCGAGCCCCGTCTTCTCCCACAAGTCTCTCGTGCCTAGGCGGTCGTGTGTGCCAGGTTTCGTGCCATTCGATCCCCGTTTTGTGATTTTGGGGCGTCAACACCTCGAATTCAAATTTGTGAAGGAACTAGTTTGCCTAGAGTGAAATCTGACTCTAACTCCCAAACTGGGACCCCATTGGAGCCCCGTCTTCTCCCACAAGTCTCTCGTGTTTAGGCGGTCATGTGTGCCAAGTTTTGTGCCAAACTGACGCCGTTTTGTATTTTGGGGCGTCAACACCTCGAATTCAAATTTCTTGAGGAACTACTTTTGCCTAGACCGAAATCCGGCTATAGCTCCCAAACCAGGAACCCGATTCGAGCCCGCATTCTCCCACAAGTCTCTCACGCCCAGCCAGTCGTGTGTGCCAAATTTTGTTCTTATCCCACCCCGTTTGGTGATTTTGTGGCGTTAACAACTCGAATTCAAGTTTCTTAAGGAATTAGTTTGACTAGAGTGAAACCCGGCTCTAACTGCCAAACCAATTTACGCCCCAAAATCACCAAACAGCATCGGTTTGGCACGAAACTCAGCACACACGATCGCCTAAGCACGAGAGACTTGTGGGAGAAGACAAGACACCAATCGGGTTCCTGGTTTAGGAGTTAGAGTCGGATTTCGTTATAGACAAACTAGTTCCTTAAGAAACTTGAATTCGAGGCGTTGATGCCTCAATAAGCAAACGACGTCTGTTTTGCGCGAAACTTGGCACACACGACCGCCTAGGCACAGACGCCGCGAAGTTTCTCGTGCCTAGGCAGTCGTGTGTGCCAAGTTTCGCGCAACACAGACGCCGTTTGCTTATTTTGAGGCGTCAACGCCTCGAATTCAAGTTTCTTAAGGAACTAGTTTGCCTATAATGAAATCCGACTCTAACTCCCAAACCAGGAACCCGATTGGTGTCCCGTCTTCTCCCACAAGTCTCTCGTGCCTAGGCGGTCGTGTGTGCTAAGTTTCAGGCCAAACCGATGTTGTTTGGTTATTTTGGGGCGTAAACACCGCGAATTCAAATTCCTTAAGGAACTAGTTTGCCTAGACAGAAATCCGGCTATAACTCCCAAACCGGGAACCCGATTCGAGCCCCGCCTTCTCCCACAAGTCTCTCGTGCCTAGGTGGTCGTGTGTGCCAAGTTTCGTGCCAAACCGATGTCGTTTGGCGATTTTTGGGCCTCAATACCTCGAATTCAAATTTTTTAAGGAACTAGTTTGCCTAGACCGAAATCCAGCTCTAGCTCCCAAACCGGGAACCCGATTCTAGCCCCGTCTTCTCCCGCAAGTCTCTTGTGCCTTGGCGGTCGTGTGTGCCAAGTTTCGTTCTAATCAGGCCATGTCTGGTAATTTTGGGGTGTCAAAAACTCGAATTCAAGTTTCTTATGGAACTAGTTTGCCCAGAGAAAAATCCGTCTCAAACTTCCAAACCGGGAACCCGATTGGAGTCCCGTCTTCTCCCACAAGTTTCTTGTGCCTAGGCGGTCGTGCGTGCCAAGTTTCGTTCCTAACCGACGCCGTTCGGGTATTTTAAGTTGTCAACACCTCGAATTGAAGTTTCTTAAGGAACTAGTTTGCCTAGAGTGAAATCCAGCTCTAACTCCCAAACCGGGAACCCGATTGGAGTCCCGTTTTCTCCCACAAGTCTTTCGTGCCTAGGCGGTCGTGCGTGCCAAGTTTCGTGCAAAACCGACGCCTTTTGGTGATTTTGGTGTATCAACACCTCGAATTCAAATTTCCTAAGGAACTAGTTTTCTACACCGAAATTCAGCTCTCCCTCCCAAACCGGGAACCCGGTTGGAGCCCCGTCTTCTCCCACGACTCTCTCGTGCCTAGGCGGTTGTGTGTGCCAAGTTTCGTGCTAATCCAACCCCGTTTGGGGATTTTGAGGCGTCAACACCTTGAATTCAAGTTTCTTAAGGAACTAGTTTGCCTAGAGCAAAATCCGGCTATAACTCCGAAATCAAGAACCCGATTGGAGTCCCGTCTTCTCCCAGAAATTTCTCGTGCTTAGGCGGTCGTGTGGGCCAGGTTTCGTGCCAAACCGATGCCATTTTGTATTTTGGGGCATTAATACATCGAATTCAAATTTCTTAAGGAACTAGCTTGCCTAGTCCGAAATGCGGCTCTAACTCCAAAACCGGAAACCCGATTCGAGCCCAGTCTTCTCTCACAAATCTCTCGTGACCGCCTGCGTGCCGAATTTTGTGCTTATCCGACCCCGTTTGGTGATTTTGTGGCGTCAACGACTCGAATTCAAGTTTCTTACGGAACTAGTTTGCCTAGAATGAAATCCGACTTTAACTCCTAAACCAGGAACCCGATTCGAGCCCCGCCTTCTCCCACAAGTCTCTCGTGCCTATGCGGTCGTGTGTGCCAACTTTCATGCCAAACCGACGCCGTTTGACAATTTTGGGGCGTCAATACCTCAAATTCAAATTTCTTAAGGAACTGGTTTTGCCTAGACCGAAATCCAGCTCTAACTCCCAAACCGAGAACCCGATTCTAGCCCCGTTTTCACCCACAAATCTCTGATGCCTAGGCGGTCGCGTGTGCAAAGTTCCGTGCCAAACCACCGTTTGGTGATTTTGGGGTGTCAACACCTCGAATTCAAATTTCTTAAGGAACAAGTTTGCTTAGACCGAAATCCGCCTCTAACTCCCAAACCAGGAACCCGATTCGAGCTCCGTTTTCTCCCACAAGTCTCTAGTGCCTAGGCGGGTCGTGTGTGCCAAGTTTCGTTCCAAACCAACGCCGTTGGGCAATTTTGGGGCGACAACACCTCGAATTTAATTTTCTCAAGGGACCAAATTGTCTAGACCGAAATCTGGGTCTAACTCCCAAACCGAGAACCCAATTCGAGCTCCGTTTTCTCCCACAAGTCTCTCGTGCCTAGGCGGGCGTGTGTGCCAAGTTTCGTGCCAAACCAAACGCCGTTGGGCTATTTTGAGACGTCAACAACGCGAATTTAAATTTCTTAATGGACCAAATTGTCCAGACCGAAATCCGGCTCTAACTCCCAAACCGGGAACCTGATTCGAGCCCCGTCTTCTCCCACAAGTCTCTCGTGCCTAGGCGGTCGTGTGTGCCAGGTTTCGTGCCATTCGATCCCCGTTTTATGATTTTGGGGCGTCAACACCTCGAATTCAAATTTGTAAAGGAACTAGTTTGCCTAGAGTGAAATCTGACTCTAACTCCCAAACTGGGAACCCCATTGGAGCCCCGTCTTCTCCCACAAGTCTCTCGTGTTTAGGCGCCCCGTCTTCTCCCACAAGTCTCTCGTGTTTAGGCGGTCATGTGTGCCAAGTTTTGTGCCAAACCGACGCCGTTTGGTATTTTGGGGTGTCAACACCTCGAATTCAAATTTCTTGAGGAACTACTTTTGCCTAGACCGAAATCCGGCTATAACTCCCAAACCAGGAACCCGATTCGAGCCCGCATGTGCCAAATTTTGTTCTTATCCCACCCCGTTTGGTGATTTTGTGGCGTTAACAACTCGAATTCAAGTTTCTTAAGGAATTAGTTTGACTAGAGTGAAATCTGGCTCTAACTGCCAAACCAATTTACGCCCCAAAATCACCAAACAGCATCGGTTTGGCACGAAACTTAGCACACGCGACCGCCTAGGCACGAGAGACTTGTGGGAGAAGATGGGACACCAATCGGGTTCCTGGTTTGGGAGTTAGAGTCAGATTTCGTTATAGACAAACTAGTTCCTTAAGAAACTTGAATTCGAGGCGTTGACGCCTCAAAATAAGCAAACGACGTCTGTTTTGCGCGAAACTTGGCACACACGACCGCCTAGGCACGAGAAACTTGTGGGAGAACCTGATTGGAGTCCCGTCTTCTCCCACAAGTTTCTCGTGCCTAGGCGGTCGTGTGTGCCAAGTTTCGCGCAAAACAGACGCCGTTTGCTTATTTTGAGGCGTCAACGCCTCGAATTCAAGTTTCTTAAGGAACTAGTTTGCCTATAATGAAATCCGACTCTAACTCCCAAACCAGGAACCCGATTGGTGTCCCGTCTGCTCCCACAAGTCTCTCATGCCTAGGCGGTCGTGTGTGCTAAGTTTCGTGCCAAACCGATGCTGTTTGGTTATTTTGGGGCGTAAACACCGCGAATTCAAATTTTTTAAGGAACTAGTTTTCCTAGACAGAAATCCGGCTATAACTCCCAAACCGGGAACCCGATTCGAGCCCAAGTTTCGTGCCAAACCGATGTCGTTTGGCGATTTTTGGGCCTCAATACCTCGAATTCAAATTTCTTAAGGAACTAGTTTGCCTAGACCGAAATCCGGCTCTAGCTCCCAAACCGGGAACCCGATTCTAACCCCGTCTTCTCCCGCAAGTCTCTTGTGCCTTGGCGGTCGTGTGTGCCAAGTTTCGTTCTAATCAGACCATGTCTGGTAATTTTGGGGCGTCAAAAACTCGAATTCAAGTTTCTTATGGAACTAGTTTGCCCAGAGGAAAATCCGTCTCTAACTCCCAAACCGGGAACCCGATTGGAGTCCCATCTTCTCCCACAAGTTTCTTATGCCTAGGCGGTCGTGCGTGCCAAGTTTCATTCCTAACCGACGCCGTTCGGTGATTTTAAGTTGTCAACACCTCGAATTGAAGTTTCTTAAGAAACTAGTTTGCCTAGAGTGAAATCCAGCTCTAACTCCCAAACCGGGAACCCGATTGGAGTCCCGTTTTCTCCCACAAGTCTTTCGTGCCTAGGCTGTCGTGCGTGCCAAGTTTCGTGCAAAACCGACGTCTTTTGGTGATTTTGGGGTATCAACACCTCGAATTCAAATTTCCTAAGGAACTAGTTTTCTACACCGAAATCCAGCTCTCCCTCCCAAACCGGGAACCCGATTGGAGCCCCGTCTTCTCCCACAACTCTCTCGTGCCTAGGCGGTTGTGTGTGCCAAGTTTCGTGCTAATCCAACCCCGTTTGGGGATTTTGGGGCGTCAACACCTCGAATTCAAGTTTCTTAAGGAACTAGTTTGCCTAGAGCAAAATCCGGTTATAACTCCGAAATCAAGAACCCGATTGGAGTCCCGTCTTCTCCCACAAGTTTCTCGTGCCTAGGAGGTCGTGTGTGCCAAGTTTCGCGCAAAACAGACGCGTTTGCTGATTTTGGGGTGTCAACACCTCGAATTCAAGTTTCTTAAGGAACTAGTTTGCATATAGTGAAATCCGACTCTAACTCCCAAACCGGGAACCCGATTGGAGTCCCGTCTTCTCCCACAAGTCTCTCGTGCCTAGGCGGTCGTGTGTGCCAAGTTTCGTGCCAAACCGACGCCGTTTGGTGATTTTGGGACATCAACACCTCGAATTCAAATTTCTTACGGAACTAGTTTGCCTAGATCGAAATCCAACTCTAACTCCCAAACTAGGAACCCGATTTGAGCCCCGCCTTCTCCCACAAGTCTCTCGTGCCTAGACGGTCGTGTGTGCCAAGTTTCATGCCAAACCGACGCTGTTTGACGATTTTGGGGCGTCAATACCTCGAATTCAAATTTCTTAAGGAACTGGTTTGCCTAGACCGAAATCCAGCTCTAACTCCCAAACTGGGAACCCGATTCTAGCCCCGTCTTCACCCACAACTCTCTCGTGCTTAGGCGGTCGCGTGTGCAAAGTTCCGTGCCAAACCGACGCCGTTTGGTGATTTTGGGGTGTCAACACCTCGAATTCAAATTTCTTAAGAAACAAGTTTGCTTAGACCGAAATCCGCCTCTAACTCCCAAACCAGGAACCCGATTCGAGCTCCATCTTCTCCCACAAGTCTCTAGTGCCTAGGCGGGTCGTGTGTGCCAAGTTTCGTGCCAAACCAACGCCGTTGGGCGATTTTGGGGCGGCAACACCTCCAATTTAATTTTCTTAAGGGACCAAATTGTCTAGATCGAAATCCGGGTCAACTCCCAAACCGAGAACTCGATTCGAGCCCCGTTTTCTCCCACAAGTCTCTCGTGCCTAGGCGGGCGTGTGTGCCAAGTTTCGTGCCAAACCAACGCCGTTGGGCTATTTTGAGACGTCAACACCGCGAATTTAAATTTCTTAATGGACCAAATTGTCCAGACCGAAATCCGGCTCTAACTCCCAAACCGGGAACCTGATTCGAGCCCCGTCTTCTCCCATAAGTAGGGGTGGGCATAGGGTTATCCGACCCGCACAATCCGCCTAAACCGATCCGAACCGCACCCATATGGGCGGTTTCGCACATTAGGGTAGGGTGCGGTTTGGAAAATGAGAGAATTTCGGGTTGCGGGCGGGTTGCGGGTTTTACCCGCACCCGACACAACCCGCCCACATTATATAATTTTTTTTTAAAATTTTTTTTAAAGAAAAAGCTGGGCCGTTCATCTAGATATTTTTGTGGCCCAAACAAATCTGGACCGTTTAAACAAACCCTAAGTCCAAACACATCCTTCTATTTTTTAAAATGTTTTAGACTCCAATACGCTTCAGACTATTAGAGAGCACATGTATTTATACACATTTGAAACATATTACAAGTTGGAATAAAATAACTTGGAATCAGATGATAAAAAAAGTAAATTTATATCGATTCTCCTCCTTTAGATTTAGAAATTAGTGGAAAATCATATTTTGTTAGTATCTTTGAATTAAACATTCACATTTATGATATATGATAAATATACTAAACTACATATTTTGTGTGCCCCTCCATGTGTCGTGTCCAACAAATTTTGAAAATTTCCATGTCTGTATTGTGTCAAGTGTATGTGCTTCTTAGCCTACATGCTTAACCTTTAAGCAGGCTCTACAGAGAACCATTAACTTGGGACTTGGGATGATAGCTGGAATTGTGTTTCCCCAACAAGTACTACAACCGATGGGAATTAAAACATAACTGTCACTTTTAAATAATTCATTTTCTAGAGCCAAGACCACAAAATTACTTAGCATTGGATTCTTACCTTATCAACTGCAAGGGTGTAAACTTCAAGATCACCATCATGGTGATATGGAAGCGTGTGATAGCCTTGTAATTAGCAATGCGAAGTGAAGAAAAGGCTTCATCAAAGTGTAGGCGAAGCCAATTAATACATATGTACAAGTAGCTTCCAAACACCAAGGACACAACAGGAGTAGAGAAGACCCAGAAATAAAGGAACATAGATGAATAGTATATAACTGCACCCCCTTGGGAGAGTGCTTCCATCCCATTCTTGCAGATATTATTCCTGGTAACAGCCATTACCTGACAATTGCTCCAACTGTCACTCAAGTGTAAAAGATGAAAAAAGACCAAAGCATCGAAGCATCAAAACATTCTCACCTCGGGAACATCAAATGCAGACATGAGATACTTAATACACGCTGGATAAAGACCAAATGTCCATTGTTCTATACAAGCCCGAAGGCCAGTTGGGTCTGGAAAATGCTCACTCTCCACGGACCGATACCATTCATATAAAGTGTGGTAACCTGTGATGAAATTTTCAATTATTAAACTCAAGTCAAAATCTACATTATTCATCAGTAACCAGCGTACCATAGTCATAATGATTAAATACATAAAGTTTCAACAACCAAATAACTGATTCACTAATTTATTGTATGTGTGGTTCCAGAATTAGGTTACTGCAATCATATAATGAATCTAAGATTAAGCTCCCGGCTTCAAGAATTAATGCTTCCTTTCAAAACAAATTTAATCACTAGTACTTCAGAAGTCAAACATATTAATAATCCTCTTCTGAACAGGCTTTTCGCTCCATGCTAGCAAGGACGGATCATGATTATTCTAACTTTGGGGGGAAGAAAGCATATGTAATTCCTAATCGAGAAAATTTATCAAAATTTTAAAATACTATATCAATTTCTACCATAACATTACCATCAACTAAACATTCTTTATCAACATAGTTCAGTATAAATATATGATTATAGAGTAGAGTATATTATGTTGTCTGCATTAACTAACAAAAAAAAAATAGTAATTATTGCTATATGTCTCTATCTAGTAAGTTTAACATTTGAAGTTGTGTTCAACACTTTTTTTATGATATGAAAAAATCTATGATAGATTCAACATAAAAAAAATTTAAAAAAATAAAAATAAAAATTCAAGGAACATATTATTTTATCCTATTTACACAGTTCAGTCTTAAAAAGTTTCTTAGCTCAAAATGAACATTCTAATGCGCAATTGAAAGAGGTAAAATTACAAGACTAATTAATTTATCAATAAGAGGATATTTCAATAAGCAGCATCAAATTTGATGAACTCATTTTTTAAGAATGTCATGTCAAAAATCGTCAATATCTTACTGTGAAATGATGAACAAACAAGGATGGATAATAAAACAAGGGGCATCAACAAATTAAATTGTGATGTACAGAAGGGGAAAAAAATACACACACAGGACCAAAAAAAAAAAATGGTAACAAACAAGGACAATGAATAGTCAATTCCTCATATTGTCCATTGTTCTAGAATTTGGAAAAGATTGTGTCTTTCAAGCTAGAACTCGACAATGAAACTATTTTTAAAATTTCGCAATATAGCTATTTAAGGGTGTGAAATTTTATAATTTTGAGATTTTCTTCATTACTAGTATAAATTTTTTCAAATTTTTTGGGGTGCAGTCACCCTCCTGTTCTCCCCTTGGATCCATCCTTGCATGATAATTTCGACCCTTGGGGACAGGAATATATTAAATATTTGTGACTAAAATCATCAAATGTTTGTGTCTAACAGTACCATAAACATGCATGCCCATTTCAGGATTTTTTAATCAACAACGCCCATTTCAGGATATCAAAACACACAGAAAAAAGTGTACAAAAAAATTATGATTAAAACTAATAATATGAGCTCAGATGACTATACAACAGAGCACATAAGGAAAAATGCACAAACCTTATCATTTTCATAATCTAAAATGAAACATCAAACACAAAAGTTACCTAAAGTTGCCAGTAATTTGTGCCGGATACATATCTCAACACCTATTTCCAACACCAACATGAGAATAAGTGCTGCAGCCAGGTGTGCAGAAACATGAAGAATCCCAATTATCAATCTTCTTTTCCGAGAGATCTTGGAGGGGACAAACGTGAATGCAGTTATGAACAATAGCAAAGCACCTGCTGAAGATACATATGAGTGTCCCAGCAAGTACATAAAAGCATCCCATGCTGTTCTAAAGAAGCTCCTCATGTGACCAGAAAATGTATCATCCTGCAAGATGTGGTCTAGCTTACACTAGAAACAAGATGGGAAATAATTAGTCATCTCGTTGTAGAACAATAACTTGATATATACTTTCTAGTTAAGCCAGTATGAAATTTCTTGCATAAAAACAGAAATTGATTGAATACAGCAAGCAAACAACACTAATCTAGGATAGGCCTGGACAAGGTGGAAAGTGCATCACTTTTACAAACTTAAGGGGGAAGTTCAAGTCAAACAATATAAAATTCAGCTGCCTGGCATGATGAGTCTAAGAGAATTTATGAGAAACTCACCAGTGGGAACATAGAAAAGGCCAATATAAAATATATAATGCCACCAATGAAATCAAACTGCCAATTTTTCTTTTGAAATTTCAATATGTTTCCCAGGGCAATCTGCAGCAAGATTAACAGCACATTATAAAACCAAAACTGTCAATAAATTATAGCACCAATGAAACAACAAAAGAAAATGGCAAGGAGATAGAGATTCTTTACCCTGCTTGAATCCTCAAAAGAAGGATAAGCAGCCTTGCTCTCATAGGAAGTTTCATCTAATTTCTTGAAATTACTGAAGACATGCGTGGGATGCAAAAAAGCGCCACCACAACCATTAACAAGTAAATGTTGCACATAAACTGGCTTATCTGATGGAACATACGAATGACGCATATAATGATGCAAGTCCCCAGCCATCCAAAGTTTACACCTTCCTTTCAAACAGTCACGTATCAGATACGAGACATTCTTCCCTGTTTTGTCATTCCAGTACCAATCAAGAAGCCAGTTTGGTTCATGTGTCATTATGATGACCAAATCATTCTCTCCAACCTGGATAGAACTTTCACTTAACATTGAATACAAAAAGAAAAAAAAATAACACCATAAATTTGACTAACTCTTGAATAACACAACATAATTCACCACTCCCATATACTTTTAATACGATGATGAAATGACAACCATGCTATGCTCAGATTTGTTTGGATAAATAACAAAGATTTCATTTACACACACATACACCACCCAAGGAAGAGGCAACGTCAGGAAAAGAAAACAAGGATACATCTTACAGAAACAGAATCCCAAGTATTCGCCAAATAAGTGGCATATATTTGTTGTATCAACAAATATTCTAAATCTAGTGAACAAATTTTCATAATATTGGTCAATTACCTGAAAAACAACAATTAAGTTGAGGGATTGAATCATATTAAATGGATGCCAATAAGAACCTACAAATACTGAAATTAGAGGATAAATAAAACTTGATTTTTTTTTCTTTCTTTAATCAAGAATGCTTATCCTCTCTTCACACTTGGTGGCCTATCATATCCTAAAATTACTGGTCGAATCCTTCTAAAAGAAAGTTCAGTCTATAACTTTCAGCAGTCAGGGCTGAAAATTGACTCCTAAAACCATTGATAAAATCGCTAAAAGAAAACACAAAAAAATAATGAAGAGACCATAACCTAGTGTTAGTCCCATTGGTCTAGAAGGCTGCTAAAGGTACCCATAAGTGACTGCCCTCAATGTTGATTTCATGCTTAAACTAAGCTTTTCTGCCATTGCAAGAAGCAATGGCCATTCAAAACTAAACAAAAATATCAGAATTAGGCTAGATAACTACATTAAATCATTTCCCTAACATCCAAACAACCAAACACAAACCGGTAATTTTAAATTTCTCAATAATCAATAACCTAAATCAAATTTCAAAACAAACATGCATACAGAGACAAAAATATTCATATAAATATAAAGAAATAAGACAAATCTGTGGCCTCCGATTCGAACCAGAACCACTACTTTGCTCAATAAAACAAATCAAACACCAAGACCTAAATCCATGTAAGAGCGTGTAAAACCAGATACACACAAACACCAATTCAAGAGAAATGAGATCAAATACAAATTCATTTGAAATGGAAACAAAACATCCAAAATCGATGAGAGAGAGAGACCTGGAGAGTGCGAGTGGCGAATTCGACGCCAATGGTGGATTTGGATTCGAGGCAGAACTCGTTCCGAGTGAAGCGGGAGAGGAGGTTGGTTTTGCCAACTCCTGAATCGCCGCTTAAGACGATCTTGAACAGGTAATCGTATTCCTCGTCTGGTCTCCTCGCCATTTCTCTTTCTCTTTAAGCCCACGCGCGCGCGAGTACACAAACAAACCCCTTTAGAATCGGTAGCCGGAGAAGCAAATATACACAGAAACTACCAACTATCACTACTTTTGTACAGATATTTCGAATCAGTGGTCTCTCTCCGGCGGCGGCGGCGGCGGCGGCGTCGTTTTGCCAACTGCGAAAGCTCTTTCTTCTCGGTGGATCCCGAACCCACTTCCGCAAATTTCTTTAGCAGTTCATCTGATGAAGCCTTTGCTGTTGCTGGTGCACTCCCACTGTCCATTCTAGAGAGAGAGAGAAACTCTAACCAAAACTTTTCAGAGAGCTACAGTGGGTTCGGGATGTGAGGAGAGAGGAGGATAAAAAGATGTAAGACTCCGTAGCAATTTTATGAGAGAAATGTACCGTTGGGGGTGGGGGTGGGGGCGGGGGGCGGGGGCGGGGGTGAATATAGCCGTTGTTGGGTTACCAAACACACTCCACAAAATTCTAATAAAAATTCTAATAACCAAACACTTTTAAAATTGTAATTCTAATTCAAAAAAATTCAATTTTTTTTTTTTCAAATGTATAATCAAATACATAATTTAAAATTTAATTTAAAATTCTTTTCAAAACTCATAACTAAACTTTTTTTAAAATTTTATTTAAAGAAAAATTTTAAAAAATATTTTTTATTTTATGTTTTAAAATCATGATTTTATTTTTTTAAATATTTATTTTTTTTTAATTTCAAAAAAAATTTGGATGGCCATATATATCTAAACCATAACAAATTATTTGGCCAATACTTAAAAAAATAAAAAAAAAAACATATTTTTCAATAAAATAAAAAAATAAAAAATATATTTTGATTAAAAAGCTTTTGAATTGAATTTTGAGTTTTGAGTTATGTGTTTGGTTATGAGTTTTAAAAATAATTTTTAAATTGAGTTTGGAGTTATGTGTTTGCTTATGATTTGAGTGTGGAGTTGTGTTCTGAATTTAAAAAATTTACAAAAATAAAATAAAATATTTAAAATGAAAAATAAATTTTTCTTAAACGTTTTTAAATATTTAAAAGAAATAACACTATAAGAAAAGTGGGCAAATAGCACGGAACTTTTTGCGACGGCGTGTATATCGTCGCAAAAAGTGGTTTTGCGACAGCATATGATGCAGTCTCAAATAATGTTTTTTGCGATGGCAGTTTCCCCGTCGCTAATAAGCACAGAACAAAAAGTTACTTAGAAACAGAAGTATTAGTGACGGCACTGTGCACTGTCGCAAAAAAATATTTTTTTTGAGATGGGTGAAATTTACCATCGCAAATAGTGGACATTAGTGACGGGAATGCTCTGTCACAAAAAAAAAAAAACCCTTAATAAAATGGCATCGTTTTATAAATGGATTTGATCATTTGTGATGGTTTTGCCATGCCGTCGCAAATAGTCTGAAATTTCATCTCCCTCCTTCAGCCGAAATGGCACTCGATGAAATTCCCTAAAATCCCCAAAATGCCTAACAACTTTCTCCCTCAAACCCCCCCCAAAATCCCTAAATCTCCAAAATCCCTAAATCTCCAGAGACGAGTTCGACGACGATCTCTCCATCTCTCGACGAGCGACGACGGTGACGGCTAGCGGTGTTCGAGTTCACCGACGATCATAGCGACGACGGCGAGTGTTCACCGACGATATCTCTCTCGACGAGCGACGACGGCGTGTTACGATGTTTGTTTAATCGAGTACACACACACACACACACTGATTGGGGAGCAAAGTTCGAGCTCTGTCAATGGCGATTTCATTGTCTCTTCAACCTTCATTTCTCTTTTCTCTCCGCCTCAACAACACAACCACTGCCAACCTAAGTTGTTCGTCTTTCCCCAATCTACCATTTTAAAGATCATTGCTGGGCTTCTTACTCCAGACAAGGTATTTACCTCAGCACGTTTTTCAGATTGGTTATATATTTTACATATTGTATTAATTTGTTTCTATAACTTAATAAAGCACCTCTCAGATTTTCTTACATAGACAATTTTTCATTTATATTTTTTTAATGAGCAGGGCGAGGTTTTCATTCGATGAAGAAGACATGGTTTAATCAGCGATGATGGGATATCTGGCCTTCGAATTGGCATGGTAAATTGTTATTGACTTGCACATCTTAGTTTTGTTGGCTTACCTTGTTGATAATAATCTTAAGCTTTATTTTTAATTGTTGTCATTATTTATATGTGTATTCTTTTGAGTAACAGGTGTTTCAGAGTACAGCACTTTTTGATTCTTTAACTGTTCGCGAAAATGTCGGTTTCCTTTTGTAAGAGATTGTCTAAATTGTTTTATTCAAATTTGATGCAACCTTTACAATATTCTTCCTAAATCTAAGTGTAGTTTTCTGTTTTATATTTCTCCCTTGTAAAAAGACCAACACATCTAAAATCTTGACCAATTTTTCTTGTTTTTCATAGGTATGAGAATTCCAGCATGTCTGAGAATCAAATTGCTACCCTTGTTTCGCAAACTTTGGCTACTGTTGGATTGAAGGTACAGCTTATATCAGCATAATTATATGATTTTATGACTTTACATATTTACCCTAGTCTCTTATGTATAATTTGGTTTAATGACATCTAGACTCAAAATACCATATAGCTCTCAACCGGTATGGAGTTTGGAAAGAAGTATATAATATCATAGCATGTTTGAGTAACAGGTGTTTCAGAGTGCAACACTTCTTGATTCTTTAACTGTTCGCGAAAATGTCGGTTTCCTTTTGTAAGAGACTGTCTAAATTGTTTTATTCAAATTTGATGCAACCTTTACAATATTCTTCCTAAATCTAAGTGTAGTTTTCTGTTTTATATTTCTCCCTTGTAAAAAGACCAACACATCTAAAATCTTGACCAATTTTCTTGTTTTTCATAGGTATGAGAATTCCAGCATGTATGAGAATCAAATTGCTACCCTTGTTTCGCAAACTTTGGCTACTGTTGGATTGAAGGTACAGCTTATATCAGCATAATTATATGATTTTATGACTTTACATATTTACCCTAGTCTCTTATGTATAATTTGGTTTAATGACATCTAGACTCAAAATACCATATCTCTCAACCGGTATGGAGTTTGGAAAGAAGTATATAATATCATAGCATGATCATTTTAGTTTGCGTAAAACATTTAATATAATGGCTTATGTACAAACATACATAAGTGTATGGCTAAGCTAGTATTAAAACATTTAATATAATGGCTTATGTACAAACATACATAAGTGTATGGCCAATTGCTGTGAGTACCTATTCACTTCTCCTTTCTACGTGATGATTGTTGGAGAATTGTTGTTATGCTCTGATGAATGAATACCTACAAAGCTTTCTCTTTGTTCAATGTTAAACTTAGAAACCATTTTAAATGTTGCTAATATTCATCATCATCATCATCATACATCTTATGACCTTTTTGTTTTCTGTTCTTTCAGGTGGTTCAACTGTTGGAAACTCCATTTTTGAATCTTATAAATCATGCGTCACTAGTTACCACAAATGCTTGCTGGAAAGTCAAAAATTCTACTTGAGTTTGGGCTTCGACGAGCGCAGGTTGTTGAGGTTTCTCTTTGATTTGAATAACTTATCAGTGTATTCATTTTCAATATATTTTGTACCTTTTTTTCACATTTAGGGGCCCGATGGTGGAATAGGGGCATCAAAGTACAGTTATCTTGGAGGATTTGATGCAACAAGGTGATTCCTGTTTGAATATTAAATTATCACTTCAAAGCTGTGGTTAAGAATCTTATTCATTTGGGATTTCATATCACTTGTTGTGTTGGATGCTGTTTACTTTATTGGTCAGAAATTAATTTCTAAAACGACCTTTCTAGGTTGATCTTTATCTAGATTAATTAATTATCATTTTTTTAATTGAGTGTGGCTTTAAATCAATTTCGCTTTATTTGTGAATTTGGGATTGATTTAGATTCTGAATCTACTCAAAATTTGGAATATATGGTTAATAGGCAGGATTATTCCACCTACCTGCCTACTTACAATGGACTGAATTAAGGGTGAAATGCTACCACCCTCTTTTTAGTCAAGGTAATGCTTGCCTTTGGCACCTAGGCAGCGCCAGAGTAGAGGCTCATAGAATGCACATTTAAAATATATAAAAGAAAAAAGAAATGGATTTTCTGAAACCCGTGTGTGGACAGAGAAATGTGGAATTAATTGGAACGACATGCATTAGAATATGAAATTGTAGGACTTGTGTTCATGGGTTATGCGCAATTCATTTTTCATGGCTTCCTCCTCTCGCACTCTCATGTTTACCGCCTCATCCAGTATGATCTCGCTTTTGTTCTTTTCAGATCTCACCTCGTCTCCCTCAACCACTACGCCGACTCTTTGATCCTCACTTACAATGCCAATCTCTCCCATACTGTTATCTTGATTCATGTTCGTGAAGTGAACATCACTCTTATTCGAGGTATATATACTTTTCTCTCTTTAATTTGAAGATTTATGCATTTAAGGTTAGGAATTGTGTTTGATACATATTTGAAGTACTCATTCAGTTGCCAATTGATATCTAATGAAATCGTTTTTTAAGTTTAATATTCGAATAAGATTTTGATTACACTTAATATTAGGTGAAAACATGATTACAAGCTGAATGAGATGGAAACTTGGAAGATTAGTGTGGTATAAAGGTTTTCGTTGATGAAAATGGTTGGAATTTATCTGTCAATAGATTGGTTTTGGCATGATTAGAACTAAGGCATAAGTCAGTTGATTTATTGGAATTTTTGCTTGAAATAGAATGAAGTAAAAAAAAAAATACTCTGGTAGTTCTTTTCAGAAGTAGTTAGGGAAATTTTCAAAATTCTCTCTCTCTCTCTCTCTCTCTCTCTCTCTCTCTCTCTCTCCCTCTCCTTTGGATAGGTTGTGGCTAAAGGAGGGACAGTAGCTGTGAAGAGGCATCACAAACAGATTTGTTCATCTCTTAAATGATGGAGATAAGGGATTCTAGGTTTCTGATGGCTAGAAATGAGATTGAATAAATCTATTTAAAAAGGCTCAGATCTGTTCAAAAGGCTCAAATCTTATTCTTCTACCTCTTCATGGGTTACTGATCCAGATATGTTGAATTCAACAGATCTTTTTTTTTTGGGTTAAACAGATTGAAATTATTATTATTTTTTTTTTGGATGATTGTTGTTGATGTTGATGATTGTTGGTGTTGTTGTTAATGAACAAATAAAAATAAAAAATTAAACAGATGGAATTTGAACAGATAATAAATTTGGACAAATATTTAAACAAACAAGGAAAATTTGAATTGAAAAGATTAAAAAATTAAACAGATACGGTAAAAAATTAAACAAATAGAAAAAAAAATTAAACAGATGGGGAAGAATTTTGAATAGATAGGAAATTTTTTTGAGCAAATAGTCAACGAAAGTCTACATATAAAACAAAATCAACATATAAATTAAGTGGTAAAATTGGAAACAAAATGTCCTCCAAAACAAATAAAAAGACTTTTCAACAAACTATTTCACAAAAAGTAGACTTCTCACAAATAAAAAATATCCACCGAACCAAATGCCGTATAACTTCCTAATTTATTCTCAATATGTATATATATATAAATATTGTGTGAGTTCAACAATTAAGCTATATTGTAAAAACTTATTCTACGGCCAACCAACTAATTTTAAGATTAGTGCCTAGAAAAATAAATAGGGAGAGCAGAGCAAGTGGGTGATTAGGTATAGTAGTTAGTTTTTGTGGATGTACTTTGTGAAATCAAATCACAATTTTTGAGACAATTGTGTACCATGATCCTCCACTTCACCAACAAAATCTTGTTTGGCACTTTTAGATTAGAAATATATGAATACATTCGTTCCACCTATCTTAATTTTAATTTCTCATGCATAAGTGGACATTTTCTGTCTCTAATTATCACCTCAACATTACCAAAATATATATGATCCTTAATTTCCACTAACTTAATCACCCTATCATGTTACCCATCTACATTTCGTAGAAAGAAAATTAACTTGGGTCCACAAGCTTTTTTATTTTTATTTTTATTTTTATTTTTTTTACTCATAAGAATGTCCCCAATCTCGTCCAATTTTTTTATTAACTTTAGTCCTATTTCACTTTTCATGGCATGCATTTTTTGAGGGAAATGTGTTCCTCTAACTAAAAATTACTATTAGTTTGGTTGAGGAGATTGTTATTTTTGTTTCATAAATGAAGTTTCTACTATACTTTTATTTTGCTAATGATGAGAAAAGCAAAATGGAGAGACCCAAACATTCCTAGTTATTGCTTGATAAATGACTACAATGGAAATGGGATTTCATGTTTTTTATTTTTAACAATGAAAAGAGGATTTGCTTTGCTTTGTAATAGTTTAGTGCACTACATGGAGCTTTTGAAACTTTCGTGAAATGTGGATCAGGAGGATATTTTATAAGGGGATTTACGGACTAATCTTATTGATCAGACTTATTTATCTGTAACTCTTATACTCATCTATTAATATCCCCAGAAAGTGTTCTAGTCAAGATAAGTATTTTAAAAATTTATTGGTTCATTAAAAAAATGTTTAGAATTTACAGGTATTTAAGACTATCACATATGATTGACAAGTAATTTATCCTTTTAAATACAAATCAAGAGCCCAACAGGAGGGCTATTCGTTTTGTGGGCTCCCACCACGGACCCAATAATTTGAAATCATTCAACTTGTTTAAATAGATTATTTATGCAAAAATCAATTTGGTTGGACAATTGTAACCACGTGATCAAATTAGATTCATCTTTAAAGATATAAATGATAAGTACGATTTTAAAAATAGATTACTTAAATTTTTTTTTTTCACATATATGAAACTATCTCACAAAATGTAAATCAAACATGCGATGAAATAGTTCTATTCCACTCCACTTGGTTATTTGCAAATCAAACAAGGTGTATGAGAATCACCTCTTTGTAGAAGTAGAACGGACTGACAAATCAAAGTAGAGTAAATAAATAGTACTTAGACATATGGGAGAGTGGGTTCTTGTATTACCTTTGAAAAGGAAAGAAATGTTTTTTTTTATTTATTAGTTTGTTTGTATTTTAATTTTGTGAGAAACAAGCAAAGCAATTTGGCTCTTTGCTATGAAAAGTATATAGCCTTCTTTTTTTTTTAATTTTTTTTTTATTTTCAAGTGCTGCAATATCGGTCTTAACAACGCTTAGTGGTGGGTGGTGGGGGATGTTTCCAAGAGAATACACATATATTTTTGAGTTTTGTGAGAATTTTGTTCTACGAGAACTCCAACGTTAATTACTCTCTTATTATATAAAAACTAAGTCTAAAATTCAGTTGACATTTAGGTCTTATTTATTAATTACATATTTTAGTTAAAAAATTAAAAAGTCATTATAAGCTATTAAATCACTCTGTTTATTTTTTTATAAAAAATTTAAAAATTATTAAAATAATCTGTTTTTAAATGAGACCTTAGCAGCATAGTACAATGCTTCATTAGTTGGAAACAAAAAATGAAGTGCCCACAAACATAGGCTGAGTTCGATTTTAACTTTTAGAGGTTTCACATTTATAGCAGAAGCTAACTTTGAAGAGGTGCTTAGACAAGAATGATAAAAATATTCATGGACCTAAACTGTAGTCTTGTATCCCTTTCAAGTCATTTGGAGCTTTTATTACCGGTCACAGACATGGAATTGTCAAAATTTATGCATCTCATTAAAAAAATATATATATTTACAAATAAGATTGCCTCTCTAAGATCCGTTTGTTTTGATATAAAATATTTTATATAAAAAATATTTTTTATAAATAAATTTTACATTAAAAAAATATTTTTTTATTTTATTTTTTAGTATTTAGTTGACACTAAAACACTTGAAACAAAAATATTTTATTAAATAAAAAAATTAATTCGATAAAATATCATTTATTACTTTTTCGTGAGCTAACATACGTATTTAATAAGGCTTTTAAATGTGTTGAAAAAGTAATGATTGAGAGTCAACTTTATAAAAATTGGCTTATGAAAATTTTAAAAGCCATTTTTGAAAAAATGATGTAAAAATATTTCTTACAAAAAATATTTTGCTTGCTTTTTTTTTTTCAACTAAATAACAAAAAATGAATAAAATATTTTTTACAAAAATATTTTACGTCAAAACAAATAGGGCCTAAAAGTCATAGATCCAATGTCCAAAAAAAAATAAAAATAAATAATTGCTAATGCTTATTTAGAATCACAAAAAGGTAACATTATATTGACATCTCTTGAAATTTCAAAAAATATAAGTTCTACAATTTTAACATAATTATACTAACTTCCTTTTTAATTACTCTAAAGAGACTAGAATTACTACAAATAATGTAAACACATCAAGATTAACAATGTACAATTTATATTTCAATATAAAAAAGAAAATATTATTTTTTAGTCCACGTGACTAATGAATTTTTAATAACAATAAGTCAAGTATTACGTGAATTAAAACCTCAAAGTAACTCAATATAACTATGTCAAACTTGCGAGACTTATTGCATTTTCTCTAAACTTCAAGAAGGTTACTATAATTTATCCTAAAAATATTATTCGAAATTAATGTTAAATTTCATTTTGAAATTGAGATGGAATTAAAATCTTAAAATAACTTAATACAATTATGTTAAACTTGTGAGATTTACGGTATTTTCTTTAAATTTTAAGGAGGTTATTATAATTTATCCTTAAAAAATTGTTAGAAATTGATGTCAAATTTCATTTTAAAATTGACGTTGGAAGGTGGTTACATCCTGCAAATCATTTTAAACTATCTGTGTGTGTGCTGTGTAATCTTCTCTTGTATTTTGTTACGATTTAGGAATGGATCTTGTACTTTAAGCCCATGATGCTTACTAAACCCAAATGAGTATTTCTAAGGGCCTGATTGGTAACGTTTATGTTTTCAGTTTATATTTATAAAAATTTTATAAATTGATTTTTGTTTATTTTTAGAAAAATGTAAACTACAAACACGTTTGGTTTAGACAAAATGTTTAAAAATATAAAAAAGAGTGAAAAATGACAAGTGGTGGCGGATGGTGGGTGGAGACGAGTGGTGGCAGCGGAAGATGGTGGTGGAAAATGATGGCGGGTGGTGGTGGCGGAAGATGGTGGTGAAAAATGGTAGCGAGTGTGTGGTGGTGGTGGGTGGGTGACGATAGCTGGTGGTGGGTGGTAGCGAGTGGGTGGTGGTGGGTGGTGGGTGACGGTGGTGGATGGTAGCGAGTGGGTGGTGGTGGTGGTGGTGGTGACGGGTGGTGGTGGCAGGTAGGTGGCGGATGGCGGGTGGTGGCGGGTAGGTGGTGGGTGACGGTGGCGGGTGGTAGCGAGTGGGTGGTGGCGGGTGGTGGTGGCAGATGGGTGGTGAGTGAGTGGTGGGTGATGGTGGTGGTGGTGGTGGTGGGTGGTGGTGGCGGGTGGGTGGCAGGTGGGTGGTGGATAGTGGTGGCAGGTGGGTGGCGAGTGGTGGTGGCGGATAGTGGTGGTGGGTGGGTGGATGGGTGGGTGACGGTGACGGGTGGTAGCGAGTGGATGGTGGTAGTAGTGGCAGGTGGGTGGCGGATGGCGAGTGGTGGTGGGTGGTGCCTGTGGTTGTGGCAAGGGGTGGGTGGTTATGGCGGCGAGTGGGTGGTAGGTGGGTAATGGTGGCAGGTGGTGGCGGCGGTGAAAGACGATGGTGGAAAATGGTGACGGGTGGTAGCTAGTGTTGGGTGGTAAAAAAAATTCAAAACTCAAAACGTAAACTCATTTTTTGAGTTTATATTTTTTGACCAAATTTATAAACTTAGACTATTGATTTATAAATCAAAAATTTACCAAATAAGTTTTTATTTGAGTTTTTAAAATTTTTATAAATATAAACTGAAAACGTAAGTGTTACCAAACGACACCTAAAAATTTCAGTAACTACTTTGTAAAAATATAAATATGTTATATTTTCATTTTTTCTATTTTATTTTTGTTTTATATGTTCTACGGATTCTAAGTAAAACTGCAAAAATAAATAGAGTTGTTTATGAACAGGCTCTACCTAGTAAGAGCTTGTTCAAATTCAATTTGTCAATTTTTTTTTTTTTTATATTCAAGTTCGAGCTTATTAAAATTTTAATCAATAAGCTTAAACATATTAAAACTCGACTTCGTTTAACATTTATTATTTATATTTATATATTAAATAATATAAAAACATGGATAAAAAAAAAGATAAACATGTTATTTATATATTTAAAAAAGTAAATATAAATAATAGCTAATATAGATAATATATTTACATAATAATGGTGGTATATATTATTGTTTTATTATTATTGTATATATAATTGTATAATCAAAGTTTCAATTGTAAATTTAATCTCATACGCAAGTATCAATTTATAATTTTTTTGGCTCGTGAATAGATTCAAGCTCGAATAAAGTCTCGACTCAAACTCAATTTGTTAAATTTTTATTAAACTCAAATTTAAATTCGTTAAAATCTTAATAAATAAATCCAAATATATTAAAACTCAACTCGACTCATTTACAACGCTAGTGGTAAGGATCTAAACGATTGTGTGTATTGCTTAGCATAACCACCAAGGATCTAAACAATTCTGCAGTGACAAGGATCTACACATGCACACAAATATATAAAGGAAAGAAAGAAGCTAACAACAAATAATTGTCCCTCATTCTAATTAAGGAATATCTTTTTAAGGATTATTAATAACTATTTTGAGAAGCTAACTGTGTTCCTGTGTATATTAATAATTATATTATGAAAAAAAATTAACTAATTTTTGAGATAAAAAAATTCTCATTATATTATTTTAGAGACAAAATACACTTGATATATACAATTCACAATCAAAGATTAACATGCAAATAAAGAACCACATTCTTATTCTTTAAAAAATAAGACTCTGCTTTACATTCAGAGCAATGCTATGCTAGAGATCTCAATATACATATATAGTGTAGAATTTTCGATAATGTTTTTGGAACATTTTTGGATGACTATTCTTATGAAGATTTTGTTTGTGAATTAATTGATCTTCTGACATCATATCACTTGTGATCAAATCTGGCAGAACAAAATTTTGACCCACACTTGGACAAGCATGGACAGTTCAAGTTCTGTTTAAACTTTGTGTACTCTTGAAATGTCAAAAATAATAAAAATAAAAGAATAATAAAAGAGGAACAAGCATTGGTTATTGCAACCCGTGATTAGAAAAAAATGGACAAGAAATAATAGCAATTGATAATTAGCAGTCTACAAGTAATATGCCTTTCTGCCCTATTAACGCAACATATCTACTTATTTACAAACACAGTCTTCAGTCATCCTTACCTCTCACAATGCACTTGTAATGGCTGCTGCAACAGTAAGCAAATTGTTTGTTGTGTTTCACCTCATCAGCCTTCTTAGCCAAACCTTGATTCAAAATCATATAAAACTGATATATATATATATATACATATATTCAACCCCCCCAAACTAGTTGGAATATATTTCTACTGGCAGCACCATTAATCACATTATTACTCTGCTTCTTCAGCAATTCTTCTTGTGCACAAATGTCACCCTCCTAATCAATTGCAATGAACCAGAGTCAGAAAAAAAGTACTTGCAAATATTTTGACACAAACAGTTAAATCAATCTAGCAAATTCAACTATTTGCCAAAGTCAAGTTATTGATCAAAACATTAGCTCAAGGACCACAAACCACCAATAACTACCTAAATTAGATGATATTTTGATGAAGTGCTTGTTACCTATGCCAGGGGCATTAAAATATTCATTGAAAATCAAATGAGAGAGCAGAGTAGAATCAATTGAGCTCACTTTCTTTTTTTCCTTTAGTTGTAATCAGTGACACCAACAAAAACTAAACTTCAAATGACTCTAAATAAATGATACAAGGATGCTCAAGTTCATATTCAGTACATTTAATCAAGTCGATCAAGCTCAACTTTAGAGAATCACCTCAAATCATGATACCAAACCCCAACAACTTCCGAGCGAACCCTGTATTGGTCGCATCATACCCAACATTTACTGACACACATTTAGAAAAGTAAATTGGTTTTTCACATATTAATATTATACATGTAGGGAGAGAAAGTGTGCAACAGCATCAAAGCACGCCAATTAAATGGAGTCCTCATTGTGCACTCATATAAGGGTGTCAAGGTTCCCTAAAATTTTTGGAAACGAAAACTTTAATACCCAGAAGAAAAGCCTAACTTGTATGAATCTTTGTGATTATTAAAACGCTGAGGTGCTAGACTAGTAGCTTACTTTTTCATGATATAAAAACATAATACTATATGATGAACTTTATTCGAACATCCTCTTAGCATTTACGAAACCTTTTAAACTTGAAGTGGGAAGTGATAGAGCCATTTTTATTTATTTATTTATTTTTTTTTTGGGGGGGGAACATTGAATTGAAACCTTAATAAGAATCACAATCCAATCGAATTTCCATTTGATAGTAGGACTAAAAATCACACCAATGCCAAAGTTATTGTGACGGTCCAGGTCTATAACCGACCCATTTGACCTTACAGTATACTTGTATGCGAACCATACCACCGTGCATTAATCTAATTACCATTGCTATTTTCTTCCCTCACACTTGGTATTTTGATCCTTTGCATTTGGGGGAGTGAATTGGAGAGTTTTTGAGAGAAATCCAGGGTTGGTTATCAATCGCATTTCGGGGTGCTCGATCGATCATTTTAATTTTTGGTCAAATTCATGCAGTGTAGAGATTAATAGGGATCAATCTCATTGGTGCGATCGATCGATCTACCAATTTATTTTGAGTGAATTTTTAGCAGAATGCAACAACTGATAGGGGATTGATCTCTTTGGGGGGAAAGGCTTAAGTTAGCCTTCCTCTTTTCTTCCCACTTTCCTCTTCTCTCTCTCTCTCTCTCTCTCTCTCTCTCTCCTTTCCAAAGTTCCTCTTCTCTCTCTCTCTAAACATAAACATTCAATGCACAAAACACCAAATCTCCCCCACTTAGAGCTTGAATTTGTTCAAAACTCATTTATTAAAGTTGTAGAGCTTGTTGAGTGCTTCAATCTTACCGGACGCGATCATCATTTGGAACGATTTCGAGTGTTGGGGCTTTTCTATCTCCTCTTCTTCTACCTTTTTTTTTTTTTTTGTCTTTTTTTTTTCTTTTTTTGTTAGATGGGAACTCCTCTTGCAGCTTGAGATAGAGATTTCTTTAATTTTTCTTAATATGATTTTATAGACAGATATGTGGTATTTTCTTACATAAATTTAGTGAATGTGTAGAGATTTCAAAGCATGTAATGTGGAAACCTAAGGTTTGGTATGTATTGAGTACTTTTCCAAAATTTTCTTTATCAAATGTAAATTTTAAAAGCTTTATTGTATGTTGAGTCTTTAATTTTGAGGAAAGCCATAAAATTGTGAAAAGCCCTAAATTATGAAAAAGGCCTTAAATTACATGAATTCTATGAACTTTGAAAATTTAATTTCTATATGTGAAATTGATGAGGAATATTATTAATTGAAGTCTAAGAAGCACGGGTGCGGGTGCGGGTGCGGGTGTGGGTACGAGTACGGTACGGGTACGAGTACGGGTACGCCGATAAGGCAAAATCCCAAAAAAGCAGGGTACGGGTACGGCTGCGGTACGCCAATATTTTTTTATTATTTTTTTATTTTTTATAATTATGGTTAAAAGATCCAACCTACAAATTGAAGTTAAATATCAAAACTAAAAAGCCGAAGTCTAATTAATTTTTTTGAGTAACATTCTTCTGAATATGATGTTACATAATGTTTTTGATTAACATTACTTTTTTACTTACATAATGTTAATAAGCCGAAGTTAAATATCAAAAAATAATATTTTTGATTATTAAAAATAATATTTATGATTATTAACATTCTGTTGAGAAATAACTTTGTTTTAAACTTCTAATTAATTTTTTTGATTAACATTCTTCTGTTGAGGGATAATTTTGTTCTAATTAATTTTTCTGATTATTAACATTATGTAAGTATTTTGTGTTCTAATTTATTAATTTTTTTGATTTAATTTTTTTTTTTGTTTTAAATATGATTTTTTGTGTTCTAATTTATTAACATCAGATTATACCTCTGAAGAAGAAACAAGAAAAAAACAAAAAAAATAAAGATGAAGAGATTATACCTCTCTACAGGTTGAAGCCGAAGTCTCTGGGTCGAAGTCGAAGATGAGGGTCGAAGTCAAAGACGAGGGTGATGGTCAAAGTCGCCTCTTTGCTGCGATGAGATTAGGGCAAAAGTCAAAGTCGAAGGAGGGTGATGGTCGAAGTCCTCTTTGCTTCGATGAGATTAGGGCAAAAGTCGAAGTCGAAGGTGATTAGGGCAAATTCGTATACATTTTTTCTTTTCTTTTTTTTTTTAAATTTTTCTTAATATTGCTCCGGTACCCCTCAATTTTTCAGAAAATTTAATTTTTGCCCCCGCCGTACCCAAAACGCACCATCGGCGTACCCATGCCGTACCCGAGCCATACCCATGCCGTACCCGACTACTTTCTGCCGTACCCGGTACGCATGCAGCCGTACCGGTACACGTACCCGCACCCGGTAAGTACCCGGTGCGTGTACGGCACTATTTTTGGAGTACCCGTGCTTCATAGATTGAAGTTCTTAGAAATGTTAGAAATTAATAATTATTGTGCTAATATGATCAAACCCTTTTGAAATGTTGGAAAATGAAGAGAAATTGTTAGTTATGCTCTTGTATGGCCTTGATGGAATATTTTTGATAGAGATAACTGTTTTTAGCGATCGGTGGAAGATTGCATTGTTGTAGAAATATTTCAACCTAGGGTAAATTGAATTTGAAACCCAATTGTTAACGATTAGTGAAGTAGAAATTTATGTGATGATAGCATTGTACGAATTTTATGAGTTGTGTGATTAAGTAACTTGAACGGTGAAAAATGAGAGTGAGGTTCCAATTTTCTTCCGCTTAGCACCGGTAAATTGTGTTGTGCCATATAGAGGTTCCAAGTTCCCTCCAACTGGCAACTGATAAAGTGGGGATGTGCTATATAGAGGTACCAATGTCCCTTCTGGCTAGCAAGCGGCAAATTGGGAGAGTTTAAGTGTGGCTTGGCAAGACCACAGATAAGTATATGTATTTGAGATTGATTGTTGATATGTGTGTGTGTTGATATCTATTATGGGTTATGTACATGTATTGAGACTCGTTGCGATTCATGTATGTGTTGGAGGTTATTACGAATTGAGTAGACTTGTTATTGAGTAGACATGGATATGAGTTCTAAGATAAAACGAAGAGGTCATGGAAAAAGACATTATATATGTATAAGGTGGAGCATCATCATATATATGTATAAGATTATATTAATTGGAATTAAGACTATATGTTCATCCCATGTTAAAATCTTTTTAGGTACCGGTGATGAACCATGACTATGAATTGGTGTGGAACATGAGCACGAGCTAGAGGAGCTCTTTGATTGTGGCCATGGTGCCTTTACTTGTAGGCAAAACGGAATGCAATGTGTGTATTAAGGTTTACACCCTTTTTCTTTTGTTGATGTAAGCCTGAGGGCATTTAAATTCAATTGATAGTTATTGCTTTCGAATTTCGTATTGTACTAGAAAACCCTCATGTGTTGAATGATCATCATGTATATATACTAGAGAGACCTTTTTTATTATGTTTATTATTGATGATTAATTGTTATCCAAGTTTACTTACCATGGGTTGGACCCTGTAAATCTGGGACGTGACAGTTATATTTAGAGAAGTACTTAACTAACCAATTTTTTTTTTTAAATTTAATTTTCTACATTATGATCATCATAGTTTAAAAAGTGTTCACACATGCTTCTGTAAAAGATGAGAAAGGAATTTTATCCACATAAACAAAAAGAGATATAGAGAGGGGTAGCGAAAGAAATGAGTGAGAAGGTAGATAAATAATATATATTTTTTAAAAAGTATTTTAACATAATTAAACATTTAAAGTGACAAATTGCAGAGATTTTGATGGGAAAAAAAATTAAAGAAAAGAAAACGTATATAAATTTAGAATAATACTTGAAACTTTAAAGAACAAATTGAAACACATTTTTCTATTAGAGGTAAAAATGTAGTTTTTAAAATATCAAAAATTTGAATTGCCCTTGGTCCTCACATGGCTCCGCCTCTGGAAGTGGGGTTGCACCATTGCACATTATTTTAAACCTGAAGAGAAATCTAATTCTATGCTTAAACATATGATTTGTTGAGAGGGAAAGAAAAAGGAAAAAAAATTAAATTATTTGTATTTGTTCATTTTTTATGATTAACCAAACAAAAAATTGAATTAATTTATAAATGCCTATTGATTATTGGGTCTTTTTTAGCCAAAACCCCTTTGTTGGGTCCATTTTAGTGAAAAGGACAATCCCAACTATTTTACTTTTGAAACCCGTTTAAAAAGTTGTGTTTCCTTCCTCAAGGACAAAAGAATTTATTTCCATCTTTCCATAGACGATCTTGTCCTCCGATATTATTCACTCCTCTTTATTTAAAGCAACTTGTTATTCATTTCTTGGTGATTCCATGCACATTTGTATGTAAATTTCTGTTAATTGTTTCTAGATTTTTAGCATTTTATTTGGAGCTATTTTAAAACAATAATGACTCAGTTTTTTTTATTAACTTTTTTCAAATGCTAAATACACACATACATATACACCTTCTTATACATGCATATACACATATTCATATGTATATACACTGAATTTGTTAGATTGTTGTTCGAGGTAGAGTTGGAGCTTCGTTCGATCATTGTTTTAGATATAATTTATCTCTGTCTGATATGGTTGCTCTTGTAATATGTACTTTGTTTTTTGGTTGATATCCTGTTCAAAGAATTATAGTAAAATTTTGCTTTGAAGCACGGGTACGAACACTGATACTAGTACGATATGTGTAACTTGATATGGTAAAATCCAAAAAAAATAGGGTACTAGTATGACTTGGTACATTTGTAAAAAAATATTTACGTTTAACTTGGAATATTTATTGTCCTAAGCGTGAACATTTTCGTTAGTTAGGATCGATTATCACAACGGCTGAGGAGATTGGAGCAGATGTAATTCATAGAATTAAGGCGAAGTGATTTAAATGGATGAGTGCGTCTGTGGGGTATTGTGCGACAAACGAGTACCCTCTAGATTAAAAAAGAAAGCTCCATAGAACAACTATTAGAATAGTGATGTTGTATAGGACGAAATGTTGGGCAACCAAGAAACAACATATAGATAAGATGAGTGTTGCTGAGATGAGGATGATAAGGTAGATGTGTGGCAATACTAGAGAAGACAGTGTGACAACCCCATTATGTAATATGCTTTTATTTATTTAATTACGAATGTTAATTATGTGTTTGATGTGTATTTGTATGTATATCTATTCATTATTGAAATATCTATTATGATTTCTGTATAAAATTTGAAATTGAAGACCTTAATGGATTCGAAAACCAAAATTGATTAGTTTAATGAGAATCATATAATTTTTAGATCCTAATGAAAAGTTTGATTAAAATTTGATTCAAATTAAATTAATTAGATAAAATCAAATAGAATTAAGTGGGATTAGTTAACCTTAAGCTTACTTAATTAGGCTAAGCTAATCTAATGTATATATGTGTTAAGTTAGTGAGTTAGCTCATTTTGAGCTCAAGAAATATGCTGAGATTATTTAGATAGATAGATAGATAGATAGAGAGAGAGAGAGAGAGAGAGTTCTAGAGAGAGAGGCTTGATTCTTGAAGATTTGGCTAGGAGATTGTGGAATTGTGAGGAAGAACTCAAGAATTGGCTAGAGAAAGCTTGATTCAAGACCTTAGGTAAGTGATTAGCTCTCAATTTATGAATTTAAGCCACCAAGTATATGAATTCAAGAAGATTGTAAGTTTTTAGACACAAGAATTGAGCTTAGAATGAAGAAATTGAAGTTAATTCATACATGCATGCATGATTTTGAAGAGTTCTACCATTTTTGGACATGATTTTGCTATTTAAGTTTGAATTGAAGGTTTGTATCATACATGTATTCATGATTCATAAGAATTTGAAGTTAAATGATACATGCATAAGAATTTGAGTTTGAATTCATGAAGTTTTGAACATGGGGCTTGACAATTAGTTTTGTATCCATGCTTTTGGGTGTATATTTGAGGTTTAGAACATATCATGCAAGCTTTTACACTTTGAACATGTGTTTTGAAGCTCAAATTCAATTCTGGAAAACCCAGAATTCAACCGCATCGCTTGAGTGAACAAGCTGTCGCTCGAGCACACATATCATGCATTTAGCATTTTTGCAAAGTTTTGCAGTAAGCTCAAGCGACCTCAGTTATTTCGGCACCTTGGCTCAAGCAACCATTGAGCGTTGATTCAGACCATTTAGTACTTTTGCAGACCATGTGGTCTGCTCGAGCGACCAATGTTGCGCTCGAACGAAGTGTCATCTTTCAGCATATTTTGAAAAGTCATGCTTTATCTATATCGGCATTCTTGTTCCTTTTCAAGCAATCTTAGGCATGAATTGAGCCTCCTAAATGAATTATTAAGTAAGAACTTGACTTGAGAGAATTGAATAAGTTAAGAATGATTTGATTAAGCAACCAGCCTCAATGTCTGTACATGTTTATGTGATATGTAGGTTCGTCCTCGAAGCCATATTAACAACCAAATCACTGTGAATAATATCTTAGTAAATATATATTTTTTATATACTCTATTTTCTGAATGTCCTAATGTGGCAAGTTTTTCCAAACCTATGATTTTGCAAGTGTGAATGAGCTTCTATATGTCTGATCAACATGATATCTGTCAAAGGAATTGATTAAATATGAATGTATGAGATGGACCCAAGGTCGTTTCGTGTGTCTGATAAGATGGACCGAAAGTCGTTCTGATTATCTGACTATCTGATAAGTCTGAAAATCTGTTATGTATTGACCAAATGGTCATTATACAGTTGTAATGAACTGGACCCAAGGTCGTTCCACCAAATATGATCTGCTCTATTCTATATTTCTGTATATGTTGGACCAGGGGTCGTTCTGTTATGTATTGGACCCGAGGTCATTCCGCTATATAATATAAGAATGATTTTATTAAGGCTTGGAACTCATTTATATAACCTCTTTACTTTGATGTTATTCATTGAGCTTTAGCTCACTATGTATTTATATGTATGTAGGTGAGCAACGGGATGTCCAGCCCCAGTGAATCTGTGAAGTTTACCCAAACTTTGTGGAGTCAGCCAAGGAACGCCTCACGAATGAGGCTTTTTTGTCTTTTGATCTTTTGTTTTCTTTTGTTGATCATGTTTGACCGTGTCTCTACATAAGTTTTTGGTTTTGTATGATAATGACTTGTGAATGATCTTGGACATGTGATCTTTTGTATATGTATGGATGTGAGCTATTAACATATAGAATGTTTTTGTTCTTGCCGTTTATGCACAAGCTCATTGGACAAATCCTATAATTTTGCTTCTGCTTCTGGTCCTATATAATTAAACATAATTTGATTTCTGACTGAGGCCGTTAGTAATCTCATGATTACCGGCCAGTTATGATCCAAACCTCTAGGGGCGGGTTCGGGTCGTGACAAACAGAGTTAAGAATGAGTATATTCGTGAATGGGTAAGAGTAGCACCGATAGAAGATAAGTTGAGACGGAATAGATTGAGATGATTTGGTCATATACAACGAAGACCAACAGAGGCAGTAGTGAAGAAATGTGATACAATGATGGTAGAGGAAAGTGTTAGGGAAGGTGCAGACTTAAATTGATATGGGTTAGTGTAGTAAATAAAGATATGAATCTCTTTGATTTGACTAACCAAATGGTCTTTGATAGAGTCAAGTGGAGAAGAAAGATTAATGTAACTGACCCCATTTTATGGGACTTAAGTCTTGGTTTTAGTTTCGTTTGGTCTGGTTAGTAGAAGAAAATATTATTTCAATTGAGGTACGGTAGGGCTTGGGTAGTGTTGCAAACGAGCTAAGTTGAGTCCTATAATGTTCCAGCTCAGCTCGTTCAATTTTAAGTATGTTCGAACTCGACTCAAGCTCAGCTCGTTAAGTTTTAGTAAACTTGAGCTCAGCTTGAGGCTCGTATCTACTTTCCAACACTGCAACTTTGTACTTTGGCTTTCATGGCTAACCGTTAAAGCACCACTGGGTGGGTAGCCCCTACACTTATATAGGAATTTTTGCATCCATTTGATCTACTGGGGGAACGATGTGGGACTAAGCTAATTAAATATTGCAAACATTGGAGAGATATGTAAATTGTGAAAGCAATCTCTTATGTATTAATTTGCCTACTCTCTCTCTCAACCACTTTTTTTACTTCTCTCTCTAGAACTCATTATCACATATCCATAAAGAAGTTTAGGTATTTCTTTCTTACAACTCTTGGAGTGTTGTGTATCAATTTGTTCATTGGGTTTTAGTTGTTCTTCCTCATTCCTTTTTTTTTTTTTTGGTTGTAGATTGATTAATGTTTGTCTAATGTGATTTGTTGATTAGCATATATAATTATTTGAGGCTTAATAGGTAGGAAAACAAATCAAGAAAATTTGGATAATTTTGTATCTTTACGTCGTTTGGGTTGTATTCTAAATAACTAATGAGAGCACATGCATGTAGGAAGGTTCTTAGTTCTTAAAGTGCATTGACTTCTCATCCCACATCGGTAAGAAAGTGTATGTGATGCCATTAGTTCTGTATAAGAGTGTATGTTGGTGTTTGTAAATAACCCTCAGGACCTCGAGTTTCGTCCCACATTGGTAAAGGAAAGATGGTTGAGGCATCACCCTCTTTATAAAACTACATGTTAGGAATAATAGTAAATAAATTGCAGCTTTTAATTTAATATAAATATAATATATATATATATAATTACCTTGGCTTGCGAGCCTAAGCGAGCCGAGCTTTAGCATTTTCAGACTTGGCTCATTTAATAAACGAGCTTGAAAATGCGGCTCGAGCTTGTTTTTTAGCTAAACAAATCGAGCTTGAATGAGCCGAGCTCAAGTTGTTCATGAACAACTCGGTTCATTTGTAGCCCCAGGTTGGGTACATACTAGGTACGTCTGGGTATGACAAAAATTCAAAAGAAAAATACATGTTTCGTGTACGAAGTACCATATGCCAGTAAGTACCCAATATGAGTACGACATGTTTGTCGAAGTACCCATGCTTTATAGTACTCGGGTAATGTATTTTTGTTTTGATTTGTTTGTGAACTCATAATGCAGATTTGTTTTTCTAATTGATTATTGTGTTCCAATTAAACTCGTAGTGTGAAGATTGTATTTATTGTGAATTAGAGTAAAATTTTACTGTTTATGTTAATTTTGACAGTAAAAATTTTACTTTTTTTTGAGGAATTTCACAGCCAACATGGATCTTATTTTCTAGATCATGACGAGAGGATTCTAAAAATACAAATTTTATAGTGGTGTGTGCTGGATTTTTCAAAAAAAAAAAAATTGTGCGCTTGTCCTTCATGCATTTAAGTTTTATTGTGAGGGGGTTTTGACCAAATTCCCTTTTATTCTTTTCTTTTCATTTTCTTAGCCCAACCTAACAAAAAATTTATTCTCTCCATTTTTTTCGTTTCTGTTTCCTTTCATATTTGTTCCCTTCGACAAATCCTGGAACCAAAGAAAGTATAAAACAAGAAAGAATTCCCCAAACCCAAAGTCGGAGGGACAAGATTATAGAGTTTTACTATGGGAATAACCAGGCTACCTATCAGTAATCTGTGAAATTAATGAACTACATTAACAATGGGTGGAATAAATTAGTTGGAATGAGTAAATTTTAATGTACTCATAGCACACCAACCAAACAATTTTTCATATTTCTGAAATTCTCAAGCCATGTGGCATAAGTTGCTACACAGCATGCTTTGGTAAATAGGCTTACCTCAGTCACAAAGGCAATTACTTTATACACTTAACCAGAGCCATGTTTTTCCCTTCCTACTGCCATTCAACACATATTCATGAGAGAATGAATAACTGCCACTTATCAACATGTAACTAGGGCAAGGCATGGCTGGGTCCGGTTTTGCTAAATTACCAACTTTGTGCATGTTTCACACGCTTTTCGTATGCCTCACACTACCCAAAGTTTAGGCCACCATAAACTTCCTAATAGCAGCAGAGTGGAGCAAAACATTGCGTTTTTGCATTGTCTTTGCCATCATATAGACTATTTGGTTGGAGAGGATTGCACGGATTTTCAAAGGCAAGGAGGCAGATACAAATTCATTACGGGAGAAGACGTGTCATTTGACTTTGTTTTGGGCTTATGTGTCTTCCCCATTTAAAAGAGTTCACTTTTTCTGATTTCCAAGGATTGGGAAGTTGTTCGTCTTTCATAGTTTTTTTGGATAGCTTGCTTCTTGTTTTCTTTGTTTTTATCCTTGTATGAGAGGACTTCTTGTCCTCCCTTTGTTAATTTATTTTTTCTTAATTTATAATTTCCTTTTGCTTCCGTTCAAAATACAAATAAATAAATCCAGCAGTCTGGCCAAGGGAATTTTGACCAGTAGTAAATGCCAGTTTAATCCATCAAGCTGACCCACAAAAAATGAAACCCATATTAGATGTTAAATTGATCCAGATTTGAGGATTTGAAAGGGATTAACATTGCTTAGGCTAAAAATGTATTGGCTTTTTTCTATTAAGATGTTCGAGGGTCCTTGCATATGAAGCATAGGTGGGAGTCACTTTGATCACATATCCGAATCAGATGCTAGGTTCATGTGATTAAATTTTGTCAAATCTAGTCCCAAATCCATGACATAAAACAAAAAACTCATTTGTTTCTTATTTGTATTTTAATGTTATTAAATTAGAAATTTAGAAAACTTTATACAATTACAATCAAAAAGACAATTTCTCACATAAACATTATTAAATAATTAATTTTGTCAACTCACACACATGATAAATACATAAACATATATAAATGTATATCACCAGTCCTTGATGTGATTAAGTAAAAAAAAAAAAAAGAATGCCCAATTTAGTCCCATTGAATAGGGTTTGGGTGGGGGAATAGATTGGGTACAAATCTAACAATTGACATTATTTGCACGAAGTGGTTCCTATTGGATTCAAACTCACAATCTAAAGGTCAATAGGCCACAACCCAATTAGTGGTGGTTAATGCTATATGTACAAAAAGTGTACTGAGACATGTAAAAAGTGCAGAAAAATATAAAATTGTATGCCCATTGGTCGGTCATTAGTAGCACCCATATATATATACATATACATCATAAAGAATTGTCATATTGGTGTATTGAGGGACACTGCCAGACCTTATATCAAAACTATAATAGGAAATGGCAAGAATACTTTCCTTTGGTGGAATAATTGGCATCCTATGGGACCTTTGTACCCAAGGTTTGGCAATAGTATTGGACTTAACTTGGTAAGGAATCAGGACATGAAAGTTGGAAGTATGATTAAAGATGGAAATTGGCTCTGGTCAAGCAGGTTGAGTCGAGTATTGCAGGGAATTGTGCAGCAAATACCTAACCAACAGCCAGTGGCTTGGAGTAATGCAGTTTGGTCCACTTATAATGTCCCTAGATGGTCCTTCATCTGCCAGCTTGGCTTGTTAAAGAGGTTGACGACTCTAGATAGAGTTAAAAAAATGGGGCTTAACTCAGAACTCAAGCTATGTACTTTGCAGAGGTGCACATGAAGACCATGAACGCCTGTTTTTTTAACTGCAACTTTACAGTAGACCTTTGGGAAAAGATGATATTCACGATGGGGATTACTTGAGGCAGAATGGACTTACTTCAGGAACGGGTGTCCAAAATAAAGCCAGGACTTTGCAATGCAAACTGTTCGAGCTTTGTCTCACAGCCATGGTTTACTTTCAATGGAAGGAGAGGAATAACCGATTTTTATTTATTTATTTATTTACTTTTTTTTTTTTTCACAAAAGCAGACATGGTGAGGAAGTTCAGAAGGAAATGGTTGAAGCCATTACATGTAAGGTAGCTACTTGGATTACGTTGAAGGATAATCATATGAATAGGAATATTATGTGTTTGGAGGTTTTCTCCTAGAATCTTGCATGTAAGTGTAGACATTTTGATGTACCCTTAATCACCACCAAAAAAATAAAAATAAAATAAATTTGTCATATTGGTGTGTCCATACTGTGTTGTATCATATCCAAGTCATACTTCAGAGGTCTTTGCTCTTTTGATAGGGTACCATTGTTATATTTCCATGCCTCCTTAAGATGGGAGACTTTTCTATCTCTTCTCGCATTACAAAAGCAATAACCTTCATTTCACTTTAACATGTAGCTGAAAGAGAAACATATGGACATGACCTGGTTCCATTTACAGATCAATGACCATACCACTTTTCAGAAGCATCAATTTCATATGCTTGCTGACTGGATGATAAGCATCAATTAATGATAAGTATCACTTGTTCAGAAATAAACCAAACCAAAGAGTTGTGAACGGAATAAACTCACAAGAAGAGAGTATGCACAAGCAAGAGAGAGCAGCGTTGGGTACAAATCCAGAACAGCAATGGCAACCTCTTCTGTCACCAGTGGAACCTGCATTCATTACATCTTGAAAAATAATTACCAAGGTTGTATAATTAATAGCCACAAAAGATCATTAAAAAGAAAATCATGCTTTCCAAATATTATACTCAAATCAAAGTTGTGGAATAATAATGAAGCCAAATCAAGAAATGGGATTCATGAGAGAAAAAAATGCCCAAATTGGGATACAAGGGCACACAGCTCTGAAAATACAATCTCAATATCATATAACTACCTTTCCAAGAGGGCTAAAAACATAACTACACCACTAATTCTAACTACATCCATCCTTCAAAGTGAGTTGCCATTTATGCATGATGATAATCATTAAACAGTGGGTTTATGAGCCAAGAGGGCTAAAAACATAACTACACCACTAATTCTAACTACATCCATCCTTCAAAGTGAGTTCTCATTTATGCATGATGATAATCATTAAACAGTGGGTTTATGAGCCCAACTGGATCCATGGCAAAGCTGGGGTGCCTAAGAGGTGTACGGGTCGTCCTTGGATGAACGTACAAACAAAACCTTGAGAACTCACCACTGGGTGTCCTTCTCAAGGGCCTTCCAATGATAAAGTTAGTTCTCTAGAAGTTGAACTCAAACGGAGGAATGAAAGAAGATAAGAACAATGTATGCCGAGTTTTGTTCCAAAAAAAAAAATTTATGTATGTCGAGTGTGTGCTCATGGAGAAATGTATACGAAACCCTGAACATAAAGTAGGAGTGTGTCTCTGATGTCCTTTCTTCCCCTCATGGGTCGCCGCATAGTGTACTGCCCTTGGGGCATGGACAATAGTACCTGCATTGCAGGTTTATGTCCCATCTTCCCTAGCAGCATATGCATGTTGTATGGCGCAAGTCAGAACAGGGCATGTTCTCTGCAGGCCCATGTCGTACTCTGTACAAGGTGGCAGTCAATCACACTTCATTTCTTCTAGGTTGTCCCCTACTGACCTGGGTTGTGGTCGTTCTTGACCAACCTAGTTGGTCGGTAGAGCGTAAATTGATGTTCTTTCTTCTGATCAGGCTGGGTGAGTCACTGTTGATGTGTTTGTGGGCAGATCGTCCTCCCTTGGGCGTCGGGCCTGAACCAAGTTGGGTTGGTGGGCTTAGGCTGATCCGTATTTATTAGTACTCATCAATGCACATCAACCGAAGCCATATTCAAATGTAAGTACACCATGCATGACTTTTTGGAAACAAGATATCAAAATAGCTCGTCACACATGCTCTGGCAAGGCATTGAGAGCCATGCTTCCAAAAAAAGCATATTCGTGTATCAAACCTACACTAAATGGACTAACTTGCATTGAAGGTAGTACAAGTGGCACTTCTTGGAAGCAAATAATATCCAAACCCCATGAAACTTTAACTTTTTTGGCTCTTTCATTTTGTAAAAGCTCAACAATTGATGCATCTTCAAAGACATCACCACTCACCTTTAGAAGCACCTTTGGAAGCAATGCCAAAGCATAACCAACTACATGATCCTCCACATCTTTATTTGAAGCTAGACAAGGAGTGGACGACCGAGTTGCAATAGCCTATGTCATTTAGGAATGGCAACGGGGCGGGGCGAGGCGGGGCCGGGGATCACCCTCCCCATCCCCGATAATGAAAATTTCCCTGGCCCCGATCCCCGACGGGGAACCTATCACTGTCCCCGTCCCCGTCCTCAACGGGGATCGGGTTTCCCTGACCCCAAAAGTTCCCCGATCCAAATCTGTTCAGTGTTCAACAAC
Organism: Camellia granthamiana; assembly: GCA_036172215.1. Classification (NCBI taxonomy): domain Eukaryota; kingdom Viridiplantae; phylum Streptophyta; class Magnoliopsida; order Ericales; family Theaceae; genus Camellia; species Camellia granthamiana. The sequence goes on from CM069908.1 coordinate 66,998,091, forward strand.
ATCATCAACAACTTCTTTCAACATCAAAATCATACACACAGAGAGACACACACATACATACATGTATACATCCACAAAGAGAGACACACATACACATGTATACATACACACACAGAGAGGACAACAGAGATCGGCACAGATCGGCACAGATGACGGAGGACGACGGCGACGAACGACGGAGGACGAAGACGACAAACGACATCGCGGACAGTGGCGGTAGCACTGAGGAGAAGGAGATGTGCAAGAGTGAGAGAGAGTAGGGGGAAGCAAAGGAGAGGTGCGAAGTGAGAGAGAGTACAAGGAAGAGAGAGAGTGAGAGAGTGAGAGTCTTTTTTTGGAACCAGAGGGCATAGGGCATATAGAGGGCATAAAGAGAGAGAGTGAGAGTCTGAGAGACAGAGGGCATACATTTTTTAGGGATATATATAGTATGTTTATTTCGGGGGTTTAAAAGGGACGGGGTCGGGGCTAGGGATGGGGCTGGAAAACATATCACCGTCCTCGGCCCGAAAGTCAACGGGGATTTATTTTTGAATACCATCCCCCGGCCTGTGGGGGATATTTTTCGGGAAAAAATCGCTCTACTCAGGGTCGGGGGGTCGGGTCCCCGTCGGGCCGGGTTCAAATTGCCATCCCTAATGTCATTCCCATTATCCTCACAATCATAAACGTCTACATTATCCTCCTCGTAATGACCAAAAGTCCGAACATTTTCATAAGCATAACCATCAATTCCATCATAACCCGGTTCTTCAGTTGTTGGTTCATTAAAGATGAAAATATCTTCATCATAACCTTGTTCCACATCTTCAACAAAGACAAAAATATCTTCATCAAGATGAGAAGATCCTGACCACAATCTTGTTCTTGGACACAATTTTCCTCCAAAGATGGAAACATCACCATCTTTATAGCTTGGAGTTATAATTAAAACGTACTTGATGACCTTCAACCTCCAAATGGGTGTTCCTTTCGACACCAGTCAAAGAACAATCTTGGACACAGTTATAGAATGGTTGGCGAAATGCAAAGAAGCTTTGGTTTTGATATCCGGATTTGGAAGCACTCTTCCTTTGTTGGTTGTCTCCCAACAAAGATTGAATGAGGCAGAAAGGTTGTTCATTGAGCTTCTTTGTCATCTTCCTCCACTGTGTAATCTTTTCTTTGCCTATCAACCTGTAAATGTTTCCACCAATTGGAGATGCTACCATTAAGGCATTGAGAGACCAATTTTACATTCCTTGCTTCCGGCACATCATAATACTTCAAAAGACTCTTGGTTGTATTCAACCATTCCTCAAACACATCTGGATTATAGTTCCCATAGAACTTGGATAGTACAAAATCCTTGACGGTGGAGCACTGAAAGCATGCTCTACGCCAAGGTGGAGCACTAAAAGAATCATCAATATGACAATCCTTGGAACCATTTCTACCATCGGAAATAGGTTGCATTTGTTGCACTTTTCCAGTCAGAAAAATTTGCTCACGCAACTCTTCAATCTCATTCCGTTGGTTTTTGTTTATTATTGGTTCTTCCAATCAAAGATTCACTCCAGCTTCTTTACCCAAATTCAGAGCAAAACCTCTACCTCTACCTCTACTCTGCCTCTTTGACCCCTTCCTCGATGAGCCATAACAGCACGGAGTGAACGCAACAAAGACTATAATGCAGTTACACAAATCTAAACATTCAAAGCTACACATTACAGCTAGACAAAACTGATGCAGCAGATTGACAACATTGACTGTGGATGAAAAACTGAATCTCAATGAAGGAAGAAACAACCTTACCAATTGTACCACCAGGTGGAAGTGATCCAGCGGAATTCAACAAACCGACAAGATTGAAGCAACTGGTCGCTGACCATCAGACAATCGCGATACAAACAGGGCGATCAAGATCCAATTGGAACCAAGTTAAAGCAATCTAAATCATATATTGCTCCGAATTTGGGTGGCGATGCTGAGTTAAATCCTCCAGTTGGAAAGAATAATAGGAATCCGTATCAAAGAGATGAAATTGCCAAGTTCAATTGCCACTCTAACTGAGATGGTGCAATGCATTCAAGCTCCTACTGACGGTAAAGATGCTTCTATTCCGTATCAAAGAGATGAATTGCCAAGTTCAGAAAGCAAATTGCCACTCTAACCGAGACGGTGCAATGCATTCAAGCTCCAACCGCTGGTAATGATGCTTCTGATGATACTGAGGATATTCATCGTTCGTTTGACAATCCTTTTGGTGCTCTGCAAAGGTGTCGAATGGACGTGGGATGATTGGAGTACAAATGGGAGAATAACATCAAGATTAAGCTTCCCAATTTTCGAGGAAGCCTCAATCCCAATGAATTCATCGATTGGCTCAACAATAATGAGTGTATCTTTGACTATGGAGAGGTCTATGATGAAAACAAAGTCAAGCGAGTTGCAATTCAACGAAAAGGAAGGGTTTGTGCTTCACGGGAACAATTTCAAATTAGTCGTCAACGAAGAGAGAAAAAGGAAAATCCGTGACTGGGAGAAGACGAAAAGGTGATCGATGGGTTGAGGAGGATGACCTTTTTTTTTTTTTTTTGATTAGCACTAGGATGTTCAGATCAAAGCTCGACTCCTAGCTAGCCCTATAAATACACCCTAGTTGTTCTTTGAGAACACAATTATTGGTTGACATCATAAATTGGGACACTTCAATAAAGACAAGACTCCTAGCTTGCTTTAAGATGCGTACTAGTGACCGGGAATAACTAAGGATGTGGGTAGTTTTGTGAAAAGGTGTCAAGTTTGTCAACGAAGTACGAGAACTGCAATTAATGTGGGTTATACATGCCTTTGCTGGTGTCGAATAGTCCCAGTAGTATGGATTTTGTTTTGGGACTACTGCCTACACAAAGGCAGAGTGTTTCTATCATGGTGGAGGTAGACTGTTTCTCGAAGATAGCACATTTTATACCTTCCAAAAAGACTTTAGATGCTATCAACATTGCTAATCTCTTCTTCAAGGAAGTCTACAAGTTGCATGGTTTTCCTACCTCAACTGTACTAGATAGAGATACGAAGTTTCTTGCTCACTTTTGGTGAACTTTGTGGAAGAAAATTGGGACAGACTTGAATTTTAGTACTACTTTTCATCCCTAAACAAATGACCAAATGAAGGTGCTCAACCGAAGTCTTGGGAACTTGTTGAGGTGTTTAGTGGGTTATTATCCCAAGAGTTGAGATGGAATTCTTCCCTTGGCTGAGTTTGCTTACAACTCTTCTATAAATCACACCATTAACACTTCCCCTTTTGAAGTGGTTTATGGGATGAAGCCTTCAATAAAGTGGATTTGGTTCCTTCACCAATTTCAAGGAAAGGAAGCACCAAAGCAGAGAAGGTGGCTGCATTTATGAAGAAAAGACATGCTCAAATCAAGTCACAAATTGAGAAGTCTAATGCAAAATACTAGGCAACTGTTGATGCACACAAAAAACGGGTTATTTAAAGAAAGGAATCTTGTTTGGATTATACTGAGCAAGGAAAGGTATCCTCATGGTGCTTACATGAAGTTGAGTAATTGAAAAGTGGATCCATGTGAAGTGTTGAGCAAAATCAATGACAACGCTTATCAAGTCCAGTTACCTCATTTGGGTACCTCCAACACATTCAATGTGCATTTGTCGAATTCCTCTTGTACCAACACAACTGCCTTAGTTTGAGGACTAGCTTCTTCTAGTAGATTAGTTTGTATTGATACTAGTTTTGTATTGTATTTTTATTGCTTGTGCCATTAATTGTTTTGTTTTCTTTCAATCCTCACTTGCGGACAAGCTCTTTCAAGAGCGAGAGTATGATGTAGGACATATGCCTCTCATGTGACGCTCATGTCAGATAGTGGTTTATATCTAGAGTAAGGTCATCTTTTGTAACCAACTTTTGATGAATACAATTCATTGATATTGAGATTTCTCTGTCCAAAACCTTTGTGGTTCTCTCTCTCTCTTTACAATTTCTCTCTTATTCTTGGATCCCATCAAATAACCCTATTGATTCAATTGTAAAAATTGGATCTTCTACAACAAAGGTTCACAACAAATAATGAGGTTTCGTGTTACAAGAACACATTCCAAACTTCAAGTATCCACATCTGGTGGCAATAGTCTAATGTCAATATGCCCAGCTCCCAAAGGTACTCCATTTTTGTTCAGCCATAATCTATGCTACACGGACTCTTCAAAATAAATCAAATATCCATGTCGAACACTTGACACTCAGACAAGGGTATAGGATGTGTCGGATACTTTTCAACGGACACTTCATATATAATTGTATATAACACTACTATTATATGTATATATTGTTGTATAATTGCTATAAATGTCTTTTTTAACACTGTAAGTACATATAGTACCATTTTATCTCACATATTTGATTAAAAATACAAAAATATATTATTTTTTTGTTGAGTCTGCGTACCCTTATATTTATGGTTTGATAAGTCTGCACTCTAGATACATATCCACACCCAACACTCGTACCTGAATTCATGTAACAGAGGCCACAATAACATTTAAAGAAGTAATACTAATAACACATAAAATAGATAGCCTATTATGGGATATATGACTAATACCAAACTCCAGGACCTAAGCAAACAATCACGCACACAACGATTCTAGAACAAAGAAGTAAAAAAAAAAAAAAAAATCAAACTCACCAAAGCAACACGAGATTTACATAGTTCGCCCAAATCACAGGTTACATCCACGTAGTCATTGCACATGTACCAAGATCAATATGAAAAGAGTTACAAGAGTCTCTCATACTCAATCTCACAAGCTCTCTCTCTACAATGATTTATCTCTCACTCTCACTATTGTATATCTCTCCAAGATCACAAACCTAATGAATAAATTATAAAACATAGACCTACATGGATATATTTATAGGGCTAGCCTTAAACCCAATCCTAAATTAATAAGGAAAACCTTAACCGACAAGGAAATAGTTTAGAATCCAAATCTAACCAAACACTAGTTTCCTTCTCCTAATCTGATTAGGTTTAATCTTGTTTCAGGCTCCATCAACAACACAACCATGGGCAAATATAATCAATTAGAGCTTTCATAACTGCATAGGACCATGATTCAGTATAATTATGGCAAATGAAGTCATAGGGAATAGCTGACTTGATTAAAAAGATAGAAAACCATACAGGCTGCAAAAATGTATCATGATATGATATTTACAGATAATTCAAGTAGTCTAACTTGTTTATCAAGTAAATACCTGCATGAGTTGGATGGAAAATACATCACTGACTGTCATCTTATCCAAATTTTGGCACCTCCTAATAAACTCATCAAAAGGGGGACAGACAGAGACTCCCAAACTATTCTGTTTGTCTTCGTGGAACTGTAATCTGTAGTATTGAGCTATTGCTTCAGTAAGATAACCATATCTCCTCAATGTATCGCCCAAGCTAGTTGTTCTCTGCACATCAAACCCTTCCAAAATCTCTGTCGTGAAACAACTGCACAAATAAAATGATACAACAATAACATTTGACAAGCTATTGAAAAGGACATAACAATAATTTAGTACTCTTTAAGCAATATGGACTAGATTTCAACCATCTACATGCCAGCTTTGCACTGTGAGGGTAATGAAAAACAGATTAGCAAAGAAATGAAAAAATATATAAATAAATAAATAAAAAATACCTAAACAAAACAAAACAAAGACCATAGGTATCTTGAGGTGAGAGCATAGTTATTAAATAATTTGCATAATAGATTAAGAGAAAGTATAATTACTAGCAAACTATAGTTAGTTATCTTGAGGTGAGAGTTATAATAAATGGATTTTTACATAACAGATTCAAGGAAGTGTAATTAACAATCTTCTGCCAGATGTAGTAAAAGGATCAGAAATTACAAAATAAAAGATAACAAGAGCTAACTTATGCACAAGCACAAATACAGAAACAACAACTATTCCATTGCAGAGTGTATATAACACCATAAATCGTCGGAGGTTTGCAAGTGCAAGATTAAGCAGAGCTTATTTTCTCCTATTCAACTCTCTATTTGAATTTTTTTTTTTTTTTGATCGGCGAAAGTTAGTGGTTAGATGTTAGATTAGCACCTTGGGGGAGTTGAAACTCACACCCATACACCTTGCAAGAAAATCTTGCCCTCCCATTCCACTCCTAAGAGTGGAACCCCAGACCTCCCCCTTAGGAGAAACTTGGTAGCCAAAGGGCTAGCCAATTAGGACTCTCTATTTCATTTTCACTCATTCAAATGCTGAAAACCAAATTCTGCTTTGCTCTGGTCAACCAGCTCCAGGTCTGGTTGACAGTCCTGGTTTACTTCTTGTGGTTAACCAATGTTGATGAGTAACACCTGTGATTTTCCTTGATGTGATGATCTTGTCTTTTAACCTCTTCCTATTTTTACTTCAAGATTTTCAATCAAGCATTAAGTATTCATCTCATAAATTCATATCATAATCATACAAAGCAAGGGTCCTACTAATGACCACCCATAAGGTTTGTTATGCACATTTCACCTATTTCCATACACCATTATATATTTCTATTAGCTTCATATATTTCAATACACTTTTTACACATAAACCAACATTCACCACCGCCTAAGGGCAATGGCTAGCATTTCCCATAAAGTAAATGCAACGAAAACAATGAGCATGAACACAAAGATTTATAGTGGTTTCGCACAGCGCTTGTGCTTAAATCTACCCCTAACCTATTAGCATTATCTCCACTAAATAACAACAGGTTTTTTCCTAAGTTAACTTTTAACCTTTATAACTTCAAGAGGTTTTCCCTATGCTAACCTTCAACCTTTACAACACAAAGCACAAATTCAAAAAATAGGGTTTTCTTGGCTCAACCCAAAACCAACAACCACAAAAAACACTTCCTAACACTTAAGATGCTCACCAAGAGCTTCCTAGGATGTCTCTATGTGAGAGACCAAAGTATAATTGTGTGGACGACAATAGTGTACACAAACAACAATTTATAACCTTATGATGAGAAAATATATTTTTAATGAGAACATCCAACACTTCAAGAGAAGCAAGACCTTCACCCCAAGGTGCAGTGAGCGTTCCACAAGCTCTCACTCACTCACTGTGACACCCCAAAGAATCCCACATACCATATCCTTGAATGTCTTAAGTCAAGCTAGTTATCTCACTATACAGAATACTTGAAGTAAAGCATAGAAGCGAGTAGTTAAAAAGACTTGAGGAAGAGTGACTAAGAAGAGGGGATTTAAGGATACTTGTGATTGATGAAAAACCTAAGACAATTTAGAAATAGAACCTTGGTGTGGGAATTGAAAAGTAACATGGAATTAGGGGATGGATTTTGATATGGATATTGAATGCATAGATAACCTAAGAAACTTTAATTGAGTAGCTTTAAGACCATAGACTAATGTGCTTGTTATTTTAATGCTATATTATTTTGCTAATAAGGATTAGTGTTAATTCAGTAAGATCAGTGAGCCTTAATCGTGATTAATTAAGTTAAGCAAGATTAACTTAAACCTTGATAAATAATAACTATGATTAATTAAATTAATGATGAGAATTAAGGAATTTGGTGAAGCAAACAAGTAGGTGGTGCATACACCTCCCATTTTGTCTCAACTCAACTCTTGTCCTACCTTGCCTTATAAAAGCCAAACAAGAAGAGAAAAATCTGCTGGGGAGAAATCAACTAGAAGAAAGGAGAAAGAAGGAGAAGAGAAGAGAGAGAAGAAGAGAAAAGGAGAAGGCTTGAAGAACCTTGTCAAAAATCCACCCTTAATCATTCTAAGGTCAAGCACTCGGAAGAGTAATCCCTTTTCCATGAGCGATTTGTCAGTGGTAGTATAGTAAAATTATGTTTGTTAAGCTACAATTTCAAATGCAAACTCATACTATGTTTATGAAAGCTATGCTATTGTTTTACCATGAATGAACATCATATACTCTTGTATCACATATAAAGATGACAACCTTGGATCATGTCCCAGTTATTGGGGGATTATACCAATAACACCTTGACGGCCGAGCTCACCTTGCCATTTCGCGTGGGTCTTGCCACCTTGTGTGGGTCTTGCCACCTTTTGGTGGGTCGTTTAACCGGTCCACAAGCCAGTTATTCACCTTGTAATCCTTGGAATATTCATCGCTATGTAAATGTTTGCAAGATAAGTTTTGAATTATATGCTCAAATTATGCAATGTTCAAATTATGATTTATGCTATGTTTATAAAGTCTGTTGGTGTTCATTCATTTACCACTTTACTATATTACTATTCACTAGGCAATGGCTCTCCCCTCTCCCTTATATATATGTAGGTGATGAAGAGTTCGATTACGAGGAGAAGTTTGATTAGAAGTCGGTCTTGTATACTTGTGTTGGATTTGTAAAGCTTTGTCGTAAGTGTTGTATTTTACTTTTGTCATATAGAACATGTAATAGAGCAAGATAATAATCCAAGAGAAATGTATGCTTTCATTTCATATAATTATGCACTGCTCTAATGGATGCTTTAAATAGACCCAATATAAGAAAATAACGGCTTCTGCATTTGTAAATGGAAAAATTTTGCCCCAATTATTATAGGAGTCAAACTTGTTTTGAAAGTCAGGCCTTCGGTAGTCCACAACTACTAGCCGATCACTATACTATCGTGTTTGGGACGGGATGGCGTTGTGACACTCACATTACGTTGAAGAGATGTAATTTAGAGTGCAGAACAACTAGTTTTTCCAAACCTGCCCAGCCCACTATAAGGCTTGGCCAATCCACAGACCATGAGAAAGTTAAAATGTCGGCCCATACCTGATGTGGTTTGGCCCATACCTACAGAGTTATTCAAACTCAGGATGTCAAAATTGGTTGGCCCAAATATGGGTCTGACAGAGCCTAAAACTTGGACCCAACCTGTCAACCAACCTAATTGGGTGGCCACCAGTGACCTAACATCCTTGGTCAGCCATGCCTCCCAAGATGACTAAATGGACAATGTTGTCCACTCTTCAAGGTCGTCTTTTTATTCCCAATCATGTCTAAAGCAAAGTTGATGTCGATGAAGCTCCCCCATAACATCTTTCAAGCTAATAAGTTCTCTCATAGCATCCATGCTTCCAAGGCTCTAAGGTATGTCCAATGTGCTATCTAAATGGCAGTGGCTTTGTATCTACGGTATAACAATATGCATGGCATAAGACGTAATTTTGTCAGTGGCCTCTTTTTCAAATACACAAAATATCTTTGTGCACCAATATATTCAAATGTCTTTAGTGATGACACATATAGCGGGTTAGAAGAAAAAATTTGTCGGTGTATTTAAAAGCCCCCTTTTTGTTGGTGTTTGCTTTTGTTTATGGAACTTAAAATAAATTCATTAATGAATAAATTCAATAAGTTTTTATGCTTGGACTGGCTTTTAAAAATTTTAGTTGCTATTTTTTTTTAAACTCCTTTTCATGCCATTTTTAATTAACTATATTTTATAAAAATATAAAATAAATAAATAAAAAATAATCAAAAAGCTTATGCCTCAATGCCTTGAGGCTTACACTTTGCCCCATGAGGGGAGTAACGCCTCACCTTGCACTTTCGCCTTTAAAAGCGTTGGCTCTATCTAAGGTGCACATAATTATGAATTTCTCAACCTATTATAGTCCTAACACTAACAATGAGTGTTCCTATTGAAGCAAATATGTGTCACTCGTTCTTCACCCCATCACTTCTAGCGTGTTACAAGGACTTCTTAGAAATACTAGAAGAAGAAAATAATTGAAAGGCTCACCTTTGAATGAGGCCAAGCCATGAATATATATTGAATGAATATTTACAAATTAAGAAATAAAATAATCAAAGGCACTAAATCCGTGATTTATACAATCACGGATTTTATATAAACTACCATATACACAAAATAATAATTTCCTAATTCCAATACTAACCCCCAAGCTGGTATGAAGAAATTCAACAAACGCAACTTGCTAATAGATGACTAAAGTAGTGTTGGACCTACAAACTTTGTGAACATGTCAGCTAACTGCTTAGAAGAAGTGACAAAGGATAGACTCACAACACCCATCCGAACCTTTTCTCTAATAAAATGTATATCAACCTCGATGTGTTTAGTAAGCTCATGAAAGTACTAAATCAATGGGGAGCATAATAACTGATTTGTCATCACAAAGCCAAGAAGAAGAAGCAGAAGCAGCTTCTTCAAATCCCAACTCTACAAGAATAGATCGAAGCTATAGAATCTCACATGTGCCCTGTGCCATAGCCCAATACTCAGCCTGTGCAAAAGATCTAGAAACAACTCTTGTTTCTTATTTTTCCATGATACAAGATGATCACTATAGAAAATACAGAAACCAAAAGTGGAACGTCGATCAATCTTAGATCCTGCATAGTCAGCATCAATAAAGCCGGAGAGTCCGGATTGAGAGCATGTTGATAAAAAAAAATCCCAAACCAGGAGAAGTCTTCAAATATCTCAAAATGTGGTAAACTGCATCAAGGTGCACTCTACAAGGTGCATGCATGAATTAACTCACAACATTATCTACAAATATCAAGTCAGGACTAGTATTGGTCAAATAAATGAGACGGCCAACAAGGCGTTGATACAACACTGGGTTTGCTAATAATTCACCAGATTCTGATGCGAGCTTAACATTAGGATCCATAGGAGTAAAAGCAGGTTTGCATCCCAACATACCGGTATCCTTAAGCAAATCAAGAGTCTACTTCCTCTGAGACAAAGAAATCCCCTGACGAGAGCGTGCAACCTCAATACCTAGAAAATATTTTAGATTCCCCAAGTCTTTAATATCAAATTCCTTGTGTTCAGGGGGAGTATCGTCGGTTGGATAGATCAAATCTCAAGACCTACTCTCGGCAACAGAGGGAACGGGTGCCTAATGTGCTACCATGCCAATCATCTCCATCTCCAATTTCGGCTAATGAGTCGTTGGTTGCTAATTCTTTTGTCCCTGCTAGTGATGTTCATGAAGTTGATGGCTCGGATCTTCCTATTGCTATTAGGAAAGGAGTCAGATCTTGTACTCAACATCCTATATCACATTTTGTGTCATATGACTCATTATCTCCATCGTACCATGCCTTTGTTTCGTCTTTGTCTTTTGTTTCTATTCCACAAGGTTGGAAGGAAGCTCTTAATGATTCCAAGTGGAAAGAAGCTATGGTAGAGGAGATGAGAGCACTGAGTAAGAATGGCACTTGGGAGTTAGTTTCTCTACCAATCGAGAAAAAGCTTGTGGGGTGCAAATGGGTGTTCACTGTCAAGTAGAAAACTAATGGAACCATTGAGACATATAAGGCAAGCTAGCTGCTAGGAATTCACTCAGAATTATGGCATTGACTACCAAGAGACCTTTCCACCAGTAGCTAAGATGAATTCCATCCGTGTTCTTCTTTCCTGTGCAGCAACCCTAGGATGGCCATTGTAGCAGTTGGATATGAAGAATGCATTTCTTCATGTTCCTCCAGGGTTTTTCTTCTCTAGTCACTAAGGGGAAGGTTTGCCGGTTAAAGGTTGGCCGATTAAAGAAGGTTTTGTAAGGGTTGAAACAATCTACTAGAGCTTGGTTCGATAGATTCCTTAAGGCTATGCTTAGATTTGGATATAAGCAAAGCCATGCAGATCATACTTGTTCATCAAACAGTGTGGAGATAAGATCACTGTACTTATTGTTTATGTGGATGACATTGTGGTGATAGGCAATGATGAAGAGGAAATGTCCAAAGTCAAAACTCAACTTTCCAAGGAATTTGAAATTAAAGATCTCGGACCCTTGCGGTACTTTCTTGGAATTGAAATTGCTAGATCAGATAGGGGCATCTTTATTTCTCAAAGGAAGTACATCTTGGACATGCATGAGGAGGTAGGCATGTTGGGATGTAGGCCTGCTGATTCTCCTATTGAAGCTAATCACAAGTCACAGACTCAATAGTAGTGACAGAGAACATATGGACAAGGGGAGGTATCAAAGGCTTTTGGGAAAACTGATATACCTTTCTTATACCAGGCCAAATATTGCATATGTCGTTGGCGTTGTTAGCCGATACATGCATGATCCTTAGACGGGGCATTTGGATGCAGTTCATCGGATCTTAAGGTATCTCAAATTATTGCTGGAAAAGACATCTTGTTCTCCAACAATTGTCATTTAGGGTTAGAGGCCTTCACCGATGCAAATTGAGCCGGTCCTATTGATGAGAGGAGGTCTACCACAAGCTATTGTATATTTGTAGGAGGAAATTTGCTGACTTGGCCGAGTAAGAAGCAGTCAATTGTTGCCAAATCAAGTGCAAAAGTGGAGTATCAAGCTATGGCGCATGGCATTTGTTGTGAGTTGATGTGACTGAAAGTTTTATTGGCTAACCTAGGATTGTTGAGAGGTAGTCCCCATGTGACTATATTGTGATAATAAGGCCGCTATTAAACACTGCTCATAATCTGGTTCAGCATGATAGGAACCAAGCACATCGAGATTGATCGACATTTTATCAAGGAGAAAGTGAATAGTAGCATCATTTGTTTGTCCTTTTGTCACATCCAAAGATCAGTTAGGTGATATGTTTACAAAGGGTTAGGGGAGTAAAGTGTTTCATCCTATTGTATGCAAGTTGGGCATGAGGGATAATCTATGCACTCAAACTTGACGGGGAGTGTTAAGTTTATGTGCCCTATCTCTCTCTCTCTCTCACTCAATTCTTGTGTTTCATTTTTAACTCTACCATATACACAATAATATTTTCCTAATTCCAGTAATATTTAGAGCATTGTAATTTAGCTTAGGGGCTATATTGGTGATCACATTTTGTGCTTATGAACAACAAATATTTAGATCACTTGTAATTTAGCTTAGGGATAGTTTGGTGATGGCATTAAGTGCTAAAGATTGAATATTTTAATGGGTCCTTTATAAGTGAGTTAGATAGCACCCAAGTAGCTACCACTTAAACTGAAAAATTCACAACAAAAAAAAAAGGATCTAAAATTTTCAAGTCAAAGAGTCGTAACTTATCACTACATGCTGGATGATCCCTCACAAGAACACACACTTTTAAAAAGGTGTCGTGTCCATCTCAAGCACCGACACTCTAAAACATGCTCCAACATGTGTCAAATACGCGCCATAATGAGTCCAATTATTTCTTAAATTCTTTTAGAACTGGATATGATTTTGGACCTAAGGGGAAACACGCGTGCATCATTTAGACACATAAAGCACATTGCACATTGCACATTTCAAAAAAAAAAAAAAAAAAAACCTTAGGAACCAAACTTTTATTAAACCTCGGTTCATGCAGGCTGTGACGTTTTTCAGACCTGAGCATAATTCAAGCTTTTTTTTTAATTCAAGCTTAAATCTGATCCCAAACCCAAATAAAAATTTGAGAAGCATAAACCCTAATATTAAACCACTAGCCCACCATACTAGATTATAGGGAAGCCTTCATTAGAGGATATACTACATCAGCATGTCTGCATAAGTGACAGTCCTCTAAGAAACTTGCATACATAGAGAAGGTTGGTAAGAATTGACACAAGGTTCACAAGACAACAATTGATGACACACTAAAACAAGAACTTCATAAGAAAATTCACATTCCACAAAATAAATATATAAAGGCAGACCAAAAATTCACAGCTTCTTGTTGTTCATTCATTTACCACTTAACTATATTACTATTCACTGGGCAATGGCTCACTCCTCTCCTTTATATATATGTAGGTGATGAAGAGCTCGATTATGAAGAGGAGGTTGACTAGAATTCGGTTTTGTATACCTTGTTAGTTTTGCAAGGTAGTGATGTACTTTGCTGTTGTTGTCTCAACCTTGTAATAATGCAAGATAATATTTCAAGAGGAATGTATGCTTTCATTTCATATAGTTATGCACTGCTCTGAATGGATGTTTTAAATGGACTCAATAAAAGAAAATAATGGCTTCCGTAATCGAAAATAGAAAATTTGCCCCAACTATCATAGGAGTCCAACTTGTTTTGAAAGTTGGGCCTTTGGTAGTCCACAACTACTGGCTGATCACTACACTATCCTGTTTGGGGCAGAATGGGGTCATGACATCTACCATTACAAATTATATTGTCCATTTATCATCCCTACATCAGTGATAACATTGCAAGCCATACTAAAGTAATATGAGATTGTGCAGACTACGATGACTAATAAAAATACATGCCTTAAGAAGTAAAGATATAATATAGAGCAAGAAAAATAACAAAGAATAGAAGTCTACAGCATAAGCATGCCAAATCAGAAAGAAAAGTAAAAAATTAAAAAAAAAACTATGCAAAGATCAAAAGTCATTTTCCTAGATTAAATTATCTATATTGCTTTTCTTATAAAATTGAAGATGAAATAACTTTATGCTGACAAGAACAAAAGTACTTTAAGAAAATCCATAGTTTAAATTCTTACACTGTTTTGATGCTTTCAGCAGCTTCTGATGAATTTGGGTCACCTTCCACCACATATATCAGCTTCTTGAGTCCGCATCTCTGGAAAAAGAGCAATAAACATAAAAAATAATCAGGTTGTGATATTGAAAAGTCAGCCATAAGCTGAAGATGAATATCAATACTACATATTAAGCAAGTGGGACACATTTTGCCTTCTATGTGGAGGTGTGAATAACAGGTCCATCAATATCAGAATACATTTCAAGCAAGTATTTGCAAGGCAATTGGCAGAGTGCACAATACAGAATTTCCCAGAAATCAATAAAAAACCAGGACCTAAAATTAATTGGAAAAAGGAAGGAATGAAAAAATGACTACATCATAAAAGCAATTGGTGATTAAATTTTTTCAATGCCATCAGAAAAAATGACTGTAGCTTACTTAGATTTTCAGTTACCACTCAAATGAAACAAAATGCCTTCGAGATATTCTGCACCCATGTAACATAAGACAGAAACATTTTGGACACAATTCAATGTATAGCCGACATATGTCTGGGGAGACCAACAGGTATTAGTATATAACAAGTGTTCAAGATGGCTTCTTTTAGTGTCCATGCTTCTTAGCTTTTGATCTATATGCATTTTCATGTAGTTCATTCTGTTAGAATAGCATATTATTAGTTATTAACCTCCATTAATAAAAAAGGGGATGATATCACAATCATTCCCTAATCTTGGTATTTTTTAAATTTATCATGGTATCAGAGCCTAACCCTAAAACCTAAACCCATCTATCTATCCATACAGTCCTTGTTACTCACCAGAGCCACCAGCCATCAGCCGGAGACATCCCATACCAGTTACTACCCTTTAGTAGTCGACTCCAACCTGAGGGGTTTCAGCTCACACTGAGAAAGACCCAAGTGATTTCGAGTCTTAGTTGATGTCTATCTAGGGTTCGAAACTCACCCTAGTTGATCAACATCAGCATCAAAGGGTTTGAACCTTACCTGGGTTGGTCGATGCCTCCGGAGAGTCTTTCAGGCCCAGCCGACAGCTCTTATGTCTTCTTTGGCCTCATGCAACAGTCTCTCTCTTTTTTCCCTTGTCGCCATTCTTCCCTGTCGCTACCTATTTCTCTTTTCCCCCATCGCCACTTGTTTAACCAGGTCCTCTTCTTCGTAGACTTGTAAACATATAAGACGTACTGATACCCTAGTCTCTATATTCTCTATAAAAAAAAAATAATAATAAAATAAAGAGGAAAAAAAAAATTTCTCAATGAGTTCTCAATTCTTTATGCTTTCATAGTGGTCGTTGTCTCTTTCCTTCCACCACCACCTTCCGGGTTTGTAATTGGTACTAATTTTGTTGAGGGTTCGGTAGTATAGTTTCCATGGCAGATTCCACCAGTGTGTCCACTACTTCTCAAACACCTAGGAGTGAGAGTTCCATTCTACCTACTACTATGACTGATAACCCCAACTCTAGTCTTAAAATCACCACCTTTCCATTTAATGGTAAGAACTATCTAGTATGGTCGCAGAGTTTGACTATTTTTTTGAAGAGCAGAGGGAAGATGAGGTATGTTGATGGCAGGATATAGGCACCCAGCACCACTAACCCGAGTTATGACTAATGAGAGATTACCAACTCTTCGATGATGGGTTGGTTATTCATTCGATGGTCCTAAAAATTGGTGAGGACTACTTGTCTATGGAGACTACCTAGGATATTTGCGATGCTGTAGCTGCCACTTATTCCCACAAAGGGAATTTCTCACAGGCCTTTGAGTTGCGCTGCTCTATTGAGAGCTCTGTCCAGGGAGAGCAGACTATTCTGCAGTACTTCATATTCCTCACCAACGGCTGGCAACACCTTGATCACCTGCAGAACTATAGGCCTGTGTGCACTGCTGATTCAGTCGGGTACAAGAAGTACATTACACAGGAAAGGGTCTTCAAGTTTCTGGCAGGCCTCAATGTGGAGTATGATCCTGTTCGGAGTCGAGATATGGGTATGGACACTCTTTTTTCACTTCAGGAGGCATTCGCCTATGTATAGAATGAGGAGAGTCGCCGGTCTGCTATGATGTCACCTGTCTCTACTGACTACTCAGCATTACTGTCTACCTCTAGAGATGGCCTCAACCTGACTCCC
This sequence comes from Camellia granthamiana, assembly GCA_036172215.1. NCBI lineage: Eukaryota > Viridiplantae > Streptophyta > Magnoliopsida > Ericales > Theaceae > Camellia > Camellia granthamiana. Next base: position 67,014,733 of record CM069908.1, read on the forward strand.
ATCCCTCTGTCTGCCGCCAAAGAGTTTGTATTCTGTGATTACTGTCGCAAGCCGCTACATACTCGTGAGACGTGTTGGAATCTTCATGGGACGCCATCTGGGGGTCAAGATGATTGGTCTGGTTCTAGAGGAGGTTTGTCAGGCCAATCTAGAGGATGTGGCGCTCATCCACGGGCTAATCAGTCTAGTGCTGTTGATACGCTTGATTCCGCTTACGCTTCCGTTGGCCGGGCTTCTGATGGTCTCTCTAGCATAACTACTCACGAGCTTGAGGATGTTTTGCGTCATTTGTTGGACCGGCGGTCTTCTCCTACTCTCAGTACATCTTCCTCGTCGTTTGCCACCTCAGGTAACTTAGCCTCTTCTCCTAGTGTTTTCCTTTCTCATAAGTCTTTGCCCTGGATTATTGATTCTGGTGCCTCAGATCATATGCCTGGCTCCTCTGACCTTTTCTCTGCCTATAAGCCCTCTTCAGGTCAGGACAAAATTAGGATTACAGATGGTACTGTTTCTTCTATTTTTGAGAAAGGTTTAGTCCATGTCACTCCTACCATACCTCTATCTTCTGTTCTCCATGTTCCCAATGTTTCTATTAACCTGTTATCCTTGAGTCGTATTACACAGGATTTGAATTGTAGTATAACTTTTTTTCCTGATCATTGTCTTTTTCAGGACCTTGTCACGAGGAGGATAATTGGCAATGGTAGTGCAGAAAATGGTCTCTACTTCCTGGATCAACCGGACAAGCTTGCCCATTCTTCCACCACGAGTCCTACTACCAAAGATGATTTATGGTTGTGGCATCGGCGTCTTGGGCATCCTTCTTTTTATTTACTTAAGCATTTATTTCCATATGTTTTTGCAAACAATAATATGTCTAAGTTTCTTAGTGAGTCTTCTCAACTTGGAAAACAACATAGCTTCTTTTGCTCCCAGTTTTAATAAAAGTTTAGTTCCTTTTTCATTAATACATTACGATGTCTGGGGTCCATCTCGTGTTATGTCAGTGAAATGTCATCGTTGGTTTGTTACATTTATTGATGATTTTTCTCGTATACTTGGGTGTATCTCATGAAAGACAAGAGTTAGGTTTTCTCTGTGTTCCGTAATTTTCATAAGTTGATTTGTACTCAGTTTGGGGCCACTGTCCTACTGGGGCGACGTTGTTCTCACCGCTGTCCATCTTATTAATCGTGTTCCTACCCAGGTCTTGCAAAAACAAATGCCCCTTCAAGTCCTCCTAGGTTCTGAGTCCTTGTTTTCTATTCCTCCAAAAATATTTGGCTATATTTGTTTTGTCCACAATCACTCTCCCACTCATGGTAAGTTGGACCTTCGCTCCCTCAAATGTGTTTTCCTTGAGTGCTCTCCTACTCAAAAGGGGTATAAGTGTTATCACCCTCCGTCTCGTAAGTGATTTGTGTCCATGGATGTCACATTTTGAGTACTAACCCTATTTCTTGTCCTCTACGGTGTCACAGTCCTCCCTTCAGGAGGAGCCTTAGTGTGAAGTGATTCCTGTTATTCCTATGGTGGAACCAGTTGTTGTTCCTACACCACCCCTGCTTACTGGGACTACAAAACCCAATCTCACCAAGGATAGGGAAGGCAAAGTTTAAGTCAGGAACAAAGACAAACAAAAAGTTAACTAGATACGAGAGACAACTTCTGCTCACTCACTGCTATCTCCTACTTCTGATGAGAGTCCAGGTAACTTTGAATCTCTTGAGTCCACTAATCTTGATGCTCCTATTGATCTTGATGTTCCTATTGCCAAGCGAAAGTGTGTGAGATCTTATACTCAACATCCTATCTCAAATTTTGTGCCCTACTCTCATTTGTCATCTTCATATACAGTTTTTGTGTCAAATATTTCCTCTGTTAGCATTCCTAACCACTTTTAGGATGCTCCTGCTACCTCTGAGTGGAAACTTGCCATGATTGAGGAAATGAAAGCACTTTGAAAGAATGGCACTTGGGAATTGACTGAGTTGCCTAAGGACAAACAACCTGTGGGATGCAAATGGGTGTATACTGTGAAACACAAAGCGGATGGTTCTATCGAGCGTTACAAGGCTCGACTTGTGGCAAAAGGGTTCACTTAGACATATGGTGCTGACTATCAGGAGACCTTTGCACCTGTGACTAAGACGAATTCTGTCAGAGTACTTCTCTCTCTAGCAGCTAATCTAGATTGGCCACTTCATCAGTTTGATATAAAGAATGCCTTTCTCCATGGTGACCTAGAAAAAGAGGTATATATGGACATTCCTCCTGGTTTTGAGGATCATCAAACAGAGGGTAAAGTATGTCGGCTTCGGAAGTCATTATATGGTCTCAAACAGTCTCCAAGGGCTTGGTTTGAGAAATTCACTCGGGCTATGCTTAAATATGGCTTCAAACAGAGTCAGGCAGATCACACCTTGTTTGTGAAACATTCATCACGTGGTAAGACTACAACGCTCATTATTTATGTGGATGACATAGTTCTTATAGGTGATGATAGTAAGGAAATCCCGCTGTTGAAGAAATGTTTAGCAAGTGAGTTTGAAATCAAAGACTTGTGGAGCTTGAAGTATTTTCTAGGAATTGAAGTTGCTCGCTCCAAGAATGGGATATTTATCTCACAGAGGAAGTATGTGCTTGACCTATTGAAGGAAAATGGGATGCTTGGCTACAAAGCCTGTGACACTCTACTGGAACCCAATCAAAAACTGGGAGATGATGAAGGAGGAGCAGCTGTTGATAGGGGGAGCTATCAGCGATTAGTGGGTAAACTCATCTACCTATCTCACTCCCGTCCTGATATTGTTGTTGCTGTCAGTGTGGTTAGCCAGTTCATGCATGCTCCTCATCAGATTCACTTCGAGGCTGTCATACAAATTTTGAGGTACTTGAAGTCTGCTCCTGGTAAGGGTCTTTATTTTTCAAAGCATGAACATCTTCGTGTGGAAGCCTATACAGATGTTGACTGGGCTGGGTCAGTAACTAATAGGAGATCAACTTCAGGGTATTGCACCTTTGTTGGAGGCAACCTAGTTACTTGGAGGAGTAAGAAACAGAATGTGGTTGCCAGGTCAAGTGCAGGAGCTGAGTTTAGAGCTATGGCACAAGGGGTGTGTGAGCTCTTATGGATCAAGTTATTGCTGAGTGATCTAAGTATTGATCAGACAGACTCCATGCGGTTATACTGTGATAATAAGACCCGCTATCAACATCGCTCAAAATCCGATTCAACATGACAAGAGAAAGTATGTTGAGATTGATTGCCACTTCATTATGGAGAAACTCACTAGTAGCGCAATATGTACTCCTTTTGTGCAGTTTGGTGAACAATTCGCTAGCATCCTCACAAAGGGAGTTGGGAGTAAGCCATTGCATGACATCCTCGACAACCTGGGCATGAGAGATATCTTCGCACAAACTTGAGGGAGAGTGTTAGAATAGCATATTATTAGTTGGGTTATTATTGTAATTATTCTATGCCTTAGGGCTCCCTTGTAATTATTAACCTTCATTAATATAAAAGGGGATGATATCACAATCATTCCCTAATCTTGGTATTTTCTAAATTTATCACATTCAACTCAATTTTGTCAACAACAATGATTGTCGTAAAGTTTTTGTCAAGAGATAATGATAATAGGGAAAGTAGGTCATGGTTATGATAGGGACAACTGCAATTGACATGATATATACTCAATTGGCAAAAGCTAAAAGTTGCTCTCTGATCAATTTCCTAGTATGTGCAGAAGTAATAGTGGCACTTTTTCCTTACCCTTGTCCATGCTCTTGCATTATGTTATGCTCACGCACGCACCACATACCTTACAAAATACTCCCTCCATCCCATTTTGTCTGTCCATTTTTCTATAGTGGAATGTACCAAAAAGATTATCTACTTTGAAAAGTCAAAACATAAAGTAAGGGTCCGAAACTAACCCTTGTCAAAAGTTCCAAGTATATTTGAAAGTGTGCAATAAAGGGACAATGTAACCCAATAAGGCCCTTTTAGCATACTTCTAACCCAATAAGTCCGCAAAGTATTCTTGTAGCCTAGTTAATCCCATTTATTTAGACTTTTATTCCATCAAATCCTTTTTTCCTAATTTGTATTTTTTGTTGGACTATTATACCCTTATTTTGATCTTTATATGTATTACGCACAAATTAGAATATACACGTTTCCATATTTTGCTCCTCTGTTTTGGCAATTTTGATTTTTTCACATTTTGTGGTTGATTCAGTTTGATATGTTTCATCAGTGAGAGGACAATTCAAAGTTCAGTGTATACAATATTTTTGCTAGTTTGTGGTGGCTTCTTCCATAGTTGTTCGAAGTTTTGGCTTTTTACATGCAAAATCAGTCAGACATCTAAGGGAGAGAATGATTACAAGATTGTATTATGAAGGTTAGTGTCGTGTTTGTTTTGGAAATGCATAAATATTTTTTCATGTGAACGGGCTGCATATTTTTTTTCCCGAAATGCATGTTAATTTTTTTTTGAACTTAATTATGGTAGATCATTGGTGAAAGTTGGATTTGGGTGTTTGCTTTATTTATTTTATTTTATTTTATTCAACCGTCATACTCTGCATTTGGATGTGTGCACTTCAACTTGTCAAATGTTATCAAATGTACAATGATGTGTAATGGTGATGGGAATGTTTTCAGTTTGGACTTACCGGTGTAAGATGTTCACATAGGTATATGTTTGCATGATGTTAAATGTTCGCATATCACTGATTATTGCATGTTCGTAGTGTTGCGTGGTTATAATTTGAATGTTCACTTGGTTGTTTCTGTATTTGTGCAACAGATGGATACTTTTATGTTGGTGTGCACATATGGGTGTACTACTACTGTAATTGATGTGGTGAGTTGTCGGCTGGTTCTATTTCGTTGTTTTATCGGCTACCTCGGATTAACACGTACCGATAAAGAGCTTCAAAGTATGCTCTTGCTTGCCAAATTGAAGGGAGTTCAACGTGTAGATGTTGTTGTTGAATTGAAAAGCGACATTGATCAGTGTTGTGGTTCTGGACCGCTGCCTGTAGAGGGTGATGATGAAATGAACACACTCTGGAGATTTTGCAACCATAACGAGAAGGTGTTGTTGTCAACCGCTTGGGCAAATGGAATTACGCATGTGGGGCAACGGTTTCTAGGAGGTGCGGATGAATTCCGGACTGTTTTATGCAATTATACAGCCCAATGCGGGATTTAATTCAAGTATATGTCAAGAATGAAACAGTGAGGGTTACTATGGTGGGCACAATGCGCGAGAGGGGTTGCTTGTGGTCAATACATGCTATAGCGCAACAGGCAAATGGATTATTCTACATTAAGAGGTGGAGTGACCTACATAATTGTGGCACAGATGTCCAGACATCAAAGAACTCGAGGGTCAATTCTGACTTGGTTTCAAGTGTTATATCTGAAATTGTTAAGGACAAGCCGTTGAATCGCCCGTGTGATGTGTTGTACATTTTGAAGAACGATTATTAGTTGACTGTAAGTTACCATGTTTTATGGTTGGGTGTGGAGAAAACCAGGGATGATTCACGGAGATCACTCATTGTCATTTGACTAGTTGCGATGGTATTCGGATGTTGTGATACGGTACAATCTTAGTAGTTATGTTAATATTGATTATGACCTAGGCACTCAATAGTTTAGTCGGTTTGTCCACATCTTGTACAATATGGATTGCATGGGATTTCTCTAGACCCCCCACTTTCTTTTGGCCGGGCAAGTTAGGGAACTCAAATTCTTGCAAACGGTGTTTTTCCTTTATTTTTTTGATACGTTTGATCCTAAACGGTGGTATGAAATTTTGCTTATTTTTGTAGGTTGTTGCTTTGTGAGGTGGTCATGAAGATTTGTTGCCTCGGCCTGTGCGACGATGTGGACGGATTGATCATCATAGAGGTCTTGCAACACGGTTTTCTCACATTGCTGGTCAACAACTAATTTTGCCAACCACTGAATCTCTAACATCTTTTCACTCCATGCAAATCCTGATTTCAGTGTTTACATCTACTAGCCCCACTTGATCGAATGGTTTGGCCTCAAGTTCAGTGATTAACCTAGCCCTCAACTCCCTTGATTCTTTGAGTTCTAGGAAATTTGCTTCCAGCTACCTTATCATTCCCCAAGCTTTTTTATTTTCTTTGACAAGAATGCCTGACATATGCTTCAGTTGATCTTGTGACGACGACACCACGTATATCAACTGCTTGAGTCTGCATCTATCAGCTTCCACCACATATCTAGTATCATTGGTTTGGTAAAACTAATGCAAAGTATACAGTTTCCAAAGGGCAAATTGAAATGCTTGAGAAAAACACCATTTTGGCCCCTATTTGACTGCTTGATCAACATTAAAGTTGACCTCAACCACTGTATGAAATTTGACAATGTCATTGTACGCATATTAGAGACGTACAAACCATCCAATCAAAAGTTCTACATCGGGGAAAAGAACTTCCAAATTTTTAGAAGTGATGTAGCACTTATTTTTGGGGTGGACTGTGGCACCAAGCCAATGGACCTCTCTTATGGTGCCAAGCCACCAACCGACATCATACACTAAAAGTGCAAGAATGTAAACCAATTGTGTACCAAAAATATGCAAAATCCTCACTGAAGCATTGACGGAGAAGAAGAAGAAGAGTGACATCGAAGAGGTTGCAAGATTAGTTTGCATGTACACATGCTTGAAACTGTTCTTCTCCCCGTCCGGAGAAACCATTGGATGGGGATTCTATGCACACATTGACCCGGTAGACAACATGAAAGAGTATGATTGGGCATTAAGCATTCGAGCAACCCTCATGAGTTCAATAGGCCAAACCTATCGTACACCAGAACAAGTCACCGAATGCGTCATGTTGTTAGTGGTAAGTACCGGAAATCTTATTTCATGTGTAATATTAACATTCACATCAAGTTTGACAAACTTGATATAAACATTCACACCATATTAATATTTACATTATTATAATATATACATCATTGTTAACATTCACATCATGACATTATTCACATCTTTTTAGTGTCTCACAACACTACTAATATTCACCTATGAAGCACAGGCATGCCTCCCAAGGCTACGTATCAGAGGCCAACACGTGTCGAACACTAACAAGCATCTGACATGCAGTAGACACATGTTCGACACGTCTTCTGATGTGTTTCTTTTCTTTTTCATCTCACATACGTCTAGACACTTCATCGACACGTTTGAGACAAGCATGAAGCTTTTCGAAGCCCCAACCTCACAGAGAGAGGAAAGAGAGAGGAGAGAGAGTAGTCCCTGAATCGAAGCTCCATCGCCTCTATTCAAAGGCATGCTTGAGACGAGATCCATCTGCGACACAGGGATGAGAGAGAGAAGAAAACAAAGCTTCTACTGCGATGAAAGAAGAAACATCTTGCTGCAACACAGAGAAGAGAGAGAGAGAGAGAGAGAGAGACCAAGCATCCTTTCGAGTCTAGATCTAGACTCCTTTCTTTTCTTCCTATTGTAACCAATGTTCGTTTACTCCAAGAAAAGGGTTAATGCTACCAATCAGAAGGTCACCTACCAACCAATCTTTTCACCTACCAGTCAAAAGGTCAAAACAGCTAAGCATCCACCAACCAATTAAATGGTCAAAATAACTATTTCAAAATGTCGATTTATATATATATATTTTTTTATGTCGATGATTCTGTGCCATGTGAGTAAAGGTGATTTTATAATGTCTAAATTTTTAGTTAATGTTAAATTATATTTTTTTTTCATAATTTTAAAAAAATATTTATATATACGAGGTATATTATATAAATAAATATATATATATATATTTTTAACGTGTCCTTAGTGTGTCCCTCATACCAAATGTTGGCATCTAAAACAATTTCACATACACACTAATGTGAACATTCACTTTTATGCACCACACAAGTGTATGCACAATCAGTTATTGCATTGTTTTGTTCAGAATGTAAAATTTAGCATCTATGTTTGTTGTTTGGCTCAGTATTGGCTATGCAAGCACACCACCATCTTGAAGCCTTATAGGACCGCTGGCCTGCCATGATGCCTGAAGTGGGACCTCAACGCTCTACACAACAAGATGAAGACTATTTGTTTGCCAAAACTGGGTTTCAATGAGGTAAGACGTTAAAATGTTGATGGGAACATTCACATCATGTCATCAATGAATAATCGACTAACATGACTTATGCATCTCCAAGTTAATGTTGGTGAGCTATTGGCAACAGAAGCACAGGCAAAGAGGTACAAGCATACCAAATTCAGAGTGGAGCCCAGCCACAATGATTCACCAACCAGACTACATGTGCTAAAATTTCTCAGCAAAATGGGGTTGCTAAATGAAAACACTGTCATGTGCTAGTTGTTACTTGTACTTTGTTATTTAACATGTAGGAGCCCAAACACTTCTGGGGTGATACTGTGCTCATGATGTGCTCTCAGTAATTGTATGCCCTTATTTGTGTTGCATAATCACTGTTCCCTCTACCTCCGCAAGTCTTTGGTTGTGTTCTTAATCCTAGTCAAGATAAGTTGTCTCCCCATGCTCCAAAGTGTGTCCTTTTAGGTTATGGTCGTACACATAGGGTGTGTTTGATTAGACAGATTGGATAAGGAGGGATTAGAATCCATCGGACTTGAATCCTAGGACTGTGAATCCCCCGGACTATTTGGTTGGATTGGATGTGTATCTCATGTTTGTTTCCTCATGGGATTAGATGTCTGGAAAGGACTCTTTAGTGAATCCAATGTTTGGTTGGACAGACTGGATAGGATAAATGAACCGAACACTATTTTACCCTTTTTCAATTTTTACTAAGTAATAGCAATATTAAACATATATCTTTAATATTTTAATTATTTTTAGCTAGATTAAATAAAAATTTATTTTATTTTATTTTTTACACAATTAAATAAATTTATTTTTTAAAAATTAAATAAATAAAATATCAATAAAAATATATGTTATTTTTTTAATTAAAATTTTAAATAAATTTATTTTAAAAAATAATAAAATTAAATAAAACATCTATAAAAATTTAAATAATGAAATTAAATAAAATATAAACAAAACTTTAAAATAAAACATCAATAAAATATCTATAAAAATTATTTTAAAAAATTAAACAAATAAAACTTCAATAAAAAGTCAAATAAAATTCTTTTATTTTTAAATTGAGACATTTAAATTTTATAGAATTTTACTCAATATAATACATAATTAAATAGTAGAGGGTCAAAATGGTTATTTTACCACCTAATTCCAACAATAAATTATCCCATGAAAATAATCTCACCCCCCTCCCTAGGATACAACAGCCCCTCGTATAAGGGATACGGAGTCAGACCAAACTCCATGTCCGACGGACTAAAAAAAAAACAAATGCCGAATAAAAAGCTTCCATCGGATTACAATCCGAACAATGTTTAGTCCCCTTCCTAATCCCCCCCAATCAAACACACTCATAATGGTTATCCTTGTTATCATCCCGAGTCCCGTCATTACTTGGTTAGTGTTGATGTCACCTTTTTTTTAGTCCACTTCCTTCTCTTCTCATGGCCAGTAGTTGTCTACTGATCTATCTCTTGTTGTGAAGAGGAGCCTTCTTTTCCCACTTCTACTCCCACTCCTATTTCGATGTCGGATATGTCCTCTTCTCCTTTCTCCTTCCCAGTATTTTCCCCACTGGTTCCACCTCCTTCCTCCCCATTGCAGTTCTACTAGTGCGACAACCCCAACATGCATATCATAATTTCATTTATTTAATTGTGTGTGAATTTTAAGTTGTGATATGTGCCACGTGATTAATTTGTGTATATCTATCTAATTTGAAAACTATATGTTATGCTTTTTGTTCAGAATTTGAAATTGAAGGCTTAATGATTTCAGGAACCAAATTTGGAAAGTTGAATAGACTAATTGGAATTTTTAGAACCATTTGGGAAGTTTGATTAAAAATTATTCAGTTTGGAAAATTAAGCTATGTTTAATTAGCCAAATGATCTAATTAGTAATTAAACTAATCCTAGCTATATATACATGTTTATGAGAGCTTCGAGCTCATTCTTGGTTCATTTGAGTTCATAAAATCTACTGGAGACTTTTAGAGAGTGAACTCTCATTCTAGAGAGAGAGTGAGAATTTGAAGAACTTGAAGGATTAGCTAGAGATGCTCAAGATTGTGCAAGAATAAGAGTAATTGAAGGCTCTAGGTAAGATTTGTAACCTCTATTCTTGAAGATAATCCATTTTAGAGTTGAGTATGGGATCATTTGCATGCGTTTTGTAAAAGATTGTCAAGAAGAGGATCAAAAGTGAAGTAGCTATACATGCATGCATGAATATGTTATGTTTTACCATTTTGAATTTGATTTCTATCATCTTTGTTGAGTTTGAAAGTTAATTTGCACATGCATCTTTGGTTCACCATGTTTTGACCTTTAATTTCATGTTTTATATGGAAAAGAGTTTGAACCTAAATTATACATGCATGGAACTTTTGAGCTCAATTTTGTTAAATTGATGAGTTTTGAGCAAAGAGTTGCGAAAATCCTGCATGCATGGAATTTTGGTTTGCATGTTTGTCAATTAAAGAGATTTTGAGCAAATGGTTTTTAAAAGGGTCATGTATATATGTTTTCTGAAGCAATTCTATGTTTTTGAGCAAGCCATGCATAACCCTAAGCTTTGAATTGGTGTTTGGAAGCTCAAACTTCTAGTTTTGAAAACCACAATTTTGACACACCGCTCGAGCAACAATGTGGTGGCTCGAGCGAATATTGCGAACTCCCAGTATCTTTGTAGTCTTTACAAAACAGGTGGCTCAAGCAAACTCATTATATGTTTGGCATCCGCTCAAGCAATAAAGTGTTGGCGCGAGCGCACATCAAACCGATCCAGTAATTTGGAGACCTCTCTAACTGCTTGAGCAACCAAATGGTGGCTCGAGCGAAGGCCCCTATTTCAGCATATTTTGGAAAGATGTTTTGTGTTCATATCTTCGTCCTCATGTCTTTCTGAACATTCGTAGGCATGAAACATGACTCATTGAAGATTAATAAGTAAGAAACTGACATAAGTAATTGAGTTAGAAAAGAAAAGATGAATTATTCGATTCGAACATCGTGTTTCAATCTGTATAGTTATGGGTAATGTGTAAGTTGGAACGTCGAAGAGGACATCGAACTAGTCAAGGTGAGTAATGTCTTTGTAAAGATATTTTTGTATAAACTACTTTGAAATTGATTTTGCTATACGATGAATTACGAAATCTATACTTTGTTACGAGATATTTGATAAGACAAGTAATTTTTGAAAAGATAAGATATGTTACAAATTTTTGATTGCTCCTGATATGACAAGCTTTCTAAATAAGTACTTTTGAGACGCCAAGTTATGCTATGAAATTCCAAAATGAATATGATATGATAAGCTTTCCGAAAATGAGATTTTGCTAAGAATGAATGAGTTCCCTTTTGAACAACTATTATGATAAATTGGAAAATATATTTTGATCTCCGGTAACTTCCGTTACGTCTTCTATCATGTACATTCAATATAAGTTATTGACTCGTAAACGTTTCGTATGATGTTGATCTTTGATGATCATTCCGCATGACTTCGATAGTAATCGTTCCGTATGGTATCTACATGTAATAAACATTCCGTATGAGTCATCCAAATCTACCCATAATAGATGTTCCGCATAAGTCATCTAATGTCGGAGTTCCGAATGAAGTCATCCAATATGAATGTTCCTTATGAGGCGGTCCAATAAAGACGTTCAGAATGACTCGTTCTACTGTGAATGTTCCGTTTGGTATTTCATCAAGTTAAATAAGGTTTTTGGGTACTACACAATGTGTTAAGCTATGAAAGGTTTGATGATTGTATTTGTTCTTATACGTTTCCAGAACATGCTTTAATTATGTCAAGATCATTGTATTGTTTTGATAAGTTATGGTATTCATTCATTTAACCTCTTTACATTGAGACTGCTCACTAGGCTCCCAGCTCAATCCGTTTATATATATATATATATATGTAGGTGAGCATCAGCAAGACCCACTTTAGAGACTGCTTTGGAGTCAACCCCTTTTTGTGAAGCCACCCAAGATGTGCCTCCGCGTCGAGGCATTAGCTTTTGTTTTGGCCAAGCTTGCGAACCTTTGGTTTTGTATAGTTATATTATAGTTTTGGTCTTGGGTTATGTATACAGGATGAATGTTTGTAAATATTATATGTATGATGTGCTATGTATGTTTCCGTTCATGTCATGTATCCACCGCTCAATGAACAAATTTTATATTCTGCTTCCGCTTCGGGCGCCGTACATTTAATTATATATTTTGATTATTTGTTTTGTCTTTGAGGCCGGGTAATCTAGGATTACTGGCCGGTCATGGCCTAAACCTCTAAGGGCAGGTTTGGGTCGAAACAACCAGAGATCCCAAACTCAAAGAGTTAAAATGTATGGCCCAACCAATTCATCTTCTTCGTCAAAGCTTCTTGTCACATCCTCTCCTCCAGCCTCTATTCATTTGCCTATTGCTTTGCATCGAGGTAAACGTACTTGTTGAAAGTAAATGTAAAAGGGGTTAGTGTGGTAGGTAAATGTGGTAGGTAAATGTGAGTGTGGTAGGTGAGTAAATGCTCCATTATGTTTAGTGCTCATGTTTAGTGCTCCATTAGTTTGATTGCTCCATTCCATTTCTCTCTCTATAAAAGAGAGCTCATGTAAAATCATTGTAGATATCAATCTATCAATCAATAATATAATTTTCTACATGGTATCAGAGCAGGTTTAGAACCTAATATTTTAGCTTCACCGGCGGGCGGCAACCTCGCCTTGGCCGCCCGCCGGACCTCAACCTATTCCTCTGTATCTTGATTTCAAAACTTCGCTAAGATCCGGCCAAGGCCCAAGCCACTGTCGCCTACTTTACTTAGCATTCTGCAATTCTGTCTCCTCTTTCAAACAACCCTATAATCACTGAGTGTTTCCTCATTCCTGGTATGGCCAATAATGCTCAATTTCCTGGCATGCAGTTCCGACCTGTGGTTCCAGTACCTGTGGTACCAGCACAGCAATCACAGCCTTACAATCCAGTGTCTTCTCAACAATTTCAGCAGGTTGGCCGCACAAACATTGGGTTGTCTTCTCACAGTCAACACTTTCAGTTTTCTCAACCAGTGCAGCAACTACAAAGAAATGCTGATGCTTTGTCCCAGTATCAGCCACTATCCCAGACAAATGTGTCTAATTTTGCTGTTGGGGGACAACCTTGGCTGCTGACTGGAAGCCAGACTACAACCTCAGTTGTATCTGTGCAGCAGATTGCAGCAGATTGGGGGATATTTTGAAGCCTGATTTGATATTCCCTTTACTAGAGACTCTTCCAATGGAAGAGCAGCTGACATCATATTTACCTGAGGGCCACTGGACTCCAGAGGAGTTAATGGATTTACTGCAGAGCCCTCCTTTCCGCCAACAAAATTCGCTGCAGCAGATGCAGCGTACTATGCAGGGGCATCTATTTCCCCATCAACAGGAGCAGAAAGCAGGATTCCAGCACAGAGAAGATGTTGATTCTCAACAAGGAAAGCAAATTGGGTTCTCCCCATACCTTATCTCTCTCTTCCTATCTTTTCTCTTTCATGTTCTCCTCTTAAAAACCCAATCTTTGGGTTTCTTGAAGGCAAGCTAGAGAGATAAAGAGAGGGAGACAGACATGGAAGCTGTTCTACAAACGAAAGGGCTTCTCTCTCTACCTTCAAATCCCAAGACAAGGGCTTTCCATCTGTCACCACAGAGGCTGAGGCATAGACTCAACCCCTGAAAACTCAAATCTCTTGCTGGGTTCTCTCTATCTCTCAATGGGTTCTCAAAATTTCATGGGTTTGTATCAAACCCTCAAGGGGTTTTTTTTTTTCAGCAAAATAGAAAATTTCACATTTGCAGAGCTGAGGCGACAGCAGCAGCTGATGGGCAGCCTCTATTTGCAGAATCAGAACCACCCAAATTTATGGGTGTTGAGATTGTTACTCTCAAGAAAATTATACCTCTTGGGTTGATGTTCTTTTGTACACAACCAAAGATGTGTTGGTTGTGACAGCTAAAGGGTCTAGTGCTGAGATCATACCATTCTTGAAAACTTGGGTTAATTTGCCCATGGCTATTGGGTTTATGCTTTTGTACACAAAATTGGCTAATGTGTTGTCAAAGCAAGCTCTGTTCTACACAGTCATACTCCCTTTCATTGCCTTTTTTGGGGCTTTTGGGTTTGTTCTCTATCCTCTCAGCCATTATTTCCATCCTACAGCTCTTACTGATAAGCTTCTAGCCACTCTCTAAGTTACACGGACTCGGGTACGAGTATCCGGTACGGGTGCGTATCTAGGGGTCGGACACTTTAAAATTAAAAATTAAGGATACGTGGATATGTGTCCAAATTTGGATACGGGTACGGGGATACGTTAAATAATTTTTTTAAAAAATATATATATATATATATTTATTATAACGCAGACACGGGACACGACAATTTCTAAAAAAATGAGAATACGGACACGATAGGGATATGGCAAAATTTTAATTTTTTTTATAAATATTTTTATTTTAATATACATTAATTATTTTATTTATTTATTCTATTTTTTAAATAATGTGTTCCAATTAATTTTTTTTTATTTTACATACATGTATTTATTTTTTTATTAATATATATAAATATATATTATCTCATAAATATATAATAATTATTATGTAATATATAATTATAATAATAGTTATAATATATAATAATAGTTATTATTATTTATTATTCAGTTGCTTAACTATTATTATTATTATATATAAACTATTATTATTATTATAGATCAGATAGATAGATACGAGAGAGACAGAGGAACGACAGAGAGAGAGAGGGAAAGAAAAGCGAAGCCAGAGAAGAAAGGAGAGGAAGATCGAGATCGAGATCGAGAGACGAAAGGAGAGGAAGAGAGATCGACAGATCGAGAGAGGAGAGAGAAGATAGAGAAGGAGATCGCGAGAAGACAGCAGGAGATGGAGATCGAGCATCGACAGTCGAAGCAACGACTCTTCCTCGTTTCGACAGGCGACCAGGTTCTCTCTTTCTCTCCCTCTTTCATTTCTTTTGCTTTACAGCCGTGTCCGAGAGAGACCACGCGAATCCGACACAGATCCCATACCCGCACCCGTGTCGTGTCGTGTCGACACGGGTACTTCGCCCCAAAGTGGCGAGTCCATGTAACACAGGCCACTCTTGGACCGCGGTTTCTCGGCCCACTTGCGATTATAAGGATCTGGAGTTTCTGTCTGTTCTATGTCCTGGCTGAGCTCTGGGGTAGTGTGGTGATTTCAGTGCTGTTTTGGGGGTTTGCCAATCAGATTACTACGGTTGATGAAGCCAACAGATTCTATCCTCGGAGCCCATGTTACAGTTTCGTTCTAAGAGCCTTTAAGGCTCAAGCGGATGCCATTACTTGGGAGAAGGAAAGTTTAATAACTGAGCTCAGAAAAGAGCTGAGATTATCAAATGAAGAACATAGAGAGCTTCTTGGGAGGGTTAATGCTGATGATGTCATTCGGAGGATAAGGGAGTGGAGACAGGTGGGTGGGCTTCAACCTGGCATGCTTAGTACTGGTCAAGCTGTTCATGATCCAGTGCCCAGTCCCACTGTCTCAGCATCACGCAAGAAACAGAAGATAACCCAGTCCGTACCTTCCCAATCCTTTGGCGTGCCATCTCCTCCTTTCCACCAACGGTGGCTGCTTCCACCCAACCATCTGAGCATCTTCTTGGAGTACCTATGGCAAATAAACCAGCATCTCCAGAATCATCTTTCCCCTCAAGGCTCCTTCTTGTTGATGCAGACTTATCTGGATTTAAAAAACCACAGAGGAGAAGAAGAAACTGACTCTACTGGTGAGCCTTTCACTTCCCTCAGGCTAGTTTGGTTTTTATGGGAACTAGAAACTTTTGAAGAGCTTTTTTATGGCTCGCCTTTTGATGGCACGCCTTTTTGATGGCACACGCTTTTTGATAAGATTGGGCACGCCTTTTGAGGGTGCAACTTTTATGGGTCCGACAAGACTCGGTAAACTGTCCCGACTTTGATTCCGGTTAGCTTCTATATGGGTCCGACAAGACTCTATAAACTGTTCCGACTTTGATTCCGGTTAGCTTTTATATGGGGTCCGACAAGACTCTGTAAACTGTCCCGACTTTGATTCCGGTTAGCTCCTATATGGGTCCGACAAGACTTGGTAAACTGTTCTGACATTGATTTCGGTTCTCTTCTACAACGGTCCGACATGACCCAGTAAACTGTTTTTCTACAACGGTCCGACATGACCCAGTAAACTGTTTTCTACAACGGTCCGACATGACCCAGTAAACTGTTTTTCTACAACGGTCTGACATGACCTAGTAAACTGTTTTCTACAACGGTCCGACATGACCCCGTAAACTGTTTTCTACAACGGTCCGACATGACCCCAGAAACTGTTTTCTACAACGGTCCGACATGACCCCAGAAACTGTTTTCTACATCGGTCTGACATGACCCAGTAAACTGTTTTTCTACAACGGTCCGACATGACCCCGTAAACTGTTTTCTACAACGGTCCGACATGACCCCATAAACTGTTTTCTACATCGGTCCGATATGACTCCATACACTATCTTCTACAACGGTCCGACATGACCCTATAAACTGTCTTCTACAACGGTCTGACACGACCATACAGTGTCTCCTATCCTCTTTTATTTTATTTGTCAGTTTATTTTTTCGTGTTTTGTTACTCTCTCCAAACTCAAGTTGGTTAGTTCCTAACCCCCTTGAGTTTGAGGGGGGCTGTTGAAAGTAAATGTAAAAGGGGTTAGTGTGGTAGGTAAATGTGGTAGGTAAATGTGAGTGTGGTAGGTGAGTAAATGCTCCATTATGTTTAGTGCTCATGTTTAGTGCTCCATTAGTTTGATTGCTCCATTCCATTTCTCTCTCTATAAAAGAGAGCTCATGTAAGATCATTGTAGATATCAATCTATCAATCAATAATATAATTTTCTACAGTACTTGTACTCAGCATCCTATTTCCCAAGTTGTTTCCTATGCTCGTGTTTCTTTTGTCTTTCTTTACTTTGCTTGTAGTTTGTCATCTCTTTCTATTCCAAACATATTATAGATGAGGAAATAAGTGCTCTTCATTGGAATTTGACATGGTAGCTCACTGCTTTCCCGCCTAGGAAGTCTATTGTTAGGTGTCATTGGATTTATATTGTTAAGTAACTCCCTAATGGCTCTTTAGAATGCCTTAAGGCTCACCTAGTTGCCAAGGGATATACCCAAACCTATGGTGTTGACTATCACAAGACCTTTTCCCTTGTGGCTAGTCTCAATTCCGTTTGGATACTTCTCTCTATTGCTGTCAATTTTTCTTGGCCCTTATATAACCTTGATATAAAAAGTCTGTCTCTATGGTGATTAGCAAGAAAAGGTTGACCGACCCCCTAATTATGTTGTGCCTGGTAATGAGCATCTTGTTTGTCGCCTACTGAAGGCTTTGTATGCACTGCAACAATCTCCTCACACTTAATTTGACCACTTCAGTACTATTGTGCTTGCTTATAGGTTTAAGCGTTGCAATTCTAATCATTTTGTTTTTGTTCACCAAGGTTGTAGTCTCAATTGTTTATGTGGATGACATTATCATTTCCGGCAATGACTCTACTAGGATTGTTGATTTAAAATACTATTTAAGCCAACAGTTTCATAATAAGGATTTGGGGAATCTTCAGTATTTTCTTGGGATTGAGGTCGCTTGTTCTTCTTAAGGTCTTTTCCTTTCTCAGCGGAAATATGTGCTTGATCTTCTCTCTGAGACTAGCCTCTTGTGTGCCCGACCCCTTTGATACTCCTATGGACTCATTTGCCAAACTTGATGGTAAGCATGGCAAGTTATTTTCCGATGTTAGTTAGTATCGTCGTTTGGTTAGGAAATTGATTTATCTCACTGTCACACGTCTAGATATTACATATGATCCAAGTGTGGTCAACCAGTTCATGCATGCTTCTCACCATCCTCACTTTGATGTTTTGTGTCGTATTTTAAGTTACTTGAAGAGTGCCCATGGCCACGGTCTACTATAGTGTCCTACTACTTATTCGTCTACCACTTGCTTTAGTGATATGAGTTAGGTTGGTAGTCGTACTAATCATCATTCCACTTCGACTTATTGTACCTTCGTTGGTGATAACATAGTTACTTGGCGTAGCAAGAAGCAGAATGTTGTTGCTTGATCTAGTGTCAAGACTAAGTACTATGCTATGGCTCATACTGCATCTAAGATGCTGTAGGTTCGTTCTCTTCTACAGGATTTTGGGCTTGTTATTAGGAATGGCAACGGGCCGGGGCAGGACCGAGGATCACACTCCCCGTCCCCGATCCCCAATTGTGAAAAAATTTCCCGTCCCCGACC
Organism: Camellia granthamiana; assembly: GCA_036172215.1. Classification (NCBI taxonomy): domain Eukaryota; kingdom Viridiplantae; phylum Streptophyta; class Magnoliopsida; order Ericales; family Theaceae; genus Camellia; species Camellia granthamiana. The sequence continues at coordinate 67,033,278 of CM069908.1, forward strand.
TCGGCCCCAATCCCAGACGGGAAACCTACCACCGTCCCCATCCCCGCCTCCTAACAAGGATCGGGTTTCCCCGACCCCGAAAATTCTCCGCCCCCCAAATCTGTTTCGACACCACCATCAACAACAACAACATCATCATCATCAACATCACCAACAGAATCATCAACATCAACATATCATTTTCAACATCAACATATCAACACAATCATCAACAGATCATAAATCCAAAAAAAAAAAAAAAAATGGACAGATACACACAGACATACATGTATAGATACATACACAAACAGATCTGAGATCTGTGTCACAGAGAGAGAGAGTGGATGATCGGCATCATCAACAGATCTAGCAAAAAAAAATGGACAGATACACACAAACAGATCTATATCAGAGAGAGAGAGAGAGAGAGAGAGAGAGTAGATGATCGGAGATCAACAACTGCGACACCGGCCGACGCCGGTGCTCTTGAGGAGGCGCTTCGTCACGTACGCCGCCTCCGACACCGACTGCTTCCCCCTGCACACGATCAGAGATTGTGACACCGTCCATTCGTTACCGCTACTGCTCGATCTACTGAAAGAGAGAGGGAAGAGAGAAACCGAGAGAGAAGATGGAGAGAAGCGGTGGTCTGTGTGTGTGTGTGTGTGTGTGTGATTGTGTAATGTTTTAGGGTTTAGTTTTATATATATAGGGGTAAAATGGTAATTTTATTTCGGGGACAAACCGGGACGGGGACGGGGACGGGGACGGGGACGAGGACGGGGCCGGGCTGAGGATGGGGCCTGGGCACTGATCCCCGTCCCCGGCCCGAAATTGATTGGGGATTGATTTTTTAATACCATTCTCGTCCCGTCAGGGGTATTTTTCGGAGAAAAACCGCTCAAACCGGGGTCGGGAGGTTAGGTCCCCGTCAGGTCGGGTTCAAATTGCCATCTCTAATTGTCATTACCTAACCATATGCACATATGTTGTGACAATTAAGCGGCTATCTTCATTGCCAATAATCCGGTATTTTATGAACGCACCAAGTATATTAAGGTTGATTGTCACTTCATTCTGGATTTGTTATTATAAAAGCAGCTTGTGACCCCCTATGTTCGGTCTGATAATCAACTGAGTGATATTCTTACTGAACGGTTAGCCCATCCTTCATTTTAGCGCCTATCTGTCAAGCTAGGCATGTTCAATCTCCATGCACCGGCTTGAGGGAGAATGTTAGAATAGTCATGTGTGAGTGTGTATTCAATTCTATAATGACAGGTACTATTGTCATATTGTAACACTTGAGTTTAATACAAGTGTTGAGGTGAAGGGCTGGATTAAGAACCCAAAACCTATTTCCTCTCTTCTTCTCTCTACTTAATCCTAACCCTAATTTCTACAATCTTTACACTTTTAACTTTCACAATAGAACTACATCAGTTTAACAAATCAAGGATGTTTTAGTAATATCAAGAGTTTTCTGGGCATGAGCAGAATTGGTGGTCTAGGGCAATCAGTCCCAGTCAAGCTATGTAAGCAGGTTTTACATGTTCAGTATTTGGTTGATTCAGATGGGTTTCATTTTCATACAAGACAGCTACTCATATTGAAGTCACAGTCCCAGTCAAAGTCAGAGACAGCCAAGCAACATATATAGGCCTGGGTAACCATTTAAAATGAAATATAGATATCAATAAAATGAAATTTCAAAAGCCATCTCTTGGGATTGTAATGTAGCACCAAGAAGAAGAGGAAGAAGAATAGAAGATGACTACAATGAATAACTTTTCTTCTTTAAATAATGCTTAAATTACAAAGAACAATAAAATGTATAGTTATTTGAATAACAATCAATACCAAAAGTCGTAGTTTTTGATCCCTGTAGCGGTTGTCCCTGATTGAGCAGCGCAAATCATCAACATTCTTCCTCTCAACAATAAAATCAAGAATATATTCGCTGCCAAGATGTTTATGCCGAGCTATCCAGATTCCATCTCCAACAGGCAATCGTCTAACCTGTAGAAAGGTTGATTACTTATTGTCGTAGATCCTTTTAATCTTATGGTGATATTTGCAGAGAATGCTTTCAAATTTCAATTTACCTAAGAAACCAGTACAAGAAAATTTTACTGCCTTCTTATGCATACCACACACAATCCAGTACCATGAGCCAGTGATACAAAATTCACACCAAGACTTCAACGTTCGATTTGGTTAGAAGTCAAAATAGGGCGAACAACAAGAAGGAAGGAAAAAGTAGGAGATGAAGAAACTTTCCACCATTAGTTTGGAAGTGATGAAGAAGTGAGATAGTTTCGTGACTTTTATCCAATCCCACTATTCTCCTCCCACCTAAAAGTGCACAAAAGGAAGAAAAGACAGAAACCTTTCCTCTATGAAATTTCCATTCAAACAACACCTTTGACTTAATAAACAAGGGTATAATGGTAAATTCATGCAACACATTTTCCTCCTACCCTTCTTGCTTATCTTTCCTTTACTGGTAACTTGTTCCATCCTTCCCACCTTCCATGCCCCTTAATTCTCCAGCCCTCCTAGTCTCCTAACAAACAATGTAGTATTGGGTGAATCCATAATGACCATGATGACAATATTGATACAAAAACAATTAAGTCTGAAGGTTTTAAAGTATGGTGATTGATGAAATTACATGATTCATAGAAAAGAAGGCCATAACCCAGTTTTAATACTGCCAATATGGGACCTGAGCACATTTGATTGGACACCTAACCTTTCTATTTATTTGCAACAAATGACTGTTAAACCTGCTGACTTAATTACTGAAACAATTAGAGTTAAGATGAGATCATCATATGTCAGGGCGAAAACTTAAATCGAGCTAACCTCTATTTGAATTTTGAATTCAGTGCGAATGTTCTCGATAATTTTCCTAGACCGAGACCTGAAACCATAAAGAATGTAACACAAACTTTATCAGAGTAGTGGCAAGTACCAGTAAAGAGAATGCATTACAAATGGAAGAGTATAGTAAAAGTAAAGTTTCCATCAAAAGAATATTAAAAATTCAAGAGAAATATTACAAAAGTACAACAAATTGCATCTACAACATCTTACTCATAGTATTGCACTGAGAATTTAATTTTGGGGCAAAACCATCAATGATAACGCCAAAAAAAATGATATCATGAGAAAGAACACATATTGCAGTAGTGTTTTCCACCATGACAAAAATGGTATAATATTTGTTGTCAAATTACCAAAAACAGTGACAGTAGACCTTATAATTGCCAAAGAGTCTGCATGACAAGATATGATTCTGGACAAAATAAATTGCTATCACAAGAAAGCCATAGTTATCTAATGGCAATGATACAAAGCTATAAACGACAACACTTCAAAATAAATGCCAGTGTGGTGTGTTGGACACAGGGACATGGTGGGGACACACATGGGACACGCCACGTGGTGTGGCCTTTTATTTTTATTTGTTTTTTAAGGGACACACAAGGTACACTTCGGAGACGCTCCAGGGACGAAAATATTTCATGGATGTTTATTCCTTTTTGCTTAGATTAAAATACTAAATAGATCATCTATAAAAATAAATAAATAAAAGATACAAACGGTAAGTGTTACTTTAAAAGTGATTTTTTTAAATATCGAATTGGCATTAATTTTTGTTAATTTTGATTGTGTGTTGATGTAATATCGCCATTTTTTTGAAATCGCCATGGCTATGTCCGTGTCCGTGTCCGTGTCCGTGTCCGTGTCCGTGTCCATGCTTCTTAGATACAAAGTCTACATTTGGCACACTGCATATATTAGTGCTTGATAGAATATGATAATGCCAAGGTATGGTAGGAAATCAAAACAATGGGATACATCTATATGATATATCCATGCCCGGTGCTTGGTACAAAATTGAATTAGAGGATGGGTATGCTGGAACTGGAGCTTCAAAAGGCTTACTGTAACACCCCAAATAATGCCACGAGCCATAACCATATCATTATCCATCTTTGAAAACCTTAAGTCAAATTAACTATTCCGTTGACCATCTCATTACACAAAATACCATAAATCTTGTCTTAATGTTATAAGCTTACTTGAAGTAGGCTTTGCAACGAATTAGAAGAAAAGAAGTTAGTATGGTTACCTTAATTGTAGAAATTATTTGTTTAGGGTTTTGAGTTAGGGAATTTATCTTGAACTTGAGTATTGAACACTTAGATAATTTAAGAAACCCTAAGTGAGGAGCTTATGATCTTAGTCTAATGAATAGAGTTTAATGAGTACTAATTAAAAATTAAACGGGATTAGCAAAAGTTAAGTAAGATTAACTAAGGCCCAAGTAAGATTAATTAGACTAATGAAAATTAAGGATTAAGTATGTTAATTGGAACTAAGCTTGGTTAACTAAGCTAATGGAGCAATTAGTGACTTAAGCTAATCAAATCATATAAAATTAAAGAGAAGAAATGAGAAGCTGTAGGATCATTCTTGTATTCCAGAGAGAGAAAGGAGCTAGAAAAGAGAGAGGAGGAAGGAGGAGAAATCATAGAGCTTCAAGATTTAAGCTTGGAAAATCAAGGAAAAACCATTTCTAGGTAAGAAATCCTACCCTCTATCTTTTGTTATTGTTATAAGCTAGCTAGAAAATCATGTAGGATATATTTTGAAGGATTAAAGTTGAAGTTTTGTAGAGAGTTAAGGAAAAGAAAGTAGTCTTGAAGATTTGCTAAGAAACACCATATTTTGATTTGATTAAGTTTAGGATTCATTGCATATATATGTTCATCTATGAAATACACATCATCAATTCATATTTTGAAACCTTAAACATCATGTTTTGAAGGATTGAAATGATGAAAATGAGAAAGGGTTTGCAAAGAAGTTAGGTTGTAAAGTTCTTGAATCAAATCTCATTTTTGGTTGGTTTAAATCTTGAATTCATGCATTCAAATGAGTTTTCATGAACTTTGCATCATGTTTTCATGAACTTTGCATCATATTTTCATGTTTTGGCACATCATATATCATGTTCTGGAGCTTAGGGGTGAAGAAAATCAAGTTAGAACATGAAGAACAGCTTCAACCCATCCAACCCAGAATTTCCAGCACGTGCCCTATCTTTCCCAGACGTGCGGCCCAACCCTCCAGAACCCATTATGCATTCTGAAATAACTGCACGTGCAGCCAAATTTCCCACACGTGCCCCAACCTTCCTGCACCTTGTCCCGCACATGCCCCGACAGGTGCAGCAAACAGGGCGTTCAATTCGACCCCTTTTCACTTGTTCCAACGCATCGGACCTCATAGAACTTATTTTAGACCTAAAATGGAATTAAATAGAGATCAGAAACTAATTTTAATAAGAAAAACCAAGGAATGAAGTTTAGCATTCGGTTAATGCATTTGTTTTGCATTGCACTTGCGACTTGTTATGTTCAGTTTTTCAAGCCTTGTTTGCTTAGGACCCTTCCATGCTTGCATTTAACACTTGTTTGAGACTTGAATTAAGCCTAGAATAGTATTCAACACTTGAGAGAAGTTTAGCAAAAGACTAAGTTAAGTTTCGGCACTCGCTTTGTTATGTTCATGCAAGTTAAGTTAGACATTTCAATGCCTTGTTCTTACTTTGTGTAGGTGAAGCTTTAGAAGAGTTTACCTATTGTTCAAGAGCCATTTGTGAGTAATATTATTGTAAAGTCATGTTTGAAAACTTGATGATTTTGTTTCCAATTGAATGAATGTCCTATATTTTGCTGAATCTATTAGTGGCATCCTTAGTGAGACCTAGCCATTGGAGAACGTTTATTTTCGTACCATGGCCGTTATTGAGATCTCTCTTTGACAACTAAGAATGGGTTGTTTTGCTGTGCTCTAATGTATGTACCATGTTATTGTTAGAATATATGATTAGAATCATTCTATGATTTGTTTCCTCATTTAGATTATATTGTAATTCCTTAATCAGTACCTTAGGGCTTCCTAATAGTTTGGTTGATTAATATAAAAGGGGTGATATTATTATCATTCCCTAAGTTAGCTTTCTCTGGAAGAGAACTTCGATTCGCCCGGCCAGCAGGCAGGTGACCCTTAACCAATAGAAAGAAGCTGTCAATAACCGTCAGTGACCCGGGCTGATGGCGCTTCGTAACAGCATTTTTGTCTGGGGTCCAGCGGCTCTCTAAAATGCCCCGTTCCACCATCAGGGCCCAGCAAGCAGCATAATTCTGTTCTGAGGCTGCGTTTCATTCCGATGAGTGATCATAGCAACCCGCAACTTATGGCGGGCAGCCTTTTTCAGCAAAGTAGTCTCACAGCACTTTCCCAGCACGGATATGAATTTAGGGCTGTCTGTTTTCCGCCCCAACAACCCCTGCAACAAATCCAAATACAGGGAAGGAATTCTAGGGCGTGAAAAATATAGATCACTAGCATCTGGCTCTTCCTAATGATCACAGCGAAGGGCAAAAGCAGATAGGGAAAGAGCATCATTGGAAATGATGGTCGAAGGAGAAAGCTTTGATTCAGTGATTCCGGTCCTCAGTCATTCCATTTAAGCAGTGAGTGGAGATTCCCCTGCAGAGAGCCGGCCACGATTTGTGGGCTTGAACAACTTAGCATGAGCGGTAGGAGAGTGGAAGACTAGGGGGCAACCCCAGTGAACTCCATACCGTGAGTATCTGGAGCATTTGGCATTTGTCCATCAATCCCGTTCTATGTCTATGCCATCCGGCGGGGACGAGCATCTCAAAGTATGGGGCAAAGCCTCACCCCGAGAACTCAAGTCGGACATGCAGGTTTAAAGAAGAGAAAGAGTTAGAGAATGAGGTAGACTTCATTCCCTTTTATATTAATAATACTGAGTAATTACAAGAGTGCCATAAGACATAATATATGGGTCAACCCATTACACCAATCAAGGGAATAAAGAAGACGAAAATACAATCACATATTTCCTATTCTAACTTGTTTCCTATTCTAACAGGACATTGATAGGTTCCATATTTCTCTTCGACACGGACCAAACCATTCCCAAAGCGAATAGTGCGCTAAGGGCCAACCCGACACCGACTGGCGGATACTCCAGCGTAGTAGGAGCGGACTGAGTCGATATTCGTCTATAATCCCTCATCGGTCTGAAATCCCCACCCCCGCGAAAAGGTGGTAGTTTACTGTTAGAATAGGAAATAATATTGATTGTATTTTATTCTTGTTCTCTTTCCTTGATTCGTGTAATGGGCTGACCCATAAATTATGCCTTATGGCACTCCTGTAATTACTCAGTATTATCAATATAAAAGGAGATGAAGTCAAACTCATTCCCTAACTCTTTCTCTTCTCTAAACCTACATGGTATCAGATCCTCATTAGGAGGAATCTTACACCAATCATAGCCTCCTTTCCTCCACCGCAGGACTGCCCAGGCCACCCAAACCCTTGCCTGGGACAGTCGGCAGCCCTAACAGTGTCGTCATCTCTCTCTCTCTCTCTCTCTCTCTCTCTGGCGATAGCTCCTGGGTGTGCAACTAGGGCATTTATGGCCTCCCAGGTGGTCGACTAGGGCATTTGATCCTACCTGACTGGTCGTCTAGCCTTTTGTTTAGCCTCCCAGGTGGTCGACGAGGGCATTTGTAGCCTCTCAGGTGGTCGACTAGGGCATTCGATCCTACCTAGCTGGTCGTCTAGCTTCTAGTTGGTCGTCTAGCCTCTGGTTAGCCACACGAATGCCTCTGGTTAGTCCTTCCTGGTTGTGTTGCTGATTTTCCCGTGTTTCTTTCTTGTCATCTCAGTAAAGGTTTCTTTTCTTGTTTATGCTTCCATAGGAGGAGTTGTGCCTTTCCTTCCACTATTATCTTCCAGGTGTGTGATTGGCCCTAGGTTTGAGGGTTACTTAGTAGAATCTACATGGCAGATTTCACTAGTGAGTCAACCACTTCTCAGCTACTTAAGAGCGAGAGCTCCTTTATGCCTTCTACTATGACTAATAATCTCAATCCTGGCCTTAAAATCACCACTTCTCTATTCAATGGTCAGAACTATCTAGCGTGGTCGCAGAGTCTGACTATTTTCTTGAAGAGCAGAAGGAAGATGGGGTGTGTTGATGGCAGGATAAAGACACCCACCACCACGAACCCGAGTTATGATCAATGGGAGATTACCAACTCCCTCATTATGGGTTGGTTGATACATTCTATGGTCCCGAATATTGAAGAGGGCTATCTCTCTATGGACATTGCCCATGATATTTGGGAGGCCGTGACTACCATTTACTCCCGGAAGAGGAACTTCTCCCAGGCTTTTGAGTTACGTCGCTCCATTGAAAGGTCGGTCCAAGGTGAAATGACTATCCTTCAATATTTACCTTCCTTAGCAATGGGTGGAAGCGACTTGATCACCTTTAGGATTACAAACCAGTCTGTCCCGCTGATTCTTTGGTTACCAGAAGTTTGTGACACAAGAGCGGGTCTTCAAGTTCTTAGAAGGCCTCAATGTAAAGTATGATCTAGTGCGGAGTGGAGTACTTGGCATGGACGTGCTTCCTTCCCTCCAGGAAGCCTTTTTTTTTGTGCAGAATGAGGCGAGTCGCCGCTCTACGATGCTTCCTTCTGCCATTACTGATCGCTCGGCCTTGGTTTCTGCACCCCCTCGCGATGGAGACCGTGTGACTCGTGGTTCTTGTCCTTCTTCTGAGAAGGATAATATTTTCTGTGACTACTACCGTCAACCTCGCCACGCACGAGAAACCTGTTGGAAGCTACATGGAACTCTTTCTGGTGGCCGAGGAGACCGTCCCGTACTAGAGGGGGTAGGTCTGGTCAATCTAGAGGCCGAAGGGCCAATGCTCAGGCACATCTTTCAGGCACAATTGAGCCACTATCTTCATCTCTGGTTATCTCTTCTACTGCGGATGTTTCGGAGTTATCTGCCTCGGATTTTGAGATTGCTCTTCGCCACTTGCTAGATCGTTGAGGCTCCACTTCTGCTGCAGGTGCACCCTCTTCTTCATTTGCCAATTCAGGTAACTTGGCTTCCTCCTCATGTGCATTGCTATCTCATACGCCTATACCATGGATTATTGATTCTGGTGCTTCCAACATATGTCTGGCTCTTCTAATTTAATTTCAAAGTATAAACCCTCCTCATGTCAAGAAAAAATGCATATTGCTGATGGTACTATTTCATTTGCGTCAGGGAAAGGTTTAATTTATACCACCTCTTCCCTTCCTTTGTCTTCTGTCCTCCATGTTCTTAACTTTAGTGTTAATCTTTTATCTTTGAGTCGTATTACCCGTGACTTAAATTGTAGCATGACGTTTTTTCCTGATCATTGTCTTTTTCAAGACCTTATCACGAGGAAGAGAATTGGCAATGGTAGAGAGGAACATGGTCTCTATATTCTGGATCAGACAGACAAGCTAGCCCATTCATCTATTCAGTTACCATCCACCAAGGGCGACATTTGACCGTGACATCGTCACTAAGGACATCCTTTTTTTTTTATTAATTAAGTATTTATTTCCGTCTTTGAGAAAAATAATGTGTCTAATTTTCAATGCGAGTCTTATCAACTTGGAAAACAACACAGAGCCTCTTTTGCTCCTATCAATAAAAGTTCAGTTCCTTTTTCTTTGATTCATTCTGATGTCTAGAGTCCATCCCGTTTTGTGTCTTTAACCGGTCAAAAATAGTTTGTTACCTTCATAGATGATTGTTCTAGGGCTAATTGGGTCTATTTGATGACAGATAAAAATGGGGTGTTTTCTATGTTTCAAAACTTCCATAAAATGGTTTGTACTCAATTTGGGGCGGTTGTCAAAATTCTCCGTTCTGATAATGGGGGGGAATATATTGACTCAAGTCTTGCCACTTACTTCGCCACTCATGGCATTATTCACCAGACTTCATGCACTAATACCCCTCAACAAAATGGTGTTGCAGAACGCAAAAATCACCATCTCCTTGATGTCGCCCCGTTGTCTATCCTTTGAGATGCGGGTTCCTCGATCCTATTGGGGGGACGCGGTTCTCACTACCGCTTATTTGATTAATCGTCTTCCTACCCAAGTCCTTCAAAAACAAACTCCTCTTCCAGTTTTGTTTGGGTCTACCTCTTTCGGGTTCTCCATTTCTCCTAAAACGTTTGGCTGTGTTTGCTTTGTCTATAATCATTCACCCACTCGTGGTAAATTGGATCCTAGGTCTCTTAAGTGTGTTTTTCTAGGTTATTCTGCCACCAAAAAGGGTTATAAGTGTTATCATCCTCCCACTCGCAAATGGTTTGTTTCCATAGATGTTACTTTCTTTGAGTCTCAACCTTACTTTCCAGCCTCCCCAGTATCACAGCCATCCCTTCAGGGGGAGCCTTGGAGTGAAGAGATTCTTATTTCACTTCCACCAGTGGTTGAACAGATAGAGGATGATGAGCCAACAGTTGTTGAGGAAAAAGCAGGCAAAGTTTATGTCAGAGACCAGGACAGAAAGCAAGTCACCTGGATGCAAGAGCCTACTTTCCCTCCTCTACTGCCAACTTCTTCTCCGGATGAGTGTCCAGAGTCAACCCCCTCCTGACAGTCCAAGTAATTCTGATTCTAGTGCTCATATTCTTGATTTTTCAGATCTTGATGTTCTCATTGCTAATAGGAAGGGGGTTAGGTCATGTACTCAGCATCTTATTACTAATCATGTCTCTTATGCTAATCGTTCTTCGTCACATAAAGCATTTCTGTCTAAAGTGTCTTCTGTGAGTCTACTTACTAGTTTTCAGGATGCTCTCTTTATTCCTGAATGGAAGAATGACATGATGGAAGAGATGAAAGCTCTCAGCAAGAGTCGCACTTTGGAGTTAGTGGAGTTACCTAGAGGCAAATATCCAGTTGGGTGTAAGTGAGTGTACACGGTCGTAAAACACAAAGTAGATGGTTCCATATAACGGGACAAAGCAAGATTGGTTGCTAAAGGCTTCACTCAAACTTATGGGGTAGATTACCACGAGACATTTGCACCCGTTGCTAAGATGAATTTTGTGAGAATCTTACTCTCTCTTGTTGCAAATTTGGATTGGCCACTTCATTAGTTTGATGTGAAGAATGCCTTCCTTCATCGAGACCTAGCAGAAAAGGTCTATATGGATATTCTCCCTGGTTTACGGATGCTAAGTCCAAAGGTAAAGTATGCAGGCTCCGAAAGTCACTTTACAAACTAAAGCAGTCTCCTAGGACTTGATTTGAAAGGTTTGCTCAAGCTATGTTGAAATATGGGTTCAAGCAAAGTCAAGTTGATCACACCTTGTTTGTGAAACACTCCTTACAGGGTAAGACCACAGCTCTAATTGTTTATGTTGATGATATTGTTCTGATAGGGGATGACGTTGAGGAGATCCATCGGTTGAAGGAATACTTAGCCAAGAAGTTTGAAATCAAAAATTTGGGTAGTTTAAAGTATTTCTTGGGTATTGAAGTAGCTAGGAGCAAGGATGGCATCTCCATATGTCAGAGAAAGTATGTACTTGACTTGCTAAAGGAAACTGGACTGCTTGGCGGTAGACCATGTGATACACCTCTTGAACCAGGCCAGAAACAAAGTGAGGATCAAGAGGGGGAGCCAGTGGACAGGGGGAGATACCAGAGACTAGTGGGCAAGCTCATATACTTATCTCACTCACGTCCAAACATTGCAATTGCCGTGAGCATGGTTAGCCAGTTTATGCATGCTCCTAAAACTTCCCACTTAGAGGCAGTTATGAGAATCCTGAGATACCTGAAGTCTTCTCCTGGGAAGGGTCTCTATTTCTCAAAACATGGCCATCTCAGTGTGGAGACATTTACTAATGCAGATTGGGCTGGATCAGTCACTGATAAATGATCAACTTTCGGATACTGCACATTTGTTGGTGGCAACCTAGTCACCTAGCGAAGTAAGAAACAGAATATGGTTGCTAAATCTAGTGCTGAGGCAGAATTCAGGGCTATAACTCAGGGTGTATGTGAGTTGCTAAGGATTAACCAATTGTTGGGAGACTTGGGAATCCATCAGACCGACTCCATGAGACTATACTGTGACAACAAGGCCATAATCAACATAGCTCATAATCCAGTTCAACATGATAGAATTAGCATGTGGAGATTGATAGACACTTTATCAAGGAAAAACTCACTAGTAGCACTATATGTATTCCATTTGTGAAGACCAGGGACCAACTAGCCGATGTTCTCACCAAGAGACTAGGGAGCAAACCATTTCATGGCATTCTCAACAAGCTGGGCATAAGAGATATCTTCACAGCAGCTCGAGGGGGAGTGTTAGAATAGAAAATAATATGGATTGTATTTTATTCTTATTCTCTTCCCTTGATTGGTGTAATGGGCTGACCCATAAATTATGCCTTATGGCACTCCTATAATTACTCAGTATTATCAATATAAAAGGGGATGAAGTCAAACATATTCCCCAACTCTTTCTCTTCTCTAAACCTACATTTACAATCCTGTTTCAACTATCTAAACTAAAGCCAGTTCCATGATAAATGTTCAGAAATTAGCTTCACACATTTGCTTTGCCACGCAATTTCTTCTATCTTGACTCCTTGCTCGTTCTATACTGCTTATTTCGTTCCTTTAATGGAATCATCCCTTCCCTCATCGCCACCTTTAGACCTGCCGCGGATTTCATCCCCTCTAGACAGCAAAGACTGGAGCAAACTCAAGCAAGCCCTAGCTAAAGCAGCGACCTTGCTCAAATTCAAATAGGGATTCGTGTAGAGCTTAGCATGTTCGCCCGTTGGGCCGAGTGTTCGCCCACCCGCAAGAGCAGCCAGACGGACTACTATAATGAGTTTAAATGCCCCTGATACCTCTAACAGCCACCAATCACCACCCCAACAACCACCCATCTTTCTCCAACCCTTCTCCAGTCTTTTTTGGCACCTTCTCAAGCCTTCTCTAATATTTTTCAGTACCCTCTCAAGCCTTCTCTAGGACTTGTGACACTGCCCAACTTTTTCGGCACTACCTAGCACTGTTTCGATGCACCCTTCAGCCTCTAGGGCTTACGACAGTCCTAGCCACTATGAGACATCTATCTCTTCAGTCTCAGGGTCAAAAATGTTAGCCAACACCCTCCTGGGTATTTTCCGACTTCTTCGTGGTCTGGTAGGTACTTTGGACTTCCCTCTGGTCTTCCCCTATGTGTTTTGAATTCTCTGTAATAGCCTCTAAGTGCTTCTCAACATCATATGGTCTAATAACACTCCTTGGTTCATCCTCTTTATTACTACTCTGTTTTTCATTGTGGTTGAACCCCAAGACTGTTATTTTGATTGAAGTTTCACCCTTTTACCATTTTATTTATTCTTTGGGGTGGTAAATGGCCCCATTAATCTAAGTGTTATGCTCCTATAGTGGTATGTGTTTGAGGTTGCTAGCTCATTCCATTCCCTCTTTCCATTATTGTGATTAGTGATCATAGTAGCATAAAAATGGCTAACCCATCTAGTGAATCCACTACTTACCATCCATTCAAAGGGGAGAGTACCAATCCAATTATGACTACTACTTCTGAGAACCTAATCCGTAGCCTTAAAATGACCACCTCTCTGTTTAATGGTCAGAATTACCTTGCATGGTCTCAATGTCTGACACCTTTTCTGAAGAGTAGAGGAAAGATGGGATATGTTCATAGGAGAGTTCAAGCACCAAATATTACTGATCATGGCTATGATCAATGAGAGATTACCAACTCTTTGATCATAGGGTGACTCATTCATTCCATGGTTCCTAAGATTGGTGAAGGTTATTTATCCATAGAGATTGCCCATGATGTTTGGGAGGCAATAGCTGCTACATATTAGTCATTTGAGTTGCGCCGATCTATTGAGCACTCAGTACAGGGGGAGCAAACAGTTTGTTAGTATTACACCTTTCTGACTAATGGTTAGAAACACCTAGATCATCTCTTGGATTACAAGCTTGTCTAAACCGTTGACTCTGCTGGTTACCAAAAGTTTCTTGCATCGGAGAGGGTCTTCAAGTTCCTAGAAGGCCTCAATGTGGAGTTTAACCCGATCCGGAGTTGTGTCCTTGGCATGGATGTACTTCCATCTCTTCAGGAGGCCTTTGTTTATGTCCAAAATGAAGAGAGTCGTTGTTCTGCTACGCTACTACCAACTTCTACAAACCGTTCAGCATTATTTTCTTCACCTTCTCAGGATGGGGCTGGTTTATCACTTCCTTCTCCTCATCCTTCAGGGAAGGATACTTTGTTCTATGATTATTGTCACTGACCGAGGCACACTCGGAAGACTTGTTGGAAGCTTCAGGGTACTCCATCATGGGGTCGAGGGGATCACTCAGGTCATAGAGGCGATCGTTCTAGTCAATCGAGAGGATGTGCAACTCACTCTTGTGCTTATCAGTCCAATGATGTAAAGACACATGATTCAGCTCCAGTTATGCAGACTTCTAATCTGGTCTCTAGTATGTCATCTTTTGAGTTTGAGAATACTCTGCGCCATCTACTTGATCGTCGGTCTCCTATTCCTCCAGGTGCATCCTCTTCTTCCTCTTCGTTTGCTCATTCAAGTAACTTAGCCTCATCATCTAGTGTTCTCTTATCCCATAAGGCCTCACCATAGATTATTGATTTTGGTGTCTCCAATCATATGTCTGGGTCTTCTGATCTCTTCTCAGACTATACACTCACCTCTAGTCAAGATAAAGTTAGCATTGTTGATGGTACTACTTCCTCTGTCTCCGAGAAAGGTTTAATCTATGCCACCCCTTTTCTACTTTTATCTTCTATTTTACATGTTCCTAATTTTTCTGTTAACCTATTGTCATTGAGTCGTCTTACTCGGGATTTGAATTGTAGTGTAACTTTTTTTCCTAATTCTTGTCTTTTTCAGGACCTTATCGCGAAGAAGACGATTGGCAGTGGTAGAACAAAAAATTGTCTCTATATCCTGGATCAGACTGACCAGCTGGCTCATCATTCCATCTAGTCTCCATCCACCACGAAAGATTTATGACTGTGGCATTGTCGTCTAGGCCATCCATCTTCTTTATTACCTAGACATTTTTTTCCTTCTGTTTTAATAAAAAATAAAATCTCCGAGCTTCATTGTGAGTCTTGCCAACTTGGCAAACAACACCGAGCTTCTTTTGCTCCTAGTAATAATAAAAGTTTAGTTCATTTTTCTCTAATTCATTCTGATGTTTGGGGTCCATTTTGTGTACTGCCAATGAAGGGTCATCGATGGTTTGTAACTTATATAGATGATTGTTCTCGTGCCACTTGGTTGTATCTCATGAAAGAAAAAAAGTGAGGCTTTCTCTGTGTTTCAAAACTTCCATAAGATGATTAGTACCCAATTTGGGATGGTTGTCAAAGTCTTGCGTTCTAATAATGGGGGTGAGTACATTGATTCTGGGATGGCACAATATTTTCACTCATGGCATTATCCTTCAAACATCTTGCACTGGCACCCCTCAACAGAATGGGGTTGTCAAGTGCAAAAATCGCCATCTCCTTGATATTGCTCGTTGTATGTGTTTTTCTATGGGTGTCCCTCGGGCCTATTAGGGCGAGGTTGTTATTACTGTTGCATATCTCATTAACCATCTTTCTACTCACGTCTTACAAAAAAAGGCACCTCTTCAAGTCCTATTAGGTTTTGAGTCTCTATTTTCCATTCCTCCAAAAATCTTTGATTATGTATGTTTTGTTCACAATCATTCTCCTTCTTGGGATAAGTTGGATCCTCGTTCTCTCAAGTGTGTTCTTGAGTTACTCTCCTACTCAAAAAAGGTACAAGTGTTATTATCCTCCCTCTCGTAAATGGTTTGTATCCATAGATGTCACCTTCTTTGAGTCTCAATCCTACTTCTTGTCCAGTCCAGTGTCCCAATCATCTCTACAGGGGGAGTCTTGGTGTGAAGAGTCTTGTTGCTTCTATTATTCATGGCCCAATACTGCCACCAGTGGTACCTGTTATTGCTCCTGGCCCAATACCACTAGTGGTACCTATTACTAGCAACATTGAATCTAATGTTGCCAAGAATAGAGAAAGGCAAATCTTATGTCAAAGATAAAGAAAGGCAGAAAATTACTTGGATACAAAAGACTAATTATGATCAATCACTACCGCCTCCTTCTCTTGCTGAAGGTCCAAGTAACTCTGAAACTCCTAATATTGCTACCTCTGAGTATGAGCCTACTAATCTTGATATACTCATTGCCAAGAGAAAGGTTGTGAGATCTTGTACTCATTATCCAATTTCTAACTTAGTGTCTTATTCTCATTTGTCCTCTTCATATAGAGCCTTTGTGTCAAAAATTTCTTCTGTTGGTATACCTAATCATTTTCAAGATGCTCTTACTATTCCTGAGTGGAAACTGGCCATGGTGGAGAAAATAAAAGCACTTCATAAGAATGGCACTTGGGATTTGACTGAGTTACCTAGGGATAAACAAACTATAGGATGCAAATGGATGTATACTGTGAAACACAAGGCAAATGGTTCAATTGAGCGGTATAAGGCTCGACTTGTGGCAAAGGGTTTCACTCAGACCTATGGGATGGACTACCAAGAGACATTTGCTCCGATTACAAAAATGAATTCAGTCAGAAGAATACTTCTCTCCGGTAGCTAATCTGGATTGGCCACTTTATCAGTTTGATGTGAAGAATGTTTTCCTACATGGTGACCTAGAAGAGGATGTGTATATGGACATTCCTCCTGGCTTTAAAACCCTTCAAACTAAGGGTAAGGTATGTCCACTTCGGAAGTCATTATATAGCCTCAAACAGTTCCCTAGGGCTTTGTTTGAGAGGTTCACTCAAGCGATGCTGAAATATGGCTTCAAACAGAGTCAGGCTAATCAGACTCTGTTTGTTAAACATTCCTCTCATGGTAAGACTACAACTCTCATTGTATATGTGGATGACATAGTACTTACAGGAAATGATGTTGAGAAAATCTCTTTGTTGAAGAAGTATTTGGCAAATGAGTTTGAAATCAAAGACTTAGAGAACATGAAGTACTTTCTGGGGATTGAAGTGACTAGATCCAAAGATAGGATTTTCATCTGTCAGATAAAATATATCCTTGACCTGTTAGAGGAAACAGGAATGCTTGGAAGCAAAGCATGCGACACACCACTGGAGCCTAATAAGAAACTTTGTGATGATAGTGGGAGAGCAGCTGTTGAGAGAGGGAGTTATCAGAGACTAGTGGATAAGCTCATTTACTTATCTCATTCTCGTCCTGATATTGCTATTGTTGTTAGTGTGGTTAGCGAGTTTATACATGCTCCTCATCAAATATACTTGGTGACAATTATGATAATGTTGAGATACTTGAAATCTTCTCTTGGAAAAGGTCTTTATTTTTTCAAACATGATCATCATAGTGTGGAAGCTTATATGGACGCGGATTGGGCATATCCATTTCGTGTCAATATCGCATTGCATGTCTATGTCCGTGCTTCTTAGGCTAGCGCCACTCCCCTTCCCTGTCCTTTTTGTTCTACATTAGCTAGCAAAGATGGAGACTTCTAAATGCCCCTCCAAATGTTTTCTTCTTTTTTTTTTTTTTTGTTCCCTTTTCACTATGCCAATCAAATATCCCACAATCATGGCATAAAGTTACACAACTCCACTGGTATAGACTGCAGGGGAATTAATCCTCTGGTGCATGGTTTTAATCCAATCCAAATCATGCATCAAAACAAAGTACGAAAAAAAAAATCCGTTGTAGTCCTTGTATGCAGGTGTCCATACATGGGCAATATCCTTATGGGCCACATCACCAAAAATAATAAATAAATAAAACCCATCAACCACAAGGGGTTAAGCGGTTATTTCCAAATAATAGGGTTTTATACACACATAGCCTATAGCTCTGCAAACAAATTTGAACTTTGAGACAACTAGTTTCATTATAAACATTGGCAATGTTGAGGAAATTACTTACCCCTGAGTAGCAAATTGCTCATGATCATCCAATATCAAAATTACTTCATATGCTTCCTCAAATCTCTCTCCAAATCTTAAAGGTGGCATTGTTAAAGCATTTATATGAGTTCCAGAACTGTCTGAACCTGGCTTAAACACAGGATAACCCTACAACATGCAGTAGAAAGAGGATCCATAATTTATTATGAATGTTTAGTATATCTTGAAATATGCAAATCATATAAGCAAAAAGGAAAATCTTAGAACAGAGTAAACAGAACTTTGAAGCACCCTGTGTTTCACAGGCGGCTAACAAATAAAAGATCAGGGACCCAACAAAAAATGAAGCCCACCTTGGCTATCTATAAGACAAAAAGTCTTAAAGCTTTCAAAAAAAACTTAAATTTGGCATGCTAAACTAGGTTGAACGTTCATTAAAAATTGCCAGAGGAACTTGAAACGTATCACTTTTTAAAATAAAAATAAAAAAGTACAATCATTATATCTTTGGCACTAGCATACTTTAGCAGGCCATGTTGTAGAAGGCCCTGCACCAACAATCACGTGCCACATCCAGATAAGATTGCTTGAGAACATGACACACATGTAAAGCTCAAATAAAAGGCATGCCTAATGCAAAAGGTAGAATTATCAACTATCGAAACTTACAGTTGATGAGCAAGCTCTCAAGGTAAAGGAGCTGCCCGCAGGAAGGAATGAAGAGTTTGTAATATGTAATGCACCACCGCAATTAGATTCCATCTGACTATTCTCAATGACTGAAAGACCTACCTGACCTGGATATTAACATTGTACCCAATTAAGACAACATTGAGAGAAAAAGTAAATCATGTATGCCATCCATGATACACACATTTGAGGGAAGCTAATTACCATCCCTAGATTTGGAAGTATTTGATGATGCAAGACAATCCTCTCTTAGAGTCTTGTGAGACTCCAAAGGCAAACCATAAACTTGCTCTTCTCGAAGATGACACAAAACAGCCGGCCAGAGTGAAGAGATCTCCTTGTTCTGCGATGTTTCTGAAACTTCAGTGAAAGCACAAAGAATTTGTTCCTTTGAGTACCCCATGCGCAAAAACTACATGAAGTAACCATAAATCAGTGGTATGATCCCATAACACAAAAATATATAAACACCCCTGTTCAAAACACACAGCCTTATTAAAACAATACGACCAAAAGAAAGGAATCAAAGGATACATTTGAACTTTCAAACCTAGTATGGAAACTATTCACATTCTTCGGTTCAAATTTTTAAATTCAATTTTTTGAAAATTGAGTTTATTTTTTTTAGTGATTTTTTTTAATATTTCAAGCAATTTTTTTTACTTTTTCGCATTCTTGTGTATTTATTAATTTTTTAAATATTTTACTTGTTAGGTGCATCTAGATTAGATGCATCTAAAAAGTAAAAAAAATTGCTTAAAATATTAAAAACATGGATTGAATTTTCTTTTCTTCTCTTTTTTTTTTTGTATTTTTGGTATTTAGTGAATTTTTTAAAGTTTTTTTCACAAATATTATACTTTTTATATGTATTTATATGAAGTGTATCTAAAAAGTCAAAAGTTTATTAAACAAATTCACTAAAAACAAAAACAAAAAAAAAAAAACACAAAATAAATAAAAAATAAAAACTCAATTTTCATAAAATTGGCACCAAACAAGGTGATTCATACTCCATAGCTATAACTTTTTCATTAAAAAAAATTAAATAAAAACCCACTTAACAGGTAAAATGAGTGGAAGTACTGCTGCAATAATGAACAAATTATAAAGAAAGATGAATACAAATAACCCTTGGGTATTGTTGCCTAAAAGGCCTTAAACATGCAGTGGCAACATCAGTCATTTACAGACTGGTGTCATTGAAATACTTTTCTAGATTTATATGGAAAAGATCCATCTCTAACAGCTTATACTTTCTTCTCTTTTTTTTATCAACAACAAAGAAGATTTTAATGCTGAAGAAAAAAAGGAAAAGAGAGGACAACGATTCCTCAAAAAGAAATTGAGAAAAAACTCAACACAAAACCAAGCAAAAAAAACTAGGTGTCACACACTGACAAACAGTCTCTAGAAATCAAAAAAGTGAGACCTCTTTAAATAAGAGAGCCACAAAAGCCCAGAAAGATGCCATAAGACAAACTTTATCCTACAAATAATCCAAATCCCCAAATTTGTCTTAAAAAATCCTTGTGTTTTCTCTCCAACCAAATGACCAAAAAATTGCATATATTGCGCAAACCTACAACACCTTTGCCCTTTTCTTGCCACCAAAACCTCAAAAATCAATTAAGAGCGTGATAATCGTCACCTCAAGAGCCACCCACGATACCTCCACCAAAAGAAAGAGTCCGTGCCACAAACTCGAAGCCATGAGACAATGCAAAAATAAATGGTTCATGGTGCTCTAAGAAGGGGACTACAAGATAGAAGATCAATTCAATGAGAGAGAGAGAGAGAGAGAGAGAGAGAGAGAGAACATCAAGTCCAATAGCATGGCCCCTAAAAATTTGAAACCAATAAGGCGTCAACACAAACACTTCTAAGGTGTCATGTCCCTGTCAGACACTGACACTCGTTAGATATGCACCGACAAGTGTTGGATACAAGTCCAAACATGTTCTCTTATTTTCTTTTATATGTTTTTAGAACCTTACACACTTGAAACAATTGGGAGACAAGCATGTCTATCACTTAGACACACAAAACACATCACAAGTATAAAGAAAATGACTTAGGAACTAGTAACAAAATTCAAAACAATGTGGGTTTATACCTATTAATCTTTTTTCTTTTAGCTTTCTAATTTTAGTAACTCTAGTCTAAACTTCCAATTGTGAATAAAGCCTTTTGAAATAAATATCAGGACTACTTGTAAATACTTTTTTTCAATATATTCAATGTGAAACAATAGTTCTTTTCCAATGTAAAAATAAATGTAATTATAATGTAAAAAACAAAGAAATTATTATTGTTATGTATACGAATAATATATATTTATTTGTTGGGTCCTTCCATGTCGTGTCAGAAATTTTTTTTTTTTTTTAATTGTCGTGTTGGTGTGTCCATAATGTGTGATAAGTACCTGTATCTGTGCTTCTTAGGGAAGATGTAACGTCTCAATTTTCCAATCAACATGCACGATAAAAGTGAACACTAAGACCAAAAGCTACAACAAATATTTTATTAATCCAACACCAATGAACTCAATTCCTCTGTTTCATATTACTTAATAACTATTTTGGAGCCACATTTACCTCTTGAAAACTTTCCAAAAGAACAAAACTTTAGTTTATGTTTATAATAATAGGTCCTTGCTTCATTCCTTCACCTAATGGTATCAAAAGTTCAAAAACAAGGAAATAAATAGCACAGACCAGAGTTTTCAGTGGAATCAGAAAACAAGTATAAAGTAATACAGTTTCACAAAAAATAAAAGGAATCACTATGACAACTGCCACTCCCAACTACTTTTCAAACAACTCTATATTCTAGGTGAAATTTATGACTAGTAACTTTTCATCATTAATAAAAATGTCCACTGTAATGACAGTGACAAAGAAGCAACAACGATTACACAGATATGGTGACAACGATGATGACAATTGTAATAAGAAGAGCTGGTTGATTAAGCTAAGTAATTGAGATTGAGCAAATAAATTAAGCAAGCAAGTAGGTGATGCACACACCTCCCTTTTTGTCTCAATTCAACCTTTGTCTTACCTTGCTAGATAAAAACCAAATTGAAGAAGAAGAAAATCTGTAGGATCAAAGATTGAACTAGAAGAAAGGAGAAGAAAAGAGAAAGAAGGAGAAAGAGAAGAGAGCTTGAAGGAACTCACAAAAAATTCATCCTTGAATCATCCTAAGGTAAATTTTCAACCCTAATTCTTGTAGAAATCGATCCTACTATCTATGATTGAGAAGAAGGTAGGATTAATTTGAGTTAGCAATGAAGTCATGGAAGAAAGAATGAAGAAGAATAGGATAGGTTGTAGAAAGAGCTAGGTAATCAAGATTCTTGCTATTTCAATCTAGTTTTTGATGTTTTTGTTCCATAAGAAGATGTATCTTTATGTTACCATGTAAATTCTTATAGTTTTGCTAGCCTAAAATCATGTTTTGGAACCTTGGAAAGAAACGGAGAAAGGTAGGAAAAGAATGAGAATTTTGGACTCAAAAACAAAATTTTGAGTAACAGCCACTTCCGCACGTGCAGCCATGACTTCCGCATGTGTGGCCCAAATTTTAGCAAACAATTTTCGACACTGCACAAAACCGCACGTGCAGCCCTGAGTCCCTGCACATGTGGCACCCCCTGTTTCAACACATTTTCATGTTTTTCAAGCCTCGAACACCTATGGCAATTCTATGTATGCTTTTGACACTTGTTTTACACTTGATTAACACTTGAATTTGAAGTATGAAAGCCCTAGACAACTTAAAGGAAGATTAGGAAACACTAAGTTAAGTTAGAACATTTGAATTGATATTAGAACTTGCAAGTTAGGTTATTTTCAATACTTTGTTCTTGATTTGTGTAGGTCAGGCACTTTTGGAGGAAGAAACCCTTTGTTCAAAAGCCATTTGTGAGTAGTGTAGTAAAGTTACATGATTCAAATGCAAAACCTATCCTATGTTTATGAAAGTTAAGCTATCGTTTTGTTATGAATGAATATCTTATACTCTTGTATCATGTATGAAGATTACATCCTTGGAAACATCCTAGTTATTGGGGGACGTCATAACAAGCCAATAACACCATGATGGCCGAGCTCTTTGCCACCTTCGGGTGGATTGTCCAACCGGTACCCGGGCCGGTTATTCACTTTCAAGGTCCTTAGAATGTTCGTCTCTATGTAAATGTTTGAAAGTCAAGCCTTGTATTATCATGCTCTTGTTAAGCTATGTTCAAGCTATGATTCATGTGTTATGTTTTTATAAAGCTCATCGATGTTCATTCATTTACCGCTTTACTAAATTACTATTCACTAGGCCATGGCTCACCTCTCTCCCCTATATGTATGTAGGTGATGAAGAAGAACACAATAATGAAGGGAAGTCCACTAAGAAGTTTTTCTTTTGTTTTTGCACTTTTGGGAGATGTAACTTTGAATGGACTATCTTGTACATCAGTTTTGGTTTTTGTAAGGTTGTAGTTAAGATGATGTACTTTCTTTTTGTTGTTTGAACTTTGTAAATAAACAAGATATCAATCCAAGCGGTATGCACGTTTGAATTTCATATGACTTGTGCACATGCTCTAAATGGACTTTTGATAATGAATGGATTAAAGCTTCCTCATAAGCCCCAAGTACGGTTAGTCCAACCTTGTCTTATCTTACTAGGCCTTCGGTGGTCAAGTACTACTAGCCGGTCACAATGCTATCATGTTTGGGGTAGAATGGGGTCATGACACTATGGGGAGTGTTTGATAACATAATTCAGCACCTAAAACTGAATTGATTAAGTGATAATCAATTAAGTCCATTTGATAACTCTGTTAGTTTGAGTGTGTTAGGTGAGTTTGAGTGTGTTAGGTGAGTATTAGTGTGGTAGGTGAGTATAGTGTGGTAGGTGAGTGTGAGTGTGTTAGTATTTCTCTTCCTCTCCTATATATAGGAGAGTCATTGTATACATTCTAAATCAATCAATCAATAATATCAATACATTAATTTCCAACATGGTATCAGAGCTAAGTTAACAACTTAGTAATTCCGCTTCACCGGCGGGCGGCAGCCTCACCTTGGCCGCCCGCCGGACAAATCCAAATTTCCTAATTTCTTCTTCAATAATTTTATACCATTTCCAGAAGTGAATTCCCTTTTCAGGAAAGAGCCGTAACCTTCGAAGTTCAAGACCTTCTTTGGCAACGTTGATGAACAGTAATTTTCTGTTCTATCTGTCTTCTGCTGCTGATCAAAGCACAAAGACCGCCTCACTGTCTGGTTCATTGATGAATCAGCAGTTTCAGGTCTGCCCAAGTCTTCTTACTTTTACATATTGAAATATCCTGGGAGTGTTCTAGATTTCCTGCAACAGAATTGCATTGGCTTTGGAGTTCCTCAGTCAGCTTCACATCATCTTCAATGTGTTGTAGAGAAGATTCACGGTTCACTTCATCAAGATCACGCCATCAAGATCAACACTGAGCACCACCACAAACGTTTGCTCAAGTCCAGAGGCACCACTTCTCTTGTTAGCCTTCATGCCTTCACCTTTGCAACCATCCCCGATGGTCTGATCACGTTTGACAGATCCTCACCTGATGTTGACACGTCACCACAACAATCTGATCTTACCACGTCACCAACCCCACTTTGTCACCCTTCTTGATAAGCTCCACAGGGTTTGTGGAAGAATTATTGGGTTCTTGTGGTGGAGAAGGTCTGGTGTACTTTCTGGCCAGTTTGTTAAGCTGCTCTACCCATATCTAAGGGTGAGTGAGCATGTATTATGGTCTGTAGAGCTCCAGTTTGGGGTTGTGCTAATCATTGTTTGGGAACTCTCAAGCTTGCTGGGAGTTTTCTGGTTGCTGTAGTATATTCTTTGTACCAGTTTTTCGGCTTCTAGCTTCGGTCAGCCATGGTTGTCTCGCCGACGTGCCACCTGTCAGCCGCGATGGTCTAACCGCCGTGGGTCAGGTGCCCTTTATCGGGTTTGGGTCTTCGTTGGTGGGTTCTGTGGTGTCTGCGACCGGAGGTGTATGTGGGTTTGCCGTTTTTTTGATCTGGCAGTGTATTGCATGTGATGGATCGTGGTGACTCGAAGGAATGGCCAGATCTGGTTGTCGTTGGTCTAACCTTGGACTCATGAAGGTTGGTGTTCAGTTCGCTCGGCTTTGCTGTGGGTGTACATCTGTTCGGAAGGTTGGTAGGAGGTAAGGTCGTTACGGTGCTAGTGGTGTTTTTGGGTTGCTCCGTTATGGTGCTGGTTTGGAATGTAGGGGGGTTTTTTTGAATACCGTGGGCCGGTTTTGGCTATTAAAATATAATATATATTATATAATATATTATATTTGGTTTGTGGGAGTGTGCAACTGCTTGGCTGCTAGGAAGCACGGATACGGATACGGGATACGGACACGATACGATACGGACACGGCGATACGGCAAAATTCGAAAAAGTAGGATACGGATACGGCGGGGATACGTTCATAAAAAATATTTTTTTCCACAATTTTTAGTAATGTAGCATACACAAAAATAAAACTTCAACAATTTTTAGTAATAGAACATACATAAAATAAAACAAAATATTAATGTAACACATCACCCATAATAACAACCATAATACATCACCCATAACAAAAAAATTCATCAATTCAATTAAATTTCAACAATATAGCATCACCCTCACCCATAACATAACAACAATAATGCAATTCAATCCCATAATTTGAATAATTTAAATTAACATGTCTTTAGGTGTTTATTTGAATAATTTATTTATTTATTTATTTATTTGTTTTAACCCTAAAATTTATTTATTTATTTGTTTTATAAGTAATTTGAATAATTTTTAATAACTTTATTTTATTTATTTATTTGTTTTATAAGTAATTTATAAGTTTATTTATTTATTTGATTTTTATTTATTTATTTATTTCATTTATTTGATTTTTATTTATTTATTTATTTCATTTTCTTTACAGATCCATCGATCATAAACACAGATCGAGAGCAGATCTGAAACACATTCGAGCGACAGACAGAAGCAACAAAAAAAAATAATAACAAATATGTAAACACATTCGAAGAACAGATCGACAACAGAGATCGAAGAACAGATCGACAGAGATCGAAGAACAGAGATCGAAGAACACTCCAAAATACGTAAACACATTACGGTATACAGCGATCGAAGAACAGATCGACAGAGATCCATGGAAGCAAACAAACAGAGGGAGCGAAAGGGAGACAGAGATCGACGAACCTGATCGAGAGAGAGGGACGACCGTCGAGCTGTTCGAGATCGACTGAGAGGCAGACCTGGAACTCCTCCTCCTACTCCTCCTTGCTGTTCGATTCGACCTAGGTAAGCAATCTTATTATTTGTTTTTGTTTTTTATTAGATTTAATTTTCATAATTTTACATTTTGGCCCCGTTTTAGGTTTTTTAAATTATTTTTTTGCCCCCGCCGTATCCATACCGTATCCCTCCCGTATCCTCCCGTATCCCTCCCGTATCCGAGACGTATCCGAAATTCAAAAATTAAATAAAATAATCGGATACTTCATTTCGCGTATCCGATACGTATCCGCGCGTATCGGGCGCGTATCCGTATCCGATACGTATCCGATACGCATACGTGGCCTATTTTGGAGTATCCGTGCTTCATAGCTTGGCTGTCTTCCTGATGGGTTTGAGTGGGATGGTTGATGCCTTCCAATTCACGTGGGAATGGTGTTCTTATAATCATTCAAATTTGCTGAAGTGTAATATCTTGGGGTCATGGGGCCCACCTTGCACGTGGCTTTACTTGCCTCACGGTTTTTGTGGAGGCCTGCTATTTCAAATATGGGGCAGGCTTGTGAGTGGATTATATAATATATTATCTGCATATTCTGGTTAGTGGACTTGGCAATCTTGTTGATTTGTCAGTCACTACGCTGTGGGACCCGGTTGGGCTACGATTTTTGGGCTGTAAATTGGTTTTGGGTTTAAAAACAACACTTGTTTTTTGGTTTGGTGATTTTGACTTAAGGTGGGACCAGTCAATTTTGATACTATTTTTAAGCTTTTTCATGGGAAGGATGGAGTAGTCCCACACAAAGTCTACGCCTCAGTTTAACCCTTTAGCTGCAAAAGCTGCTTCCATCAGTTTGTCGGGATTTCGATCTGGGGGGCCATTTGGCTTTGATTTCTTCTCCAAGAATTGGAATACTCAGAAAAAGAAATCTGGGTCATCCAAAAAAAAGAGAAAGCAATTGCAGTAATGTCACCAACCTTATTTTATTCATGCGGGGATCAAACCCGATCACCATTTTACACAAAAAAAAATAACCACCACAAACAACCGGCCTCACTTCTTCGCCTCTTCAGCTGTTCTCTTCTTCTTACCTTTGTCTTGGGCGGCCCTTACCGGTGCTGCCTCCGTGTTTCCCACGCCGCCGAGCACATTCACTTCCCGCTGCTCCTCAACTGTTACATATGGCGGCCCTCCAAATCTGAGCATCACGGTGGCCTTCCGTTTCAGTTCCTTGTTCTCTGCCTTCAGCACACATATCTCTGCTCGGGCATCCGTATACATGCTCTGGAGCAGAGCCAGTTGGGCTTTTACCTGCTGCACCTCATTTGTTCTACTCTGAAGCCGGTGCGACAGGTTGTTGACCGCCGTCATTGTCTCAACACATGACTTCAGAGTATAATGATTGGCCTCAATATCAGATTGAGTAGCCATTCTCTGCTCCACTGAGAACATTGGAAAGTTCAAAGGCGCAAAACCAGGGGGGCTTGGTTGAGGTTCAAGGGCCATATTCTGGGGTGTGGCCTCGTTGAGGTCGGGAAAGAGAGTGAGACCACGGGACGAAGAGGCTATGTTCTGGGTCACGGGGCGGGAAGAAGAAGCCATTTTCTGGGCAACAGAGTGTTTCAGCGATACAACTCTCAGAAAACAACAGAGTGTTTCAGCGATACAACTCTCAGAAAACGAAGAGTCTTTTTTCAGAAGTTTTTTAGCTGGTTTGTTCTGCAACAACAGCAGCCTCGCCTTGGTTTAAATAGGCGAGGCAGACACGCACCTGACGCGCCTCTCAACGCCAGACGACAAATCGGCGCGCCTTTTGATGGCTCGACTTTTGATGGCTGTCGGGCACACCTTTTAATGGCACGCCTTTTGATGGCACGCCTTTTGATAAGAATGGGCACGCCTTTTGAGGGTGCGACTTTTGAGGGTCCGACAAGACTCGGTAAACTGTCCCGACTTTGATTCCGGTTAGCTTCTATAAGGGTCCGACAAGACTCTGTAAACTGTCCCGACATTGATTCCGGTTAGCTCCTATATGGGTCCGACAAGACTCTGTAAACTGTCCCGACATTGATTCCGGTTAGCTCTTATATGGGTCCGACAAGACTCGGTAAACTATTCCGACATTGATTTCGGTTCTCAACTACAACGGTTCGACACAGCCATATAGTGTCTTCTACAACGGTCCGACATGACCCCGTAAACTGTTTTCTACAACGGTCCGACATGACCCCGTAAACTGTTTTCTACAACGGTCCGACATGACCCCGTAAACTGTTTTCTACATCGGTCCGATATGACCCCATAAACTATCTTCTACAACGGTCCGACATGACCCCATAAACTGTCTTCTACCTTGGTATGCCATAACCATACGGTCTTCTACAACGGTCTGACACGACCATACCGTGTCTCCTCTCCACTTTTATTTTATTTGTCAGATTATTTTTCCTGTTTTGTTACTTTCTCTCCAAACTCAAGTTGGTTCGTTCCTAACCCCCTTGAGTTTGAGGGGGACTGTTAGTTTGAGTGTGTTAGGTGAGTTTGAGTGTGTTAGGTGAGTATAGTGTGGTAGGTGAGTATAGTGTGGTAGGTGAGTGTGAGTGTGTTAGTATTTCTCTTCCTCTCCTATATATAGGAGAGTCATTGTATACATTCTAAATCAATCAATCAATAATATCAATACATTAATTTCCAACAATAACTATAATTGATCACTTAAAAATTAAATGTAAGCTAAAATTTAAGAAATTCTAAGTCATATAAAACTTAATTCTGACTGAATTTATAAATACTAAACATGAGTATCAATATACACTATTACAAACTCACCACCAGCATCACCACCACAACTACCACTACCACTACCACTACCAACAACTACAACTACCACCACCATCATGCCACCGCCACTATTACCGCTACCATCACCATCACTACTGCAACCATTACCACCACCATGCCATCGCCACTACTACCACCACCATCACCATCACTACCACTACCACCACTACTACCACGACCACCATCACTACCGCTATTACCACCGCCGCCACTACTACCATCACCTTCATTACCATTGTCATTATTGTCATAAACACCACCATTATTTACTACCACCATGCCACTACCACTACCACCACCACCACCACCACCATGCCACTACCACCACCACTACCACTACCGCTACCACCATCACCACTATGCCACTGCCACCATCACAATATAAAAATTAAAATATATAATTTAAAAATAATAAATTTTAAATTTGATTTTATAAATATCAAATAATTTATTTTTAATTCAACACTTAAATTTTTATCAAACAACTTTTCAACTTAAAAAATTCAATTTTTAGTGATCAGTTTTCAGTTCTCAATTTTATCAAACAGCACATAAGCCTACACTTTTCCTTTCCCATCTCTCCACTTTTTGTCTATATCCAAATAAAAGAAATTTTCCAGGCCTCATGTTTCTCTTCCTTTTACTTCAGTTATACTCTTTATTTTCTATTTTCTTCTTTGAAATAAGGAAACAAACAGTGAGTAAACCTAACAATACTGAAAATAAATAAACAATAATTAAAAAGATCGAAATCATATGTATACTGCAAGTATACCCTATCTAGAGACTCGAGCGGAACATCAATTAATTTCTTCTGCAAACTTGAATTAACAGATAACAACGTCACTTCTTTAGCCATGTCAGCACGAGCAAATTCTAAATCTAAAATATTGCTTGCGTCCAGATTTGAAAGTCTCTCTGTGGTAGTCCAATTCTCAGTCAAACCAACCAGACCAGTTCTCAAGAGACATTCACGTGCTGCTTCCTTACCTTCTTCAGTCAACATGTATCTGCAGAATACACAGGTCACAAACACTAAGTTATATATAGCTGTACAATGCCACAAAACATGAATGAAGTCTCCAAGAGCCCAACCCACTAACTGTTCATAGGTAGAATGTATAATGTCAATGTAGTAGTGAATCATATATCTATTATGACATCATCTAGTTGCAATCAATTAGGGGGAAAAATTATAAGTCGAAGCGTTACTATATAGGCAAATTCGTAACTTGCAATAATCATGATTTCCATCAGAACAGATTGCAAGATTTTTGAATGTTTTTTTGTATATTCAATTGTGTGTGTAATATAAGAATACATTGGTTTATATAACAATCTAATCCGAGAACGAAAAAGAAAACACGAATTATTCACTCAATCCCCAATATATACAAAATATATATAGTATCATATATACATAAAATCTAATATTCTTACACCCCTGTTTAAACTCAAGGTGTTCTAAGCAGAAAACACAAAGAGTTTACCAAAAAAAAACTGAAATTGAGTAGTGGTGTGAGTCTTGGTGAAGTCAGCAAGTTGCAAAGCCGAAGAGACGAAAGGAAATGAAATAGAGCCAGACTGCATATGCTGACGGACAAAGTGACAATCAATCTTAATATGCTTCATCCGCTCATGGAAGATAGTGTTATGGGCAATCTGAATAGCACTGCGGTTGTCGCAATAGACAGAGGTCGAAAAAGACTCAGGTACACCCAAATCAGATAGAAGACAACGAAGCCAAACAATCTCAACAGTAGCATGAACCATAACACGATACTCAACTTCGGCAGTAGAGCGAGTAACAACAATTTGTTTCTTACTTTTCTAACAGATCAATGAATTGCCAAGAAACATACAGAAACAAAACGTGGACTTGCGATCAGTGACATCACCAACCTAATCAGAATCAGTATAAGCCACCAAGTCCAAAGAGGAAGTAGAAGACAACAGTAAGTCCTAAAATATAGTACCCCGAAGACAGTGAAGAATCTGAACCAAAGCAGCCTAATGTGTAGAACGAGTAGAAACAAACTGGCTAACCACATGAACAATATCGGCAAGATCAGGACGAGTAACCGTCAGATAGACTAAGTAACCCACAAGCTCTCGATATAAAGTAGGATCATCTAGAGGAATACCATCAGTAGTGTTAAGCTTCACATTAAGTTCAACGGGGGTATCAGAAATCTTAGTGTCAGTAAGACTAGCCCGATGAATAACCTCATTGGCATACTTGGCCTCAAACAAAAAGTAGCCATTGGGAGAAAAACCGACCTCAATACTAAGAAAATACCTCAATGGGCCCAGATTCTTCATTTCAAAGGTGCGAAAGAGATGTTGCTTGACCTCAGAGATTGCAGAACAGTCAGAACCAGTATCATATCATCTACATACAGTAGTAAGACAACAAAACCAGTAGATGCATGAAAGAGAAACAAAACAGAGTCATGGGCACAAGGATGAAACCCAAGCTCAGTAACAACTATCTGAAAACTATCATACCAAGCACGAGGAGATTGTTTCAAACCATACAGAGCACGTTGAAGACAACAAACCTGTCCAAAAGAATGATAAAGGCCAGGGAAAGGACACATATCAACCTCCTCAGTGAGATAACCATTAAGAAAAGCATTCTTAACATCCATCTGATAAAGAGACCAATGACGAACAGCAACGACAGAGATCAAAGTACGTCAGTAGTCATTTTGGCAACAAGGGAAAATGTCTCATAATCAATACCATACTCCTGTGAGAAACCTTTTGCAACCAGGCGAACTTTGTAGCACTTAAGAAAACCATCAGAATTAGTCTTGACCTATGAAGCACGAACACCTCTCTGAGGGCTCCGTACCAGTGTCAGACACGTGTCGGACACGGACACGGACACGCGTTGGACACGCGGTGGACACGTTTCCGACACGCAGCAGAGAGTGTCCCATTTTTTTTGTAATTTTTTTACATCCGGACACGTTTGGGACACGCTATAGGCACGTTTAGGACACGCGCGGGGGCAATTTCACAATTTACTAAATTTTTTTGGGGTCGATTTGAAAATAAACAAAAACAGCTCATTTGTATGCCCTAATCTACTTCGAATAGAAAAGAAACAGCAGAGAAAGGGTGAGAAAGAGAGGACCTGACTTCGTCGTTCATCGTTCGTCTTCTCTCCTCGTCGATCGTCGCTCCTCGTCAGTCGTCTGTCGTCGGTCGTCTGTCGTCGTGTCTCGCCCTTCGTTGTTAAGGTACGACTCTTCTTCTTCGATCTGCGATCTTCATTCTTCTTCAATTTCCCTCAGTCGCTCTCTCTCTCTCTCTCTCTCTCTCTCTCAGCCTCTTCTTTCCTCAGTCGATCTTCTTCGCCCTTCTGATTTCATTTTTTTGTTTTTTTTTTTTTCTTTTATTCTGATTCTGATTTTAATTTTATTTTTTTCTTTTATTCTGATTTTAATTTAATTTTTTCTTTTCTTTTATTTTTCTTTTATTCTGATTTTATTTTATTTTTTCTTTTCTTTTTTTTTTAATATTCTGATTTTATTTTTTTTATATTCTGATTTTTCTTTTAATAATGTATGTTTATTAATTTTATTATAGGGACCAATTATTAATTCTGAAACAATGGCTACGGGTGGTAGTTCTAATGATATACCTGATGATGATTTTGATGAGAACAAACCATTGTGAAAGTATATAACTAAATTAGCAAAACCTGGGGAAGGAGGAGGAAATTGCCAATTACAACGTAAATTTTGTAATAATACTTTCAAATGTTCATATACAAGAGTAAGGGCACACTTGTTAAAACTCCCAGGAAAGGGAATTGGTGCTTGTAAGAAAGTGACAAGTCAAAAACTTTCACAATTGCAAAATGAGAATGATGCTGCTGAACTGAGAATTAAAAATGTTCTTCCCAAAAATGTACCACTGCCTCCTTCCACTGTATCAGTGGGTAGTAGTTATGCTTATGAATCAAAGAAGAGGAGAACATGTGCAAGTGGGAGTGAGAGTGGGAGTGGGAGTGGGAGTGGGCCTGGGCCTGGGCCTGCTATTGAGAAAGCATTCAACTTGAAGGATAGAGAGCAATTGCATTTTGAAATTGCTAGGATGTTCTACTCGGGGGGGGGGGGGGGGGTACCATTTAATCTAGCAAGAAATCCTTACTATGTTAGCTCTTACACATTTGCTGCAAATCATAATATTCCTGGATATTTGCCTCCCGGTTATAATTTGTTACGAACCACATTACTTCAAAAAGAGAGGGCAAATATTGATAAATTGTTGCAACCAATTAGGGGCACATGGAAGGAAAAAAGGGGTGAGCATTGTTAGTGATGGTTGGAGTGATTCTCAAATGAGGCCTTTGATTAATTTTATGGCAGTGAGTGAAAGTGGGTCTATGTTCATTAAAGCAGTTGATTGTTCTGGAGAAACTAAAGACAAATATTTCATTGCAAATTTGATGAAAGAAGTGATTAATGAGGTTGGGCCAAGTAATGTGGTTCAAGTCATCACGGATAATGCTCCTAAGTGTAAGGCAGCCGGACAACTCATTGAAGCTCAATTCCCTCATATTCTATGGACTCCTTGTGTGGTGCACACATTAAATCTAGCTTTGAAAAATATTTATGCCGCAAAGAATATTGAGAGGAATGAAGTCACATATGAAGAGTGTAGTTGGATTAGTGATATTGCCGGAGATGGCTTGATGATTAAGAGTTTTATCTCTAATCACTCAATGCGATGGGCTATGTACAATGAATTTGTGTCATTGAAGTTGCTTTCGGTTGCCGAAACACGATTTGCCTCCACAATTGTTATGCTCAAGAGGTTAAAGCTTATAAAACGTGGTCTTCAAGCAATGGTAATTAGTGACAGGTGAAATTGCTATAGAGAGGATGATGTTGGGAAGGCAAAATTTGTGAAAGAAAAGATTTTGGATGATGTGTGGTGGGACTACATTGATTATATTCTTTCCTTCACGGGTCCTATATATGACATGCTTAGGGCTTGTGATACGGACAAACCTTGCCTTCACTTAGTATATGATATGAGGGACTCAATGATAGAGAAAGTGAAGATGACAATTTATAGGCATGAAGGGAAAAGAATAGATGAGGAATCTACATTTTACAATGTGGTGCATCAAATTCTCGTGGATCGTTGGAATAAAAACAATACTCCTCTCCATTGTATGGCACATTCATTGAATCCAAAGTAAGTACCACATTTAAATTTGTTTTAGATATTTCATTTTAATGGACTTATCTAGTCTTTCTTGAAATAATTATTTTTCCTATTTTGGATTGTAGGTATTATAGTGATGAGTGGCTCCATAAGGATCAAAATAGAGTTCCTCCACATAGGGATGAAGAGGAGACACGTGAGAGGAACAAGTGTTTTAAAAGGTATTTTGAAGATATCACGGAGCGAACCAAGGTGATAACTGAGTTTGGAAAATTTTCGGGTTATGTTGAAGCATTCTCAGAGTATGATTCCATTCATAATAGGTGGCACATGGATCCTTATATTTGGTGGTGTGCATATGGTGCATATGCACCATCTCTTCAAAAACTAGCTTTGAGATTGCTTGTGCAACCTGCCTCTTCTTCTTGTTGTGAGAGAAATTGGAGTACTTACTCCTTTATTCACTCAGTGAGAAGGAACAAGATGGTCCCTCAACGCGCGGAGGATTTGGTGTTCATTCATAGCAATCTTCGTCTTTTATCAAGGAGGAGCTCCCAATACTTGCAAGGAGAGACAAAAATGTGGGACATTGCTGGAGATAACTTTGACTCACTTGATGATATTGGAATGCTTGGGATAGCTAACCTCTCACTTGATGAACCGGCTATGGAGGCAGTCCTATTTACAGATGAAGGAGAAGATGGAGGCGGTGGTGAAGATGTTGTAATAGTTTCCTCTACTTAGGTTGATATTTATGGATTTTGTAATAGTTGTTGGTACATTGAATAATTTTATATTTTTTGGTTTGATTTTCATGCATTTTGTAACAAATGATGGTTGGTAGCCTCGAATGACATGTTATGTATTGATGGAATGCTATTTTATGTTAATTGTGAATGATATATATGATGTTAAATCAATTAAATGTTTATTTTTTATAATTTTAATAGTGTTATTTTGTATATTTTATTACATTTATTTGATTTTTTTAATAATTTTATGACATAATAAATAAAATTAATTATATATATTGAACGTGTCCCCAACGTGTCGTGTCCCCTATTTTTTAAAAATTTGCGTTTTTGCGTGTCCGTGTCGTGTCATGTCATGTGTCCGTGTCCGTGTCCGTGCTTCATAGGTCTTGACTTTATAGACCCATTTGCAACCAACCAGATTCCTGCAAGCAAGCAAAAAAACCAACTCCCAAGTAGTAGTCTTCTGCAAGGCAGATAACTCATCCTTCATAGCTCTAATCCAATTAGGATCCTAACAGGCTTCTTTGTAAGATTGGGGTTCTGAAAAAGAGTGAATAGCAAACAAAAAAGTGCAATATAGGGAGAAAAATATGTTTTAGCAAAACCAAGTTTGTCTACCTGTTTATGAATGCGAAGGAGATACTTACGGTTGGCAAGATCAGAGTCGTTAGAGGCAGTAGGATCGGCAGTAGGGCAAAGACAACCGGTAAAGGGAGAACCTTGCAACGGAAATAGACTAACAACAGAGGAGGAGATGGAGATGGAGATGGAGATGGAGCTAGAGGGGAAGGAGGAGGAAGAGAAGAGAAAAGAGACTCATGGGAGTCAGTGGACAGGGACTCAGCAAGAGGGGTGGTAGAGGGAACAAGCTCATGAAAACAGTAGAAATGTACTCATTCGAAGGGACCTCAAAAGGAAATGGATCAATGTCAACCAAATCCTCTTTGAAAACTAGAACAGTGATAGGGGGAAGCTGAAAGTAAGACAGACGTTGAAGAAAGAGAACATGGCGGGAGACATAAAGGCGACGAGAAACAAGGTTATAACAGCGATAGCCTTTTTGGGTAAGATTGTAGAATAAAGACACATATAACAGACCAAGCACTAAGTTTGGTCATATCTTTACGAGGAATGACAAAACAAGCAGACCCAAAATACGTAGGAGGGAGTAATTGAGAAGTTAGGAGAACAGAGCCTCATAAGGAGAACAACCAAAGAGTAGTGGAGTAGACATACGGTTTAGAAGAAAAGCAACAGTGAGAACAAGGGTAGAGAGGAGAGACTGAACTGTTTCAAGGAGATGACAGTGTTTAAGCTCAGCGCGACCATTTTAGGCGGGTGTATCGGTACATGAGGTTTGGTGAATGGTACCTAAATTGGCCAAATACTCACAGAACTTAATTTTAAAACATTCCCCACCCAAGTCAGATCGTAACAATTTAATGGTAACCCCAAACTATGTAGTGATCATAGACTGAAATGTACAATATATTTGGTACAAGTCAGATTTATGGGTCACAAGATAAACCCAAGTATAACGGGTGCAATCATTAACAAAAGACACATAGTATGTGGAACCCCCTTTAGTGAGAATAGGAAAAGGTCCCCAGACATTAGTATGCACAAGAGAAAATGGAGAAACAAAAACAGAAATACTTTTATTAAATGGTAAAGTTGACATTTTAGCAAGTTTACACCCCCGACATTCATCAATTTGACTAGGAAAAACTTTACCCAATAATCCTGACTAAGCTAAAGATCGTAAGCTGTCAATAGACAAATGATCTAGGCAAGAATGCCATAAATAAAACTAACTAAACTAAGAATGTAACTGAAACGAGGAAAAGACAACTGGAGAGGTGGATAGAGGGAGATGCAAGCTTTCTACCACGTAAAGATCTCCAACTCTACGGTCGTTCCCAATCTGCTTCTTGGACACCTGATCCTTCACACAACAGATAAAAGAGGAAAAGACAACATCAAAACTAGAAGCATCAAGTTGACTAATAGATAATAAACCGACAAATAGCTGAGGAACATAAAGAATAGAGGGAATAGTAACAACAAACATGCAAGAGGGTAAGACAGACCCGATAGATAGAACAGGCATACCAAACCCATTAGTAGTATTAACAGTAATAAGAGAGGGAGGGGGGATACAGTTTTGAAGTAAGGAACGGTGAGGAGTCATATGAGGAGAGACACCAGAGTCAAAAAGCTAGACAAAAGAGGAGATACCTGAAGAGGACCCAAACAAATCTAAATAAAGAAAAGTAAGAGCAGATGCAGATGGAGATGGCTGGGAGGTGGACAAAAGATGCTGAAGCTAAACAATTTGGGCACTCAAGGAAGCCAAGTCAGTATCATGAGCCGAAGCAGATGCAATATAAGCAGCAGGAGGCCAAAAAGTACTCGAAGCAGGACCTCAGAACTGTGTCTGAGGCGACTAAGAAGACTGATGTCCCTTTTTGGGACAATTGTACTTCCAATGGCCCTTCTGAAGGCAAAAGGCACACTCATCAAAGGCTAGTGGCCCCTTCTTAGGCTTCGTAGTGGCCTGAAGCTGATGAGGTGGTGGGGTCAACAACAGAGGAGGCTGAGTAGGAGCCAAAAAGATAAATTGAGATAGAGTCTAACTAGCCATCTTAAGACGGGTTTCCTCAGAGAAGAGCTCACGAGCAATAGCATCTACAGAGGGAAGAGGAGAACGATGAAAGATGCCACCACGGATAGCCTCATACTACGGGGAGAGAGCCGTTAAAAACTACACTAAACGACCCTACTTCCGAAACTCAACATAAGCATCTAGTACCTTGAAGCTAAATGGTTCCATGAGAGCCAACTGATCCCAAAGACCTGTTATCACAATGTATAAGTCCTGAATAGATTGATCCCGCTGACAAGCACTCTGAATAATTGTTTCCAACTCATACCGCTTGGCAAAGTTGGACTGCTGATACACACTCAATAAATAGTCCCACACCTCATTAGCAATACCGTATTTGAAAAACATCATTCTAATACAGTCATCCACAAAACTATGCGACCAGGTCAGAACTTGGGCATTATTACAATCCCAAGTGTCACACTAAGTCAGATATCCTTCTACTTTTGGGTCCAATGGACGAGGAACAGAACCAGAAACATAGCCCTATTTTTTTTTACCAAGAATAAAATTCTTCATAACACTAGCCCAATAAGTATAATTGGCACCAGTGAGTTTACATCTGATCACTTCAATTTTGGTGGCCGTCATTGTAATAAATCAAAGATTAACAGGTTGAAGTATAATAATCATAACAAGTGGGCCAAACTGTAAATAAGAGTTTTTGACCAAAATAACAGTGCTGACAGAATCAAAATCACAAACACACACACACAGAGGTACAAACAGAGCAGCACTGAGAGAATGAATGCAGAAGTCGATCGAGAGGGACAAAATCAAACACCTCTTCGATCACGTGAACCAAAGCTAGAGAGAGAGTTCAATCGAACCACGATCGTGATTCCAGAGAGAGAAAGAGAGAGAGAAGCTTCTGATGATCACAAACCAGAGTCGATCGACCTAAGTAGATCAGACCACTCGACTTCAACTAGCGAAGACGAGGCACGACTTTGACGGAGGGACTGAATCAGTGACTGAACTGATGTCGCGATGCGAACCAGAGCATCGATGTCGAGAACTATAGAGAGACCAGTCAAGAACCTGTTTTAATATTGCGATTGGAGGAAAAGATCACCCACAACTCACGACTGAGAGAGAGCAACAGTTTCTAGGGTTTTTGGCTCTGATACTATGTAAGATTTCTGAATGTTTTTCTATATATTCAATTATGTAATACAAGAACACATTGGTTTATATAACAATCTAACCCGAGAACGAAAAAGCAAATACGAATTATTCACTCAATCTCTAATATATACAAAATATATATACTACCATATATACATAAAATCTAATATTCTCAAACAGATAGCATCTGTATTCACTCTTAAATTAAGGATAGTTGTTAGATGTATTACAACCACCATTTATAGCAAAGATTTGAAACTCCAGCATTCATCTTGAACAAATACTTTATTTAACACAAACAAAGAAATGACTCAATACTAAGAACTAGGGGTGTGCGCGGTGCGGTTCGGACGGTTTAAGAGTAAAATTATATTTACTTTATACAAGATGACAAATATATTTACATATATACACACACTATATTACATGAAAAAAAAAAACTAAATTATTATATAAAAGCAACATCCCATTTGGTGAAGCTTGTTTCTGAATACATGTCGCATTTATTATTTCCAAGAAAAATCCAAGAATTCAATACTTCATTAATTAGAGATTTTTTTCCAAGTCATTACAATATAAATATGTAATTTGATGGAGATAGTTATATAACCACCCATCAAGTGTCACCTTTTTTCCTATCACTTCCAAAATTTTCATTGCCATGGTGTTAACTCATATCCTCTTACATTTTCAAATGGGGTCAGATACATGAATCCTTGAATCCTTTTGTTTCATTCGACTCTATCATGAGCTATATGCTCAATTAAATTAAATAAGTTCATATCTATTTTTACTACCGCATCTCACATAAATTTAGGTCTCCTCTTCCCCCTAACATTTTCATTTATGGTGATCATATCACTCTTTCTTATGGTTGCATCTATAGGCCTTCGTTGTACATAACCAAATCATCTTAGCCTGTTCTCTCTCAACTTATCTTCAATTTGTGCTCTACTCATACCATTTCACAAATATATTCGTCTTAAATTCTACCCTTCCTAGTCTTACCACAAATCCATCTAAGCATTCTCATCTTAGCTACACTCATTTTATAAACGTGTTACTTCTTAGATGAGTTAATACAACAGCACCAACAGATGAAAAGATAATTATAGATAGAGATTTCAATGGTCATGTAGAAAAAGATAAGCAAGGGTACAAGAGGATACACGGTGGATCTAGTTTTGGTGGTCGGAATGAGGCTGAAGAGAACTTTTTCAATTTTGCAGTAGTATTTAATCTTATAGTAAATAATACTTTCTTTAAAAAGAGAAGGAAAAAAAAAACATTTAATAACTTTTAAAAACTGAAGAGAACATTTTAGATTTCACAGTAGTATTTGATCTTATAGTAACTAATACTTTCTTTGAAAAGAGAAAAAAAACACTTAATAACTTTTAAAAAAGGACCAAATAAGAGTCAAATAAATTATTTTCTTGTAGGAAAAACAGATCACTTAATATGTAAAGAATGCAACATTAAAGGAAAAAATCAAGCCCAAAATAAATATTAGAAACCTACAAACTAGAAGTTGGAATCTAAAAGGTGAGAAATTAAAATTATTTAAGGATAAAATGATTAAAGAAGCAATGCGGATTTTGGAAGGTGATACTAATAGCATGGGAAAAACAATAGCAGAATGCATTAAAATATTATCAAAAGATGTCCTTGAAGAGTCAAAGGGAAGACTATATCTAAAGATACTTAGTGGTGAAATATTGAAATAAAAGTCGTAGCAAAAATGAATGCTAAAAAGTGGGAAAAGAATAAAAATGAAGAAAGTTTTAAAAGATACAAATTGATTAATAAGGAGGTTAAAAAGGACAATTAAGTTAAAAGCCTATGATGATCTTTATACTAAATTAGATAATAAATATAGAGAAAAGAATATTTACCAACTTGCTAAATTGAGATTAAAAAATAAATACATAAATAAATTAAAGTGAGAGAGAGAGAGAGAGAGAGAGAGAGAGAGAGAGAGACATTAATTAGGTTAGTTTTGAATTATTTGAAAAAAGTGAGTTCAAATCCTTTTGGCTCTAGTTCACTGAACAAATTGAGATTGTTCGGTCTTCACTTTTGGACGTCTATGGCCAAACATGCTAATTAATCAATTTGAACCAATTTGATAGGACACAGCGCAACAAACTTTATTTGTTCGGCCATTTTTCCAACCAAACAAACCAACTTTGCACAGTTGTGTGCCGCCATTTGATTGTTTCAGTTCTCCGAACAATACACAAATGCTAAAACAAAATTGCAAAACTGGTGGTCGCGAGAGAGGCTGCGAAGTGATGATTACGACGGCAGGGGGTTGTGAGGTGGTGACCACGGCAATGGGGTTGCGGAGTGGTGCTCGGAGGCGGCAGCAGATGTAGTAGTTGAAGATGGAGGACTCAGGGTTTGAAAGATTTTGGGTGTAAGGAGAAAAGAGGAGGTTAGGGATGAAAGTATATGTGGAATAAAGAAGTGTGTAACGAGATGAAATAACATTTTTGAATTATTTAGGGATGTGTAATTAGAAAAATGGTGTCATGAGGTAAAATTGTTGTGTAAATAGAATTACCCTCAATGTTCTTAGAGAGCACTACTAATAGCCCCCACTTTTTTATTTTGTACCCCCCACGTTTCTTTTTTTTTATTACAATTTTGATCCCTAACCTCCCAACCCCGTTGCCATTGTCCCTCCCACCCGTGACCACCACCCCTATCTCCTCCAAAATGCAACAATCTCTCTCTTCCTCACATAACCAATTGCGATTTCCCTCCCCATCAACCTTTGCAACCACCGCCCTCCTTTGCAATCTACCCAGATCTACTTTGGAATCTATGACTAAACGACCACCATTTGTTCGGTGGCATCAACAAAAAACCTTTCACTCCGAGTAATATTTTCTATTGAAGCTCTCATGGACATCTTTGTTTTCAATTCTTCTTCCATCTGGTAAGCTACTTTAACCGCATTTGCCATGGTATAAAGTCGACTAGCAACTAGCCCCAAGAGATTTGAGTTTAACCCTTGTCGATACATTGAAATCGTAACATCTTCATTCGATGGAAATTCCGATCTCGTAGTGAAACTATAGAATTTCCCAGTGTATTCCTCGACTGACATACTTCCTTGCACCAATTGTGTGAATTGTCAGTGGACACGTTTGTAGTTTACTGGTACAAAGTATCGAGTCATTGCAATCTTTATATCTACCCATGATCTAATGGCAGCATAATGCATTTGTTGGTATTTTGCCCAAAACTCTAGCTGTCCCCTTCAATTTAACCTCCGCAAAGAAGAGTTTTCTCTCATCCCTCAAACGATACCACCTAAAGAAACTCTCTAGGCTATGCAACCAATCAAGGAATAATTCCAAATTGTTGTCTCCATTAAATCTCCAACTTCAAGCTTAGTGCTTCTATAAACATCAACTAATCTAGGATTTTCTTGATAGCGGGCTGGTGATAGTTCTGGAAGAATTTGTTCAAAATTTCGTTGCTTGTTAGAGGATGAAGAAACATGGATATTTGAGGCACCACATTCTTGACCCGTGCTTTCTCCAATAGGCTTTTTGCCCAAGACAGCAGTTGACAACCTCTTCATTAATACTTTCATCTCCTCAAAAGTGGTAGTGATGGTACGTACGTCACTCTTTAACATTGAAGCATCACCCTTCAACATTGCAACATCTTCAAACTTGGAATTCAATTCAGTGTTTGTCACCATGGTATTCAATAAACAACTTTGTCAAAAAAAAAAAAAAAAATTAGCAGTGGAGAGTAAAGGTAGGATCTTGAAGCCCTAATACCAAAATCATGTAGGATGAGTACGGATTACTTTTCTGTAGATAGTGAGCCTGGATAAATATACTAGCAGCAACAACAACAACTGGCTTTATAAGGCTAGATTTTGTGGGATTTTGTGGCCACAAAATGTATTAAAAATGCAAAAGTTTAAGGGTCTGTAAAAAGGGCAGGGTTTTGGGAATGAAAGCACGAAGGGTTTAGAGGCTATTGGGTGGTTGTTGCAAGTGCTGTGAACAGTGACATGAATAGTAACCTTGCTAGATGGAAGAATGGAGAGAGAATGAGGTGATTCACCCTCACAAGGGTTAGGCTAATCACACAAACACAATCTCAAATTTTTATGATATCAACTCTTCTATGAATCATTAAGATTACAAATAATTATAGGCTAAAGACTCCTAATTCTACAAGGACTGGAACTCAAATTTAGAAACAAAATATTTGGCAACTACTAATATTCTAGACCAACTATGACTTCCAATTCTACTTCAATCATAATAGGAGACTTTAATGACTTCTAATTCTACTTCAATATCAAAATAGGAAACTTGGACTTTTAACCACTAAGATTATTTTAGATATAATAAAACACATATATAATGACCCATTTAATAACTTGAACCAAAATAGGAAACCCACTATTGTGATTACCATAATACCCTTAGCTACTAAACACTACCACGGACACTTCTCTTTGGACCAAAAAGGCTTTGTGACAATCATAGGACCCTTTTTGTGTTGGGCTTCCAAAGCCTATCGTACTTGTTTAACCATGCAATAGATGTTGCATCATGTGAAGTCCCTAATCTTAGTAGAGATCAAGACCCAAAGGTATTCTTTAATTGGACAAATAACTTGGAGGCTTTCCTTAGTTGGAACCAATTGACCAATGAAAGGAAACTATTTTTTTACTGAAGCCTAAACTGAAGAGTACAGCCAGAATTTGATGGACCAAATATCAGCAGGAGCATCATGTTGCTATCCGAACATGGGAAGATATAAAGTTCCCTTTGAACCGTTACTTTGTTCCATTATGCCACAAGCAAAAAGCCCACTTGCAGTTAATTTAGTTCACTCATGAAAACAAGTTTGTGACACAAGGTTTTTCTACAATTTGGACACTATATCTAAATTTTCATTTATTGAAGACGTAATTATCTCCATGTATTGCCAAGGGTTAAATTAAATCCTCAAATTTCTAGTGGACTGCTAGCAGACTACTTTACAACAGATGCAGTAAAAGTAGCTCTTCAAATGAAGGGAAAAAATACAAAAAATGACTTATGTGTGTGCTCTCATAGACACTGTTAAGAGAAGTGAAAGGACTTTTGTGAACCCCAAGCATGGAAAACTCCTTGACAGGTCTGATGGATAGTTTAATTTACATTGTTGGGACCATTTCTTAATAGCTTAAGCTTTTGGGAAATCAGTGACGTACCATGGTATCAAAGCTCAAGTTGAGAGAGGTCTTGGGTTCAAATCTCTCCATTGACAGTTGGTATACTGTCCCCATTTAGTTTTCCTCTGTTTAGCAGCTTGCTTGTCTCTCCACGTGTAAGATGGGGTTGCATGCGAGGGAGGGTGTTGGATAAACTTAAAATACATTGGCCCCGTTTGGTAGAGCTGTAGAAAAGTGATTATAGATTATAACTTAACAGATTATGGCTTATAGCTGTGAACATAAACTGTTAACCTGTTTAGTGCAGTTGTGGGATTATAGATTTAAGCAGCAGAGTAGTGTTTGGTTAATAAGCTGTAAAATAGCTTTTTACTGTATAATTGTCCTTTCTGCCCTTATATGATATAAAAATGATTATTTTGTCATTTTTTTCAGTTTTAATTTTAAAAAAATTATTTCATTAATAAAAGTTAATATAATTAGTATTAATTAGTATCAATTAATATAAAAATTGATACATTTGATAAAAATGTAATGGAAGTATTATTGTTACAATTTTTTTCCATTATAAATTAATTAGTATCAATTAATTGCTTAATTAGTATCAATTAATACTAAAATTATTAATTAGTATCAATTAATGGCTTAATTAGTCTCAATTAATACTAAAATTATCAATTAGTATCAATTAATGGCTTAATTAGTCTCAATTAATACTAAAATTATTAATTAGTA
This sequence comes from Camellia granthamiana, assembly GCA_036172215.1. NCBI lineage: Eukaryota > Viridiplantae > Streptophyta > Magnoliopsida > Ericales > Theaceae > Camellia > Camellia granthamiana. The sequence continues at coordinate 67,077,711 of CM069908.1, forward strand.
TAAATTAATATCAATAATTAATTTTTATTAGTATCAATTAATATTAATAATCAACAATTGTTATTAATTAGCATCAATTAATAATTAATTCATTACAAAAGTATACCATATTAATTTATTAATAATTAATACCAATTAATATTGATTTTTAAATTAATATTGATTTTTTTTTTTCTTCAGAAATATACAATTTTTTATTTTTTAATTAATATAAAAATATACAATATGAATTTATTAATAATTAATACCAATTAATATTTATTTTTTAATTAATATTGATTTTTTTCTTTTTTAATTAATATTAATATTTGGGTATAGACGAGGGCATTTAAGTAATTTTAGCCCCCCACACCAACTGCGTGCTTAAGTCGAAAATTTAAGCACCCCCTGACCAGCTTTTGAGATTAGCTGAGAAATAACTTAATTTAAGCTATAAGTTGGTTAACTTAAGCTATACCAAACACGATATTTTAACTTAAATTAAGTTAAAAGCTGAAATAAGCAGCTTATAAACCCTACCAAACAGGCCTATTATTGGGCCCATTACCTAATAGCTTAAGCTGTTGGAAAAATCGGTGACTTAACAAGGTCACCCCATACCATTCCTACTACTCAATATTCATACAAAGGAAACACTAGGCCCAAATCTTATATTGCCAAGGGCTTGGAGATCATGATCCGGATTGTTCTTGACCTAAAATTAAGGTGTCTATTAAGTCAATTGTTGTGGTGAAAAATGAAGGCACTACAGGGGTAACAAAATCCGAGGATTCAAAGATTGATGTGCAAGTTTTTTTTTTTTTTTGGAAAAGAGACGAAGAGATATTGATGTGCAAGTTGTTGATCATGTTGACCCCAAGTACGATGATGATATCTTGGATTATATGATAGGCATTATTCGATCTTGGTTGGCTTCTACTAACCAAGGCATAAAGGAACTCAAAAAACTTCAAAGAGGAAAGATTTTTCATACAAGGTTGAGTTGTGATAATTAAGTGTACTCTTTGGTGATTAATACTGTGAGTTGCACAAAGGTTGTGTCCGAAGAAGCTATGAAGAAATTGAGTTTGAAAGTAGAGCCGCATCCAAACCTTATCACGTGGCATGGATCACCAATAACAAACTTAAGGTTAGTAAAGCAGTGACTTGTGACATTTAACATTGGCAAGCTCGGAGACGGTAATGTATGATACTCTACCTCTTACGCTTTGTCTTTGGGCCGTGTACAGATTTGGGACCATGATATCATACATATTGTACATGCCAACACTTATTCTTTCATCGACGCCTCAATGAAGTACACCATTACTTGTGACCATAATGCCAAACATATTGTACGTGCCAACACTTGTTCTTTCATCGATGCCTCAATGAAGTACACCCTTTACAAGCCTAGGGTGAAACCCATGGATCCATTGCATGGACTAAAGAATTTTGGTCTCACAAATGTAATTGGTAGATTATTGTTATTAGTATTTAGTGAGATTTAAATATATAAATATTAGTAAAAAATTTTGATTTTGTTTCCAAATAATATTAGGTCGGTTTCCTAATTTACTGAGGGTTATATCACCAGTAAATTATAGATTTCTAAATGTATCATGGAGATTTTGGCTTTATATTGTGACTGATTTAGGTTGTGGCATCTTTAATGCTTCTCTCTCTCTCTCTCTCTCTCTCTCTCTCTCTCTCTCTCTCCATTACACTACATCATACTGCTTATCAAACATCAACAAGTCAAAGGATAATCACAAGAAGTGAAGAAAAGAGAGAAATTGCAAGCATACTTTGCAGGGCAACTAGACTTTACAACCAATCCTTTAGTGATTAACGTCTTCATGCAGCTCCATCCACTATACCAGTCCTTTGGTGAGCTTCCAAATTGTCCAGCTTTCCTTTTACCTTTTCTGGCCTAAGAACATTAAAGGCCAGTTTCAAAATAAACTCAAAACTCATTGATGAATAACAACTGGTAAAATTTAAAATAAATGAAAAATACTATCTAGAGTGAACATACACAATTGGAACCCGAGAAAGCCCACTTGCTTCAGCCGCATCAATCAGTTCCTGTTTACGCATAAAATCACTACCACTCGCAGTCCCCCTACAGTTTCAATAATACATATTCCTCAAGCAATCACTTCAAGTTACTAAATGAAATCAACTGAAGAAAATGTACAATAAATCAAATTTAATAATTTGGTGTCTACCTGTAAAGAGAGAGCAATAGGGCGTAGGCTACAGAATTCTTTTGAGGCACATATCGTTTAGTTGCTTTAGCTTTCTTCCCTAAAATATGAAACAAATAAAGATTGAAATAAAATTACTATACGAAAATATTTTTAAAAAATCAAATTACGTAAGCCCCAAACGAAATTCGAATTACCCTTTTTTGTTATATCCTCCTGTTCAGAAGAACCAGAATCAGTCCCAAAATACTCCTGCATGAGCCTCAAAATCCATTTCCCCACACCCCTACCACAAATATAACACAAACCATTGCAACAAGAAGACATTAATATTCCGTTATTCGGATTATGGAGCTACTTACACACAACTCTACTATAAAATAACCACATGGGATGCAATTTCTGTTGGCTAGCACACAAAAAAAAAAGGCCAAGGAGAGGGGTAAGGAGAAGAGAAAAGAATTCCTGATAGACTATATTCCTAACCATATAGAATTGATGTGAATCTTCAAAGCATATTTATAATCTTATCTCAAAAATAAATAAATAAAATAAAATAAAATAAAATGAAGAAAGAAAGAAAGAAAGAAAGAGAAAGTGCACACTTCATCAAGTCTAATGTATGTTAGAGCAGAGAAGATTTGTAATTCTTGATTGTGCTTCATAAGTGTTTTACATAGTAACTACTAGAAAAAGAGAACGTGTTGCAAGTATCCTTCAACATTTGGGTACATTGCACTGACCTATTGTGACACCCCAAAGAATGCCACGGACTATAACTACATTAATATCCACCTTTGAATACCCTAAGCCCGGCCTTGTGTTATATGCCTAGGTAAGAAATCTAAGCCAAGTTTTTGTAGGAAATTCATCTAATAATTGAATTCAAGAAGAAATTAAGTTCAAATTCATGTAATTTAAAAGAAATGAAGAAAAGAATAAAGAATTTGAATTAGATTGTAGAATCAAGAAATTAATTTGGAAATTTTAACATTTTGGGTTTGAATTTATTTACTTTTGATGAATTTGGGGTTCAATTTAACATGCATCATTGATTTTCAAAGGTTTTGAAACTTTAATTTCATGTTTTGAAGGAAAAAGAAGAAAGTTTTGAAAATCATAACATTCATAGAAATTTTGAATTGAATCTTGAAGTTATATGAAGTTTTAATGCAAATGAGTTGAAGATTAATCACATTTCCTTGTATAATGATAAATTTACATAATTTAGGATGAGTTTTGAATGAGTTTTGGTAAGAATTGGAGTAGATGAAGCTTTGAACCAAGAAGAATTTTGCGAACAACATAAAGTTTCCAAAATCGCACATGCGGCTATAAGCCCCGCACATGCAGCCAGCACCCCAAAACAGGGCTCTCAGTTCTGAAATAACCGCACGTGCACCGACCCTTCCGCACTTGCGGCCAAGGCTTCAGCATGTGCGGCAAACAGAGTTTCTGAAATTTTGTTTCCTTTCAATCCTTTTGACCCTTCAAACAACACTATGCATGTATTAAGTCTAATGAGAGTTGAACATAATCAAAAACCGACTTTAATTAAATGAATTAGAAAAGAGAAGTTAAGTTCAATTAATTACTTTTGCTTTATCAATGTTTATATATATGCATCATGTAGGTCAGACTGTTGGAAAGCATTACTGGAACCAAACCCACTGTGAGTAATATTATTGTAAAGTTATGTTTCAAAATTAGTTTGGAAAAACTAGATGATATGTCATGATTTGAGAAATCTTTATTTTGATTCTGAATGAATGAATATTTTGTATTTTGTTTAAAATTATCAATGGCATCCTTAGATAGTCCCAGTCATAGAGGGATAGTCTAAATATACCATGACTATATTTGAGCTCCATCGCCACCGAAGTGTGGATTGCCTAATCGTTCCCGGGTCGATTATTCCATTAAGAGGCTCTAATGGATGTACCATGTATCATGCTTTGTTTATGAGATAATTATATGATATGTATGAAAGCTCTTCCACATGCTATATGAAATGACTCTTTACTAATGAGCTTGGAATTCATTCATTACCACTTTAATATTACTCATTGGGCTTTAGCTCACCCCCTTTCCCTATATATATGTAGGTGAGCAACTTGAAGAGCAACCTTAGAGTTTGCATTTGAAGACCTTTGCGGAAGCCTTTTTGGAGTTGTTGCTTACGCCGAGGCTTTTGTTTGCCTCCTTTTGGGAAAGTTTTGAAGAGTCAACACTTTGTTATTGTGTCTTGTGAATGTTTGTATTTAATTTAATTATGTAGGTGAAGTAATAATAAGTATATGATATTTCCGTGTTATATATGCACTACTCAATGGACAGGTTTAATTTTTGTTTGCTTCCGTCTTAGGCCCTATTACATTAAATGTTTTGTGATTTGTCTAGACAAACCTTAGATAAACTATGATTGCTGACCGGTCACCTCTCTAATCTCTAAAGGTGGGTTGGGGTCATGACACTTACCCTTTTTCCTTTACATAGAGGCCTTTCATCTCACTGATGGTGGCTGAGAGATGGTGAAGAAGCAACGATAGTCGCTCTATATGGTGCCGCCACTATCGACCTCAGTATCAACAATGCCATAAATGGAATTTAAGAGATTTTAGTTTATTTATTTTTAGTATCAAGGTTTCTGAGATTTGTGTTTTGTTAATTCCATGTTGAGATTTGTGACATTTGTAAGATTTATATTTGGTATTATAGTTATGATGTTGATTCCATGTTGAGATTTGTAAGATTTATTTTTGGAATTATAGTTATGAGATTTGCTTTTATTGATTTCATCTCTTCTCTCCTCTCCTCTCCTCTCCTCTCCTCTCCTTTGCATCCCATTTCTATGTATTTTGGCCCAAAATCAAAACCAACCGTTACTGATCGAAAATCCAGTGAAACGAATAGTCGGCTTCGAATGGTATATGGGTTAATATCGGGTGATTTAGCAAGTAAACCAAATAAGTAGTTAGGGTGACGGGCTAACAATGAATCCAACCCAACTCGACGTATGAACACCCATATCTATTGTGTCCGTATCCTAATTTTTTCAAAATCGGTGTCCCATGTCCATGTTTGTGCTTGTGTTCGTGTTCATGTTCGTGTCCGTGTCCATATCCGTGTTAATGTCTATGTCCATGCTTCTTAAATTTAAGACTTCTCAACTATTTGCAAATATCATCTTATCCATGAACCCATACATATGTCGTGTTTTTTTTGTTATTAGCACTAGGCGTTCGAATCAAAACCCAACTAGGAGTTTCCCACAAGTACACTATGGTTAATTCAAGGGGTTTTCCCAGTCCGATAGCCCCAAGGAATTGTTAGCACCCAAGAGATTTCGATCCCTGAACTTTGGAGAGAGCATACCCCCTCAACTATAAAAATGCATCACTTTCATCCACTCTTGCCCTTTCCAAGAGAGGGCAATTTGTACAAATTTTATAGTTGAAGGGTCAAAATGTACGCGTTCATAAATGAGGGGGTTTTGATGTAATTAACCCTTTTTAAAATTAAGCTTAAGTTTGTAGGTTCTTTAAAATGTGGGTTATAAGTTAAATATTTGACCAATTAAACCATTTAAATAATTTATGTATTTCTTCAAATTAAATAATAGACATATTTTTTACGAATGTATCCAATCGTACCAATATCCTACTTTTTTTTACAACGTACCAATATCCATACTAGTACCCATGCACGTGCCCATACACATGCTTCATAGGTAGATTTACATGAATAGACTAAGTTCTAATCACAATCACTAGATTACTTGAGCAGAACCAATTTCTTAGACATTTTCCCTCTTTTGCTTGAAATTTACATAAGAAAGGGTGTTTCAAATGGTATGACCACTCAAATTGATACCAAACCAAGCCAAACTACATGTTGTGTTACTCAAGTAAAGTAGGCTGCATGAATCCTTTTTCAATATTTAATAAATTCATATATGTTTTTTGTTATCACATCTCATGTCAATTTAGGTCTTTCCTTCCCCCTAGCATTTTCATTTATGGTGAACATACCACTCAAATTGATAAATTTGTACTATAATCAATTAAAACATCTATATGTTTTCATATAAGAATTACTAAAACCAAAATGATCCTTTTAAATAAATAAATAATATAAACCATTACAATTAATCTATACTTTAAATGTTTGTGTGTGTGCATTTAAAAAAAAAATGCAGAAATAAAGAAAAACACTTCTCATTGAGATCCATCAATGGGAAATTCTAATATACACACCCCTTGAAAGGGGTGTGCCACATGCGCCCCTAGTTATGCCACTTTCTTCATTAGTTATGACAAATTTTTTTCATTAGTTATGACAAATTTTCTTCTTTAGTTATGACTCATGTTGAATGTAGTTATGACCAAAAAAAAAAAAATTAGTTATGACTTAAAAAATTATGAAATTATACTACTTTATTCTTCATTTATAAGGTTCATATGATACACACCCTTGGGGGTACCATAGTATTTCCCTCTGTCAACACAATCTTCTCACTGCACTACCTATCTATCTCTCGTTGTGCCTCGCGCCCAACCCACAATTTATCTATCTGCTGCTTCGGTTCTTGATGTCCTCAACTAAATCAAATTAACTAGATTAGCATCAGCTAAATAAATTCAATTGTTATGGTTCTTAGTTCCAAAATAAAAGTAAATCAAAGCCCTACATTTTCCCAATTTTTTTCTCTTTCCACTACACGCCCGCAACACACCTCAATGCAGCATAGAAAAGATAACCCATTTTCCACAATAATAATAATAATAAATAAATAAATAAATTTAAACTTATTTTTGGATGGTTCACTTACTTGATTTGGGAGAAGTCTTTGAGGGTTCTAATGGGGCTCTTGGAGTTGCACACATTGGAGTATGCTTTGTGAAGAGTCATCTCGATGTTCTCCAAAATCCCTTTAGGTCTCTCCGCCATTTCTTGCCTCTTCTTCCACATGAACTCCGCCAAATTAACGTTCTCGGGGCACACCACTCGCCTCTGCTTCTCCATTTATCATTGATTGAATCGCACAACTTTCAGAGAGTTTTACCAATCGATTGCGAAAAGACGAAGCTTTGAGTCAAGATTGATGCCCTTGGATTGGAGTATTTCGGGAGGTTTGTCAAAGCCCAGCAAACCTGCAAAACCGCGTCAGGGCGTGTTCGAATTGTTTTGAAATTGTAACCCGTGGGTGATGTTTGATTTTATACTTCTCACTCTTTCTGAAGAGACCTGATTGAGACCCGCACACATGTGGGTGGTTAGAGAAGAAAAAAAAAAAAAAAATTGACCAATCACAGATCACTGCAAGTCGTGGAGGTCACCCAGTGGTCCGGATCATTTTTCTTTTTTGAATTGGGGATTAGGAGTTAAATAAATATATTTTTTTGATAAAGAGTGTTTAGAATGATTTAAATAATAATGATTTTTAAAAAATAATTTAAATAAATTTATTTTTTGATTTTTTATTAAAAAAATTATACATAAAATAATTTAAATAAGTATAATTTTTTAACTATTTACAAAAAAAATATAATTAAAAAGTAGAAAAGTTAGTTTATGTCAAATAGTGTTCATTTAATTTTATTAATTTTAAATTCAAAAAAAATTATTTTTCTATGCTATCTACCTTCTATACTTAAATAGAATCTATTTTTTTATCTTTCTATTGTGGTCAAATTGTTTATTAAGAAATAAATGAAAATGATTTGATTCTGCCTAATACAACCTAAAGGACATGGGTCACTGTAAAGACCCTAATTTTTGGTAATTACACTTGAAACCCGAAGCCTTAGGTTAATTACATTTTAGTCTCGAATTTCATAAAATTTTACAAAATGGTCCAATAAAGAATAATTTTTATGTACTTTATTTTGTATTATAATTAAATCCTAGAACACCACTTTATAATTAAAAATATCTTAAAACTTGGTTTTATTTATTTTACCTCATAATTTCTTAATTAACTCACACATTTTATTTTTATTTCTATTTTGTTTTGTTTTGTTGTTCTTTTCTTTATTATTTATTTGAATAGAATATTATTGTTTATTTGGATATATACATAGTTTAAATATATATATATATAATATGTTGGTGGAAAAGTGATTGGATAACAACAAATAAAATAAAATAAAAGAATAAATATCTAGATATTTAATTGTCTTAGCCACTAAGCTACCTAATATTATATAAATTGAGAGTTGTCCAACTCTACACCCACGTTTTTCCATCAGCTCAAGGAGAGGGTGAGAGGGAGAGTTTGCTCAAGGGAAGTCAACGGGAGTAGAGAAATGAGAAGAAGAAAAATTAAAAAAAAAAAAAAAAGAGAAGGACTTCTTGAAGGTAAAAATACACCTCTCCCTTGTCTTCTCAATTTTGTTTTTTTTACCCCCCCTCTCCTATTGTCTAGATGCTCCCTTGGGTTATGTATTAGTGGTAAATTGAGTTTTTGGTGTGTATGCATGTGTGGGCGTGAATTGATGACATTGTCTTACAATTTTATTCAAAATATGCACTGCTTCAAATTCTAATATTTAAAAGAAATATCAAACCTGTTTATTTCTCAAATCTGAATTTATTGTAAGATATTTGGTGTGTTTAGAGCTTGTGACAATTTTATTAGCCCCTAATTGTGTGTTTTTAGGGCTTGGATAATTTGTTGAAAAATCTGGTCCTGAGTCTCTGAAAAACAGTTCACTTCTTGCAATTTTATAAAATTCCAGAAAAATCATCTCAGGTTGGTTCTTTTATACGAATTTAGGATTTTGAGTCCTCTTTCCAATGGAATTTATTTGAGTGAAAACCATCAGGTAGATTGAGAGAAACGCTAATTTTCCCAAAGGTTGACAAATCTGGACAGGTTTTCGAATATAGTTTGTAAATGAATTTTTAGAGGTGCTATGCAACTTCTGAAAATTGGAACTGAAACTAGACAGATTGAATATTATTTTTGTGCAATTTCAGCCCCTAATTTGACCTAGAAGTATTTTTCCCAAAGCATTCTTGTTAGCCCTGCAGAACCGAACAATGCTAGAAATGGTGTTTTGTTGTGTTGTTTGTCTCTAAGTATTTTAAAGCATGTCTAATGTTATTTTCTTGCCTTACCATACCTATGTATGATTATCATGGACTATATTTCATTTCTTATGTTTGTCTCATGCTCTTTTATATTGCCGAATTACCGAATGTGACTAGCTTGTTGGCAAAAGATCTAATAAATGGGAAATGGAAAGGGGTTGGTAGTGGGTGACGTTCACCCTTGTGCTTCAGAATGATTTAGGTATTAAACATGTGAATGGAATTAAAACCAAATGAGTTAAGTCTTGCGCAAGCGGTCTAAACGAGCCCCTAGGTTGACATGGATGTATTCAGACTCTGTGCGGTGGTTTCAGGGTGTAAGCGAGCCCTTTGGTATGGTATGTGCAGGGTGTAAGCGAGCCCTAGACACGATTTGGTATGGTATGTGCAGGGTGTAAGCGAGCCCTAGGCACGATTTGGGTGTAAACGAGCCTACTTGTTTGGTCGTCCCTTTTGAGGTCCATCAATGTCACTGACCGGTAAATAACCAGGAGGTGGGCATAGGTGGTAAGGTCTGCAAAGCAGCAAAAGGGGGAGTCTGAGTAATCCGGTGTTCAGCCTTGTGGTTGGGTAGAAGGATCTCTTTGGGGGATCCTAGATGTATAGGCAAACTCCTAATTCATAGAACCTTGTTGTAATTTTGCATGTTATGTTACCCAATTTGTCCTATGTATGGTTGATTGGTTGATAGAAGATATGGGGATGTGTGTTTTTTACTGGGCATTCCAAGCTCATGGCATGTCATGCCAGGTGGTGAAGCAGTTATAATGGTGAAAGTTATTGCGAAGGCAAATACGATGAAGTGTTGGAGCGGTGGTTCATTTGAAGACTTAGACTAGTTGTTTTTGTTTTCAATGTTTTGTAATCCTGCAATGGAAAATAAACGAATGATCCATGAAATTAACTCTGATTATATATGTATATTAAAATGTTTTGGTTATCTATCCTATTTGTGTGGTAATATTGTACTTATTTAACGGCCTGGAAGTTGGGGCGTTACAGTCACATTGATTTATTTTGGGATAATTTAGTAAGAAAATCAGGAGGGTTTGATAATATGATTTAACACTTAAAATTAAATATATTAAATGATAATTAATTAAGTCCGTTTGATAATCACAATTGATGTCAATTAAAAATATAAATGTATTTTAAAATGTAGGTTAAAATTTAAGAAAAATTTAAGTTATATGACACTTACTTAATTTTGACTAAATTTATAAATATTAAATATAGGCATCAATATATATTATTATAAACTCATTATCAATACCAACACCAACACTGCAACTACTACTACCACCACCACCATCACTACCGCTATCACCACCACTATCACTACTACCGCCACCGCCACCATCATGCCACCGCCACTACCAGTGCCATCGCTATTGTAACGCCCCAATTTTTCATATCCAAATGATAATACAATAACCATGGTTCTTTAAAGTAAAACTGAAAGTAAATCTTCACGCTTACAATACATGATACAAATAATCCTCATGTGATGATACATTCACCTCAATCAATATGACATAAACAAATAATACCCTCATGGGTTTACAAGTTTCCAAGACTTAGGCCCGGTTACACAAATCGGTTATTCCAACCATACAAATATAGCCCTTGGCTTACAAAACAGAGTCACGCAAAGTGAGAGCATTGTACTCCCAACACACACACTTCCACACCCTCAGTTGGGCGGAATCACCACGTCTTTTCCTGCACAATAATCTCATAGGGTGAACATAAAGCCCAGTAGGAAATCCTTAACAAAGTATATACATTTTATATAAATCTTAAGAGATGAATGCACATGCATACCATGCCATGCCTTTTTGAAAATAAAACTCATCTTCATCTTTTGAAAACCATCATGCTCAATGATGTTATGTAACTCCAACTGTTCAAAATTTATCAATTTAATTCAAGGGGCAGTAAATACAACTCTGGTAATCCCTAGGTCGGTGTCTGCAAGTAAACTATACGAGTATTATCAATTGTCATTTTTACCGGTATTAACCGGAAGGCTCGACATCTATCCGCGAGACTTTCTGGTCTTTCACCAAGGGCACTCAAACCAACTTAATTAATTTCATCTACACCACCTATCAAGACTTACCACCATATTTACCCCAAAACCTTTTCATGAAAACTCATTTCCCAACATTCTTGTCTCACTGCAAATTTCCAAAGTTTAACATAGTCCAATGAATTGAAATGCCGATGTATGATTAATAGTGCAATGCAACGTTACTTCCGTATTCAATTGTTCTACACAATATACCATTGTGATCAAAATTCCCAACACAATTCCACAAGATGAATATATAAACTTTATATCCAATTCATCTAAATGAATAACATAATTCCCACATTTCGAGCAATCTCAATAATTTAGTCAATTCAAGACTAAATTAACATTTTGACAACAATTTCCAAAATAAGCAACATTTCTCATTTTTCACAAAATTCGTCATTTATATATATATAAACAATTTTCAAAACATCCATTTATTTTGATACACAAAATAAATATGACAACATCATCCAAAGATTTTCAACTTCTTTCAAAAAGACCCAATTCCTAGGTTTTCTCACCAAAACCATTCATCTCCAAAATAATTAGAAAAATCTCCCCAAAATCATCTTTCTTCGATCAATATGGTTCAAAACCATCAATTTCTATTTTTAAAGGGAAAGAAAATAAACCCTCTTTCAAAACCACTCATCCTTTTGAAATCAACAATCAATTTCTCAAAACTAAGCAAAGGATAATTTCGAAAATCATCTAGATCTTGCAAAAAACATATATATAACTTAAAGGAAATCCATACCTCAAGTTTGAAGAAGAAATGAGTTGAAAATGCCAAAATCAACGACGATGAAACCCGATCTCCACCGCACACAATGTAGCTCTCGCCTAGACAACCAACTTTGATGAAGAACTTGGATGTAAATCCTAATGGATTTGGAGAAATCAAAGATCTTGTGAGGTTTTTGGTAGGAAATGTAGAGGGAAGGGAAAGGAAATGTTTTTACAGAGAGAGAGATACACAAAAAGTGATACACAATCAGTCCAAAGAGAGGAGAAAAAGGAAAAATTCAGATCTCACCTAACTTCCCGCACGTGCGGCCTCTTTCCCTCGCACCTCACCCCGTACCTGCCTTTTTAGCATAATGCTACACCCTCTGCCCCTGTTTCCCGTACGTGCAGGAGGCACATGCGGCCCCTCTCCTGCACGTGTAGCCCAGGGCCCAGCAGGTGCGGTCCTGGCCCCCAGCCCGGAATTTTCTCGGTTCAACTCCCAACACACTGGACCCGACTCCGCACCCTCCGAGACAAGTGAAACTCAACACCGGAGTAAACAAGAGCAAGAATTTTAAAAAGAACTCCCTAACACAACAAACTCAAATGATTAACAAGACTCCAAGTTTAAACCGTCACTCGAACAAGGGTAAACCCAAGGGTAAACAAAGAGGAACAAAAATGCACAACGAAGCCGGTCGTCACAGCTATCGCTACCACTACCATCACCACCATGTCACTGCTAACACTACCACAATGACCACCACCACCACCGTTGCCATCACCACCACCACCACCACCACCACAACAACCACCATTATGCCACGGCCGCCACAGCCACCACGACCGCCACTACTATCGTTACTGTTACCGCTACTACTACTACCACCATTGTCACGACCCCAACCTGCCTCTATTGGCTGGAGTGGTGATTAGCCAGTAATCCTTGATTACCAAAGGCTTGCCTTAACAAAACAACAAAGGACTAATATATATATGGCTAAATAGCGAAACTTCCATTAGTTAATCATAAGTTCAAGAGTAGTGCATAACTAATTTGAAAGAACACACACATCTTTATTGCTTATTCCCTGTATAATTTACATCATTTACATATACAAAGAAGAAAAGTGTAGCATAACATCCATAAGTACAGAACTTGCTTATACATAAAACTCATTTCTCAAAAGCTTTCTCCCAAAAGGATAAAAGATAACAAAACAAAGAAAAGATAAACAAAGAAAACTCCATATTAAGTCCATGTTCACTAATGGTGCTCCTCCTCTTGATCACCTACATATATATATATAAGAATGAGCCAAGCCCAGTGAATAATATTATGGTAAGGTGGTAATAAATGAATTCCATGCTCATATCAAAGGTTCAATTCACATTACATTCATACATTACATTCCATAAGTAAGCATGATATATGGTAAATCCATTAAAACTACTTAATCGAATAACCGACCCAGGTACCTGTTAAACAACGCCACATCATCAGGTGGCTAAGAGATCTCAAATAGGTCATGGACCATGTTGTCGTCCCCCATGACTCAGGACTAATCTAAGGATGCCATTGATAACTTTAAGTAAAATAGAGGACATTCATTCATTCAGTGATAAAATGGAAATTTCATAAATCATGGCATATCAACAGACTTTCTAAATCAATTTTAACGTAACATTACAATAATACTACTCACAGATGGCTTGTGCTCGGTAGAATCCCTTAATGACCTAACATACACAACAAAATACGAATGTCGATGAAATAAAAGCATAATAGTCGAACTAATTTTACTTTAGTTTCTCTTTCTTAACTTATCTCGATTTAGATTGGTTTCTAAGTGTTTTTCAACATTTAATAAGGTTCAAAACGCGTATAAGGGTGTCCGAGGGTTGAAGAAAATGAAACGGGCAAAACCTTGCAAACTGCACGCGTGGTGGAATAGGGTCCCACGTGCGAGGACCATTTCCACACGTGCAATGCTTTCTGCCGCACGTGCAAAAGAAGAACTCAGTCGCGGGGCTAGGCTGTTCTTCGTGGTTCTTGAGGTTCTCAACTCAATTTTCACACTTCCAAGGTCCCAAACATGATTCCTAATGTCCTAATATGTGTGCATATATATAATGTAAAACCCATAAAAATTCATGAATATGCATTGATTTAGGGATTAAACAAATAAAAGGTGGATTAAATCTAAGTCCCAAATCTTTTCAACACTTTCTTTTGTTCTTGCACTTTTAGTCACTCAAATCAAGTTCCAAGGCTTCCTAAGCTCAAATAAATGATGTAGGTTCATAGTATGTCTATTAGATGGTTCAAATCTATCATAAAACCAATTCAAAACTTAAGTTTTCAATGAATTCTTCAATCATTTTTCTTATTTTCAAACTTTCCTATTTTCCTTTCACTTCAATCATTCCAAACTTGTTTCTAATGAATTTGTAGCTAGTTGTTAACATGAAATTGTGGAAGAGGATTGAGTTTCTTACTGTAGACACCCCATTTTTTACCGCCCTAACGACTTGGACGTCATCGCTTTCACACCCGATGATGAGTGTATACACTTGTCAAGTGCTCGAAGCCCTCAGCAGAATGCCACAGCTTTGAACCTTTTAAACCCTACACACTTGTTGCCTTATTCTTTGACCAAAACTAGAGTTTTTCAAGCCTGCAACCTTTTGTGCCCTGCCGGCCCCTGCAGTGGGTTGCCGGCCACAACTCTTGGCTGTCGACCACTGATGTGGCCTGTCGGCGGCCACCAATGTGTTTTGTAGATATTTTTTGCCAGCTGTGCCAGCTTTTTGCACAAATACATGCACCTCCTTACACGTGTATATCTTGATATTTCTAAGGGAGTTGCTTGGTTTTCTATATATAGGAGGCCTTCCCTTTTATTTTAGAAGTTGGAAATTTTTAGAACAAAAATTCTCTCTCTCTCTACAATTCTCTCTCTCTCTTGAAATTTCTTAGCCTTTTGCAAGCTTTTGCCTATACACTCTTAACCAAACCTCTCCATCTTTGAGTTGAGGTACCTTTGAGCCTTGTTTGAGCTCTTGAAGGTGTGTTTACCTTGATTTGTTGCCTAGAATTGGTTTTCTCTTCAAGAGATATAAAGCTTTACTTCTCTTCTTGCTTTGTTCACTCTTTTTCCTACTATTTTTCTATTGTTTTTTGGCTGTAAAAACTCTGTATTTTTGGACTGAAACTTGGATTTCAAGGCCAATAAAGGTAGAGGGGTTGATAGCCCTTCTTTACACCTTGCTTATAAGGCCTTTACCCTTGTGTTTCCCACTTTTACACCATCTCTTTTTGAGTTTTTAAACACAGATTTTCAGAGTTATTTCAGTGGCTAAAATCATGTTTTGAAGTCCAAAATTGGAGGAGTTAGCCTCCCCTCCTTGTGTTTTGCTTACTAGCTTAGTATGTTCCATGTTTTAGCTTATTATTCTAGCTTGTGTTAGCTCAATTACAACATGTTTTAGGACTTATTTAGGACTGTTTTAGGACTGTTCTTACTTGTTTACTTCATTTGAGCCTTATATTGCATGCTTGTAGTATAATTATCCTCATGAGTTTGGTGTTTTAGGCCTTAGACACCATCTTATTTGAGTTGATAGTGTTTATTTATGGCTTTTCACACTTGTTTTAACTCTTAATCACCTCTGCAACGTCCCTCTTTTCTTGGCTTTTCATTTGCTTTAAAAGTGGTTTCAAATTATTTGTTTGTTTAAGCATGAGATTGAGATGTCATGCTTAATGGTTTAATCCCTTTGGGGGTTCATTACCAACGGTATGATGTCTCTTTCATGCCCAAAGCAACACTTGGTTTGAGCTTTCTTTCCATTAGAGGACTTAAACTCACTTTTGGACTTAATTGATTAAAGAATTGAGAGGTAACTAAAATGGAGTAATAAAATTAGTGATTAAAATTGATGCAAGATAATAACTTGGTTAGGGTTCAATCAGACATTAATTGAACCCTTGAGTCTTGGATAATTTCATACTCCTTAGTGATGAACACGGTTCAAGATTCATTGTCAACTACTTCCCTTGATCTTTCATGATAGGGAGGTGGTTTTGAGAGTCTTGTTTTGTTGCATTTATTGAGCTTGCACACATTGGTTCATAGGCCATCATGCAATGAAATTGCATCCATTGATGGCTTGTGGATCAATTTTACCACTCCTTTGAGCTGTTTAAATGATAAGGATGAGTGAATGGTGCAAACAAACCCTTGAGAATACCCTGTCTCTGCTTTGTTTGCTTTCTGCTGCAGCAGGAAAGTCTAGTCATCAGTAGCCGGCAGGCCACCTTCTATTGCCGGCAGGCCATCATCAGTGGACGGCAAGCCCTCTGTCGGCCACCTATGCAAAATCCAGCAGTGCGTTTGTGAAGAAGAATAGAGTTGGTTCTGAGGTGGAAAATAGTGCAAGTGTTTTACTGTGCAACAGAGGCATTCGGTAGCATAAACAGTGGCTTTTTTGGGTGGAAAGTCCGTGCATAATGAGCATTCCTCGCTTCCTAGGGCTAATTAGTTAATTTAATTACTCTATTTCATGTTGTATTCACGTTGTAATTAATTAGTTAGTTCCAATTTGTAATAATTAGCTACAATAGTTAATTAGTTGTGATGTTGTAATTACTAGCTATCATAGTTAGTTGATTCGTTTTGTCATAGCTAGCTAATTAGTTTAGCCAGTTAGTTTATTCAGACCCTCCTGCGTGAGGGCACAAACTTGTAATAATGTGTATGTCTTCCAACCCTACGTCTTTCTCCCTTTTATTTACTAGCTTACGATGGTTAGTTTAGTGCATCATGTTTTGTTTAGCATCTCTCATGATTTGCATCCACTTGTCTAGCATGCATTGAGCTCGGTTCATCATGCTAACTTGCATTGTCGTTTAAAATACTCCTTCGAATACGTGCTTAAACCGCATGCTATCAAATCGCTTCATATGCCATATTAGTAGCCGAGCCTAGTAATTGCATATCAAATGTGTTGCATTAGTCATATTGCATAGTTAGGAATCATGCATCTTTCTAACTTTATCGTCTTTTTTGGCTTTGAGTACTAGGTGAGCATTTTACTTGCTTTAGCATATTGTATGTGTGTGATTATTGTCATATCTAACATGCTTGCCATGAGACTGATTGCTTAAATGATAAACTGTTTGAATGCCTGTGGATGAAGGCTATTTTCTCAAATTGGAATTATTGGAGTAATGTTCATATGCGATCACTTTTTCAAGTGGTACATATTCAAAACAATTTTCAAAGACAAATATGAATCAAGTATTCCAATTTTTGCAAGTTAGTCTATACTTGTGTGTGGGTGCATCACATAGTAATGCTAGTCTAATAATCAGAACAAGAGCATATAATGTAAATAAGATTGACATCATGATTAGTAGAGGCCGATCTTTGATCGTGCGAGCGGGGGTGCTCAATTCATGATCTTCCCCTCTCATACCTAAGTTCCTGAGCCGAGAAAATCTTGGTAATGATGGACATGTGGCCTTTGGCACGAGTCATGGGTTTCCTAAATTTTCCCAAAATATTTAGGTGGCGACTCTGTATCTGGCAAAGCAGTCCATTTTTGGCATTTTGATTCAAAATCAATTTTTCAAAATATTTGCCGGATTTCGACTCTTTGGTGTTTATCTATTTCACATTGCACTTGTGAAATCAGATTTAGAACCGCGGGAGTCCGATACTGTAGGGCTTGTTCGTCTTCTGAAAGGAGGCACGAAAAGTCGAGCTACACTTACCCTTTGATGATTTTCTTGAGATTTCTAGGCTTGAATTCCAATGTTTCTTTGAATTTCCTTCTTTTCTCCTTCTTTTTCTCCTTGTCCTTCCTCCAGGCTCAAGAACTCCAACCTTCTCCATCTTTCTCTAACTTTCTAACTTAAGATCTAATTAGGTTAGTTTACTAATTACCTCATTTGGCTGATTAATTAGGCCTTGTTCTAATTAATCTTACTTAAGTTTTAATCTTGGTTAGTCTAATTAACCATACTTAGGCTTAAGCTAATTTTAATTAGTTTTTGGTAATCCTACTTAATTTATGATTAAGTACTCATTAATTTTTACTCATTAGACTAAGGCCTCGTTTGGGAACAGGCTAATTTAGTAACTTTTTGGCTAATTGGCTAAAGAGGTTGGTAAGAAAAACCTGTATGTTTGGGCCAACTTTTTGGCTAATTACGAAAAGATGTGCAAAAAGTAGAGAGAAAATGGAATCTTTGACTTTTTGGTATGGGTTGTTGGCTTTTTGGCTAAAAAAGTAACTTTTTGGCTAATTGGCTATTTTAGCCTCTTGCCAAACGAGGCCTAAGTTCTTTAAGTTCCTCACTTAAGGCTTCCTAAATTATCTAGGCATTCAAAAATTCACTTCAAGTAAATTCCCTAACTCCTTTTTGCTGCCTAGTTTTTCATCCTTGATTTCTAGTTCTAGTTTCTCAAATTTTCTAAGGTTTCCTACTTAAGTTCTTTAAAACCCTACTCCTAACATAACGAGCATATAATATGCATCATGCCAATGAGATGAGAATATTTCTTAACATGATTAAATGCATGAATGCTATGCATGGTTTGGTTCTCACAACCATGCCTGCCGCCGCTATCACACCACCACCATGCCCTCCGCTACTACCACTACCACTACCATCACCATCACCATCATACCACCACCACCACTACCACTACCATCACAATATAAAAATTGAAAATTATCGGTAAATTCTCTGTAAATTGCTTTGTCAATTCTCAGTAAATTCACTCAGTGAATTTCAAGTAAACTCTCAGTAAATTCTCAATAATTATTTAATAAATTTCACAAAAGATTTCCAGTCAATTACTCAGCAAATTCTCAGAAAATTACTCAGTGAATTCTGATTAAATTGCAAGTAAATTCTTAGTAAATTACAAAAAAAAATTCTCAGTAAATTCTCAATAAATATTCAGTAAATTTCACAGAAAATTTCCAGTCAATTACTCAGTAAATTCTTAGAAAATTACTCAGTGAATTCTAATTAAATTTCTAGTAAATTCCTAGTGAATTACAAACAAAATTCTCAGTAAATTACTCAACAAATTCTCAACAAATTACTCAGTTATTTCTCAGTAAATTACTTGGTGAATTCCCAGAAAATTCTCAGTACATTACTCATCAAATTCTTAATAAATTACTCATTAAATTCTCAGTAAATTATTCAAAAAATTTCATAGTAAATTACTCAGTAAATTCTCATTAAATTACACAATAAAATCCCCAATAAATTACTCTGTAAATTATCAGTAAATTATTCAGTGAATTCTCATAAGATTCCCAGAAAATTCTTAGTAAATTACTAAGAAAATATTTAGTAAATTCTCAATAAATTACTCATTAAATTTTCAGTAAATTACCAATAAATTCTTTGTGAGTTCACAATAAATTCTCAGTAAAATTCTAGTAAATTCTTAGAAAATTACTTAGAAAATACTCATTAAATTCTCAATAAATTACTTAGAAAATTTTCAGCAAATTACACAATAAATTACCAATAAATTACCAATAAATTCCCAATAAATTACTTTGTAAATTCCCGTTAAATTGTCAGTAAATTACTCAGTCAATTCTCAGTAAATTTCCTAAAAATTCCCAGTAAATTTTTAGTAAATTACTAAGAAAATACTTAGTAAAATAATCAATAAATTCTCAATAAATTACTCAGTGAATTCCCAGTAAACTTTCAGTAAATTACTAGTAAATTCTAAATAAATTACTTAGTAAATTTCTAGTTATTACTTAGTAAATTCGCAGTAAATTATTGAGTAAATTCTCAGTAAATTACTAAGTAAATTGTTAGTAAATTACACAGTAAATTTATCTGTAAATTATTCAGTAAATTCTCTATAAATTCTAACTAAATTGCTCAAAAAATTATCGGTAAATTCTCTATAAATTGCTTTGTCAATTCTCAGTGAACTCACTCAGTGAATTTCAAGTAAACTCTCAGTAAATTCTCAATAAATATTTTGTAAATTTCACAAAAAAATTCCAGTCAATTACTCAGTAAATTCTCAGAAAATTACTCAGTGAATTCTGATTAAATTACAAGTAAATTCTTAGTAAATTACAAACAAAATTCTCAGTAAATTCTCAATAAATATTCAGTAAATTTCACATAAAATTTCCAGTCAATTACTCAGTAAATTCTCATAAAATTATTCAGTGAATTCTGATTAAATTTCAAGTAAATTCTTAGTAAATTACAAACAAAATTCTCAATAAATTATTTAGTAAATTCTCAACAAATTACTCAGTCATTTCTCAGTAAATTACTTGGTGAGTTCCGAGAAAATTCTCAGTACATTACTCATCAAATTCTTAATAAATTACTCATTAAATTCTCAGTAAATTATTCAAAAAATTCCATAGTAAATTACTCAGTAAATTTTCATTAAATTACACAATAAAATCCCCAATAAATTACTCTATAAATTTTCAGTAAATTATTAGTAAATTCTTAATAAATTACTAAGTAAATTCGCAGTAAAATGCTGAGCAAATTATACAAAAATTCTCAGTAAATACTCAGAAAATTACTCAGTGAATTCCTAATAATTTCTCAGTAAACTAATAATAAATTCTATGCAAATTATTTTGTAAATTCAGTGTAAATTCTCGTTAAATTCTCATTAAATTACTCCGTAAATTCTCAATAAATTATTCAGTGAATTCTCAGAAAATTCCCATAAAATTCTTAGTAAATTACTAAGAAAATACTTAGTAAATTCTCAATAAATTACTCATTAAATTTTCAGTAAATTACCAACAAATTATTTGTGAATTCACAATAAATTTTCAATAAAATCCTAGTAAATTCTTAGTAAATTACTTAGAAAATACTCATTAAATTCTCAGTAAATTACTTAGAAAATTTTTAGCAAATTACACAATAAATTGCCAATAAATTTCAAGTAAATTACTGATAAAAATACTGAGTAAATTACACTGTAAATTTTTGGTAAATTACTCAATACCTTTTCAGTAAACTACTCAGTAAATTCTCTAAAAATTCCCAGTAAATTTTAAGTAAATTACTAAGAAAA
This sequence comes from Camellia granthamiana, assembly GCA_036172215.1. Classification (NCBI taxonomy): domain Eukaryota; kingdom Viridiplantae; phylum Streptophyta; class Magnoliopsida; order Ericales; family Theaceae; genus Camellia; species Camellia granthamiana. Next base: position 67,098,914 of record CM069908.1, read on the forward strand.
TACTTAGTAAAATAATCAATAAATTCTCAATAAATTACTCAGTGAATTCGCAGTAAGATCTCAGTAAATTACCAGTAAATTCTAAATAAATTACTCAGTTAATTCACAGTAAAATCTCAGTAAATTACCAGTAAATTCTAAATAAATTCTCAGTAAATTACTAAGCAAATTTTTAGTGAATTACACAGTAAATTTCTCTATAAATTACTCAGTAAATTCTCTATAAATTCTCACTAAATTGCTCAGAAAATTATCGGTAAATTCACAGTAAATTCTCTGTAAATTGCTTTGTCAATGCTCAGTGAATTACTCAGTGAATTCACTCAGGGAATTACAAGTAAACTCTCAGTAAAATCTCAATAAATATTCAGTAAATTTCACATAAAATTTTTAGTCAATTACTTAGTAAATTCTCAGAAAATTACACAGTGAATTTTGATTAAATTCGAAGTAAATTGCTAGTAAATTCTATGCAAATTATTTTGTAAATTCAGTGTAAATTCTCGTTAAATTCTCATAAAATTACTCCATAAATTCTCATAAAATTTCAGAAAATTCTTAGTAAATTTCTAAGAAAATACTTAGTAAATTCTCAGTAAATTACTCATTAAATTTTCAGTAAATTACCAATAAATTCTTTGTGAATTCACAATAAATTCTCAGTAAAATCCTAGTAAATTCTTAGTAAATTACTTAGAAAATACTCATTAAATTCTCAGTAAAGTACTTAAAAAATATTGAGTAAATTACTCAGTAAATTTTCACTAAATTACTCAATAACTTTTCAGAAAATTACTCAATAAATTCTCAATAAATTCTCAATAAATTAACAGTAAATTACTCAGTAAATTTCCGTTAAATTCTCAGTAAATTACTACGTAAAATTCTCAGTAAATTCTCTAAAAATTGCCAGTAAATTCTCTAAAAATTCCCAGTAAATTTTTAGTAAATTACTAAGAAAATACTTAGTAAAATTCTCAATTACTCAGTGAATTCCCAGTAAACTCTCTGTAAATTACTAGTAAATTCTAAATAAATAACTCAGTAAATTCCTAGTTAATACTCAGTAAATTGTTTAGAAAATTCTTAGTAAATTACTAAGTAAATTACACAGTAAATTTCTCAGTAAATTTATTGGTAAATTCTCAGTAAATTGCTTTGTCAATTCTCAGTAAATTACTCAGTGAATTCACTCAGTGAATTTCAAGTAAACTCTCAGTAAATTCTCAATAAATATTCAGTAAATTTCACAGAAAATTTCCAGTCAATTACTCAGTAAATTCTCAGAAAATTACTCAGTGAATTATGATTAAATTGCTAGTAAATTCTTAGTAAATTACAAACAAAATTCTCAATAAATTACTCAGTAAATTCTCAACAAATTACTCAGTCATTTCTCAGTAAATTACTTGGTGAATTCCCATAAAATTCTCGGTACATTACTCATCAAATTCTTAATAAATGACTCATTAAATTCTCAGTAAATTATTCAAACAAATCCATAGTAAATTACTCAATAAATTCTCATTAAATTACACAATAAAATCCTCAATAAATTACTCTGTAAATTCTCAAGAAATTATCTATAAATTTCTCAGTAAATTCCCAATAAATTACTAAGTAAATTCGCATGAAAATGTTGAGCAAATTCTACAAAAATTCTCAGTAAATTACAAGTAAATTCTCAGTAAATTACAAGTAAATTCTTTGTAAATTACTCAGTGAATTCCTAATAAATTCTCAGTAAATACTCAGAAAATTACTTAGTGAATTCCTAATAATTTCTCATTAAATTAATAGTTAATTCCATGCAAATTATTTTGTAAATTCAGTGTAAATTCTCGTTAAATTCTCAGTAAATTATTCAGTGAATTCTCAGAAAATTCCCAAAAAATTACTAAGAAAATACTTAATAAATTACTCATTAAATTTTCAGTAAATTACCAATAAATTCTTTGTGAATTCACAATAAATTCTCAATAAAATCCTAGTAAATTCTTAGTAAATTATTTAGAAAATAGTCATTAAATTCTCAGTAAATTACTTGGAAAATTTTTAGCAAATTACACAGTAAATTACCAATAAATTCCCTGTAAATTACTGATAAAAATAATGAGTAAATTACTCTGTAAATTTTCAGTAAATTACACAGTAATTTCTCAATAAATTCTCTATAAATTAACAGTAAATTACTCAGTAAATTCCTGTTAAATTCTTAGTAAATTACTACGTAAATTCTTAGTAAATTATTCAGTGAATTCTCAGTAAATTCTCTAAAAATTCCCAGTAAATTTTTAGTAAATTACTAAGAAAGTACTTAGTAAAACAATTAATAAATTACTCAATGAATTCGCAGGAAACTCTCAGTAAATTACTAGTAAATTCTAAATAAATTACTCAGTAAATTATTAAGTAAATTATCAATAAATTCTTAGTAAATTACTAAGTAAATTGTTAGTAAATTACACATTAAATTACTCTATAAATTCTCACTAAATTGCTCAGAAAATTATCGGTAAATTCTCAGTAAATTCTCTGTAAATTGCTTTGTCAATTCTCAGTAAATTACTCAGTGAATTCACTCAATAAATTTCACAGAAAATTTCCAGTCAATTACTCAGTAAATTCTCAGAAAATTACTCAGTGAATTCTGATTAAATTGCTAGTAAATTACAAACAAAATTCTCAGTAAATTACTTAGTAAATTCTCAACAAATTACTCAGTCATTTCTCAGTAAATTACTTGGTGAATTCCCAGAAATTTCTCAGTACATTACTCATTAAATTCTCATTAAATTACACAACAAAATCCTCAATAAATTCTCCGTAAATTATCAGTAAATTCTCAGAAAATTTCTCAGTAAATTCCCAGCAAATTACTAAGTAAATTCGCAGTAAAATGCTGAGCAAATTCTACAAAAATTCTCAGTAAATTACAAGTAAATTCTTTGTAAATTATTCAATAAATTACTCAGTAAATACTCAGAAATTACTCAGTGAATTCCTAATAATTTCTTAGTAAACTAATAGTAAATTCTATGCAAATTATTTTGTAAATTCAGTGTAAATTCTCGTTAAATTCTCATATAATTACTCTGTAATTTCTTAGTAAATTATTCAGTGAATTCTCAGAAAATTCTTAGAAAATTCTTAGTAAATTACTCATTAAATTTTCAGTAAATTACCAATAAATTCTTTGTGAATTCACAATAAATTATTAGTAAAATCCTAGTAAATTCTTAGTAAATTACTTAGAAAATACTCATTAAATTCTCAATAAATTGCTTAGAAAATTTTTAGCAAATTACACAGTAAATTACCAATAAATTTCCAGTAAATTATTGATAAAAATAGTGAGTAAATTACTCTGTAAATTTTCAGTAAATTACTCAATAAATTTTCAGTAACTTCTCAATAAATTCTCAATAAATTAACAGTAAATTACTCAGTAAATTCCCGTTAAATTCTCAGTAAATTACTCTGTAAATTCTTCTCTAAAAACTCCAAGTAAATTTTTAGTAAATTACTAAGAAAATACTTAGTAAAATAATCAATAAATTCTCAATAAATTACTCAATGAATTCGTAGTAAACTCTCAGTAAATTACTAGTAAATTCTAAATAAATTACTTAGTAAATTCCTAGTTATTACTCAGTAAATTCTCAGTAAATTATTAAGTAAATTCTCAATAAATTCTCAGTAAATTATTAAGTAAATTGTTAGTAAATTTCTCTGTAAATTACTTAGTAAAAAATTGTCGGTAAAATCTCAGCAAATTCTCCGTAAATTGCTTTGTCAATTCTCATTAAATTACTCAGTGAATTCACTCGGTGAATTTCAAGTAAACTCTCAGTAAATTCTCAATAAATATTCAGTAAATTTCACAAAAAATTTCCAATCAATTACTCAGTAAATTCTCAGAAAATTGCTCAGTGAATTCTGATTAAATTGTTAGTAAATTCTTAGTAAATTACAAACAAAATTCTCAGTAAATTACTCAATAAATGCTCAACAAATTACTCAGTCGTTTCTCAGTAAATTACTTGGTGAATTCTCAGAAAATTCTCAGTACATTACTCATCAAATTCTTAATAAATTACTCATTAAATTCTCAGTAAATTATTCAAAAAATTCCATAGTAAATTACTCAATAAATTCTCATTAAATTACTCAATAAAATCCTCAATAAATTACTCTGTAAATTCTCAATAAAGTACTCAGTAAAGTCTTTGTAAATTACTCAGTGAATTCCTATTAAATTCTCAGTAAATTACTCAGTAAGTACTCAAAAATTTGCTTCGTGAATTCGTAATAATTTCTCAGTAAACTAATAGTAAATTCTATGCAAATTGTTTTGTAAATTCAGTGTAAATTCTCGTTAAATTCTCATAAAATTACTCCGTAAATTCTTAGTAAATTATTCAGTGAATTCTCAGAAAATTCCCAGAAAATTCTTAGTAAATTACTAAAAAAATACTTAGTAAATTTTCTGAAAATTGCTCATTAAATTTTCAGTAATTACCAATAAATTTTTTGTGAATTCACAATAAATTCTCAGTAAAATTCTAGTAAATTCTTAGTAAATTACCTAGAAAATACTTATTAAATTCTCAGTAAATTACTTAGAAAAATTTCAGCAAATTACACAGCAAATTACCAATAAATTCCCAATAAATTACTGATAAAAATAGTGAGTAAATTACTTTGTAAATTTTCAGTAACTTACCAATAAATTCTTTGTGAATTCACAATACATTCTCAGTAAAATCCTAGTAAATTCTTAGTAAATTACTTAGCAAATTACACAGCAAATTACTAATAAATTCCTAGTAAATTACTGATAAAAATAGTGAGTAAATTACTCTGTAAATTTTCAGTAAATTACTCAGTAACTTTTCAGTAAATTACTCAGTAATTTCTCAATAAATTCTCAATAAATTAACAGTAAATTGCTCAGTAAATTCCTGTTAAATTCTCAGTAAATTACTATGTAAATTCTAAGTAAATTACTTAGTGAATTCTCAGTAAATTCTCTAAAAATTCCGAGTAAATTTTTAGTAAATTACTAAGAAAATACTTAGTAAAATTCTAAATAAATTACTCAGTGAATTCGCAGTAAACTCTCAGTAAATTTCTAGTAAATTCTAAATAAATTACTCAGTGAATTCGCAGTAAACTCTCAGTAAATTTCTAGTAAATTCTAAATAAATTACTCAGTAAATTCCTAGTTATTACTTAGTAAATTCTCAATAAATTATTAAATAAATTCTCAGTAAATTACTAAGTAAATTTCTCTGTAAATTACTTAGTAAATTCTCACTAAATTGATCAGAAAATTATCAGTAAATTCTCGGTAAATTCTCTATAAATTGCTTTGTCAATTCTCATTAAATTACTCAGTGAATTCACTCGGTGAATTTCAAGTAAATTCCCAATAAATATTTAGTAAATTTCACAGAAAATTTCCAGTCAATTACTCAATAAATTCTCAGAAAATTACTCAGTGAATTATGATTAAATTGCTAGTAAATTCTTAGTAAATTACAAACAAAATTCTCAGTAAATTAATCAATAAATTCACAACAAATTACTCAGTCATTTCTCAGTAAATTACTTGGTGAATTCCTAGAAAATTCTTAGTACATTACTCATCAAATTCTTAATAAATTACTCATTAAATTCTCAGTAAATTATTCAAAAAATTCCATAGTAAATTACTCAGTAAATTCTCATTAAATTACATAATAAAATTCTCAATAAATTACTTTGCAAATTCTCAGTAAATTTCTCAGTAAATTCCCAGTAAATTACTAAGTAAATTTGCAGTAAAATGTTGTGCAAATTCTACAAAAATTCTCAATAAATTACTCAGTAAATTATTTTTAAATTACTCAGTAAATACTCAGAAAATTACTCAGTGAATTCCTAATGTTTTCTCAGTAAACTAATAGTAAATTCTATGCAAATTATTTTGTAAATTCAATGTAAATTCTCGTTAAATTCTCATAAAATTACTCTATAAATTCTCAATAAATTATTCAGTGAATTCTCATAAAATACTTAGTAAATTATAGGTAAATTACTTATTAAATTTTAAGTAAATTATCAATAAATTCTTTGTGAATTCACAATAAATTCTCAATAAAATACTAGTAAATTCTTAATAAATTACTTAGAAAATACTCATTAAATTCTCTATAAATTACTTAGAAAATTTTTAGCAAATTACACAGTAAATTACCAATAAATTCCCAGTAAATTACTGATAAAAATAGTGAGTAAATTACACTATAAATTTTCAGTAAATTACTCAGTAAATTCCCGTTAAATTCTTAGTAAATTACTACGTAAATTCTCAGTAAATTACTCAGTGAATTCTCAATAAATTCTCTAAAAATTCCTAGTAAATTTTTAGTAAATTACTAAGAAAATACTTAGTAAATTCTTAATAAATTACTCAGTGAATTCGCAGCAAACTCTCAGTAAATTACTAGTAAATTCTAAATAAATTACTCAGTAAATTCCTAGTTATTACTTAGTAAATTCTCAGTAAATTGTTAAGTAAATTCCCAATAAATTCTCAGTAAATTACAAAATAATTGTTAGTAAATTTTCTAGTAAATTACTCAGTAAATTCTCACTAAATTGCTCAGAAAATTACCGGTAAATTCTGAGTAAATTCTCTGTAAATTGCTTTGTCAATTCTCAGTAAATTACTCAGTGAATTCACTCGGTGAATTTCAAGTAAACTCTCAGTAAATTCTCAATAAATATTCAGTAAATTTCACAGAAAATTTCCAGTCAATTACTCAGTAAATTCTCAAAAAATTACTCTGTGAATTCTGATTAAATTGCTAGTAAATTCTTAGTAAATTACAAATAAAATTTTCAGTAAATTACTCAGTAAATTACTTGGTGAGTTCCGAGAAAATTCTCAGTACATTACTCATCAAATTCTTAATAAATTACTCATTAAATTCTCAGTAAATTATTCAAAAAATTCCATAGTAAATTACTCAATAAATTCTCATTAAATTACACAATAAATCCTCAATAAATTACTCTGCAATTTCTCAGTAAATTATCAGTAAATTACTAAGTAAATTCGCAGCAAAATGCTGAGCAAATTCTACAAAAATTCTCAGTAAATTACAAGTAAATTCTCAGTAAATTCTTTGTAAATTTTCAGTGAATTCCTAATAAATTCTCAGTAAATTACTCAGTGAATTCCTAATAATTTCTCAGTAAACTAATTGTAAATTTTATGCAAATTATTCTATAAATTCAGTGTAAATTCTCATTAAATTCTCATAAAATTACTCCGTAAATTCTCAGTAAATTAATCATTAAATTTTTAGTAAATTACCAATAAATTCTTTGTAAATTCACAATAAATTCATAGTAAATTACTTAGAAAATACTCATTAAATTCTCAGTAAATTACTTTGAATTTTTTTAGCAAATTACACAGTAAATTCCCAGTAAATTACAGATAAAAATAGTGAGTAAATTACTCTGTAAATTTTCAGTAAATTACTCAGTAATTTCTCAATAAATTCTCAATAAATTAACAGTAAATTCCCGTTAAATTCTCAGTAAATTACTACGTAAATTCTTAGTAAATTACTCAGTTAATTCTCAGTCAATTCTCTAAAAATTTCTATTAAATTTTTAGTAAATTACTAAGACAATACTTAGTAAAATTCTCATTAAATTGCTCAGTGAATTCCCAGTAAACTGTCAGTAAATTACTAGTAAATTCTAAATAAATTACTCAGTAAATTCCTAGTTATTACTCAGTAAATTGTTAAGTAAATTCTCAATAAATTCTAAGTAAATTACTAAGTAAATTGTTAGTAAATTTCTCAGTAAGTTTCCCTGTAAATTCCTCAGTAAATTCTCTAAAAATTCTCACTAAATTGCTCAGAAAATTATCGATAAATTCTTAGTAAATTCTCTGTAAATTGCTCTGTCAATTCTCAGTAAATTACTCAGTGAATTCATTTAGTGAATTTCAAGTAAACTCTCAGTAAATTCTCAATAAATATTTAGAAAATTTCAGAGAAAATTTCCAGTCAGTTACTTAGTAAATTCTCAGAAAATTACTCAGTGAATTCTGATTAAATTTTTAGTAAATTCTTAGTAAATTACAAACAAAATTCCCAGTAACTTACTCAGTAAATTCTCAACAAATTACTCAGTCATTTCTCAGTAAATTACTTGGTGAATTCCCAGAAAATTCTCAGTACGTTACTCATCAAATTCTTAATAAATTACTCATTAAATTCTCAATAAATTAGTCAAAAAATTCCATAGTAAATTACTCAGTAAATTCACATTAAATTACACAATAAAATCCTCAATAAATTACTCTACAAATTCTTAGTAAATTATAAGTAAATTCTCAGTAAATTACTAAGTTAATTCGCAGAAAAATGTTGCACAAATTCTACAAAAATTCTCAGTAAATTACAAGTAAATTCTCAGTAAATTCTTTGTAAATTACTCAGTGAATTCCTAATAAATTCCCAGTAAATACTCAGAAAATTACTCAGTGAATTCCTAATAATTTCTCAGTAAACTAATAGTAAATTCCATGAAATTATTTTGTATATTCAGTGTAAATTCTCGTTAAATTCTCATAAAATTACTCCGTAAATTCTCAGTAAATTATTTAGTGAATTCTCAGAAAAATCCAAAAAAAATTACTAAGAAAATACTTAATAAATTCTCAGTAAATTACCAATAAATTCTTTATGAATTCACAATAAATTCTCAATAAAATTCTAGTAAATTCTTAGCAAATTACTTAGGAAATACTCATTAAATTTTCTGTAAAGTACCTAGAAATTTTCAGCAAATTACACAATAAATTACCAATAAATTTCCAATAAATTACTGATAAAAATGGTGAGTAAATTACTCTGTAAATTTTCAGTAAATTTTCAATTAATTACACAGTAATTTCTTAATAAATTCTCAATAAATTAAAAGTAAATTACTCAGTAAATTCCCGTTAAATTCTCAGTAAATTACTACGTTAATTCTTAGTAAATTACTCAGTGAATTCTTAGTAAATTTTCTAAAAATTCCTAGTAAATTACTTAGAAAATACTTAGTAAAATTCTCAATAAATTACTCAGTGAATTCCCTGTAAACTCTCAGTAAATTACTAGTAAATTCTAAACAAATTACTCAGCAAATTCCTAGTTATTACTCAGTTAATTCTCAATAAATTCTCAATAGATTACTAAGTAAATTGTTAGTAAATTTCTCAATAAATTTATGTGTAAATTACTCAGTAAATTCTCTATAAATTCTCACTAAATTGCTCAGAAAATTATCGGTAAATTCTCAGTAAATTGCTTTGTCAATTCTTAGTAAATTACTCAGTAAATTCACTCGGTGAATTTCAAGTAAACTCTCAGTAAATTCTGAATAAATATTCAGTATATTTTACAGAAAATTTCCAATCAATTACTCAGTAAATTCTCAGAAAATTACTCAGTGAATTCTGATTAAACTGCTAGTAAATTCTTAGTAAAATACAAATAAAATTCTCAGTAAATTCTCATCAAATTACTCAGTCATTTCTCAGTAAATTATTTGGTGAATTCCCTGAAAATTCTCAGTACATTACTCATCAAATTCTTAATAAATTACTCATTAAATTCTCAGTAAATTATTCAAAAAATTCAATATTAAATTACTTAGTAAATTCTCAGTAAATTACACAATAAAATTCTCAATAAATTACTCTGCAAATTCTCAGTAAATTATCAGTAAATTTCTCAGGAAATTCCCAATAAATTACTAAGTAAATTCGCAGTAAAATGTTGAGAAAATTCTACAAAACTTCTCAGTAAATTACTCAGTAAATTTTTTGTAAATTATTCAGTGAATTCCTAATAAATTCTCAGTAAATTACTCAGTGAATTCCTAATAATTTCTCAGTAAACTAATAGTAAATTCTATGCAAATTGTTATGTAAATTCAGTGTAAATTTTCAGTGAATTCTCAGAAAATTCTTAATAAATTACTAAGAAAATACTTAGTAAATTCTCAGTAAATTACCAATAAATTCTTTGTGAATTCACAATAAATTCTCAGTAAAATCCTAATAAATTCTTTGTAAATTACTTAGAAAATACTCATTAAATTCTCTGAAAATTACTTAGAAAATTTTCAGCAAACTACACAGTAAATTACCAATAAATTCCCAGTAAATTACTGATAAAAATAGTGAGTAAATTACTCAGTAAATTCCCGTTAAATTCTTAATAAATTACTACGTAAATTCTCAATAAATTACTCAGTCAATTCTCTAAAAATTCCCAGTAAAATTTTAGTAAATTACTAAGAAAATACTTAGTAAAATTCTCCATAAATTACTGAGTGAATTCCCAATAAATTCTAAATAAATTACTCAGTAAATTCCTAGTTATTACTCAGTAAATTGTTAAGTAAATTCTCAATAAATTCTCAGTAAATTACTAAGTAAATTGTTAGTAAATTTCTCAGTAAATTTTCTATAAGTTCTTACTAAATTGCTCAGAAAATTATCGGTACATTCTCATAAATTCTCTTTAAATTGCTTTGTCAATTCTCAGTAAATTACTCAGTGAATTCACTCGGTGACTTTCAAGTAAACTCTCAGTAAATTCTAGATAAATATTTAGCAAATTTCACAAAAAATTTCCAATCAATTACTCAGTAAATTCTCAGAAAATTACTCAGTGAATTCTGATTGAATTGCATGTAAATTCTTGGTAAATTACAAACAAAATTCTCAGTAAATTCTCAACAAATTACTTAGTCATTTCTCAGTAAATTACTTGGTGAATTCCCATAAAATTCTCAGTACATTACTCATCAAATTCTTAATAAATTACTCATTAAATTCTCAGTAAATTATTCAAAAAAATTCCATAGTAAATTACTCAGTAAATTCGCATTAAATTACACAATAAAATCCTCAATAAATTACTCTGCAAATTCTCAGAAAATTATCAGTAAATTTCCAATAAATTACTAAGTAAATTCGCAGCCAAATGCTGAGCAAATTCTACAAAAATTCTCAGTAAATACCTAGAAAATTACTCAGTGAATTCCTAATAATTTCTCAGTAAACTAATAGTAAATTCTATGCAAATTATTTTGTAAATTCAGTGTAAATTCTCGTCAAATTCTCATAAAATTACTCCGTAAATTCTCAGTAAATTATTTAGTGAATTCTTAGAAAATTTCCAGAAAATTACTAAGAAAATACTTAGTAAATTCTTAGTAAATTACTCATTAAATTTTCAGTAATTTACCAATAAATTTTTTGTGAATTCACAATAAATTCTCAGTAAAATCCTAGTAAATTCTTAGTAAATTGCTTAGAAAATACTCAATAAATTTTCAGTAAATTACTTAGAAAATTTTCAGCAAATTACATAATAAATTACCAATAAATTCCCAGTAAATTACTGATAAAAATAGTGAGTAAATTACTCTGTAAATTTACAGTAAATTACTCAGTAATTTCTCAATAAATTCTCAATAAATTAAAAGTAAATTATTCAGTAAATTCCCGTTAAATTCTCAGTAAATTACTACGTAAATTCTTAGTAAATTACTCAATAAATTCTCAGTAAATTCTCTAAAAATTCCAGTAAATTTTTATTAAATTACTAAGAAAATACATAGTAAAATTCTAAATAAATTACTCAGTGAATTCCCAGTAAACTCTCAGTAAATTACTAGTAAATTCTAAATAAATTACTCTGTAAATTCCTAGTTATTACTCAGTAAATTGTTAAAGTAAATTCTCAATAAATTCTCAGTAGGTTACTAAGTAAATTGTTAGTAAATTTCTTTATAAATTACTCAGTAAATTCTCTATAAATTCTCACTAAATTGCTCAGAAAATTATTTGTAAATTCTTAGTAAATTCTCTATAAATTGCTTTGTCAATTCTCAGTAAATTACTCAATGAATTCACTCGTTGAATTTCAAGTAAACTCTCAGTAAATTCTCAATAAATATTTAGTAAATTTCATAGAAAATTTTTAGTCAATTACTCAGTAAATTCTAAGAAAATTACCCCGTGAATTCTGATTAAATTGCTGGTAAATTCTTAGTAAATTACAAACAAATTTTGTCAGTAAATTACACAGTAAAATACTCATTTATTTCTCAGTAAATTACTTCGTGAATTCCAAGAAAATTCTCAGTACATTACTCATCAAATTCTTAATAAATTACTCATTAAATTCTCAATAAATTATTCAAAAAATTTCATAGTAAATTATTCAGTAAATTCTCATTAAATTACACAATAAAATCCTCAATAAATTACTCTGCAAATTCTCACTGAATTATCAGTAAATTCACAGTAAAATGCTGAGCAAATTCTACAAAAATTCTCAGTAAATTACACAGCAAATTCTTTGTTAATTACTTAGTGAATTCCTAATAAATTCACAGTAAATTACTCAGTAAATACTCAGAAAATTACTCAGTGAATTCCTAAAAATTTCTCAGTAAACTAATAGTAAATTCTACGCAAATTATTTTGTAAATTCAGTGTAAATTCTCATTAAATTCTCATAAAATTACCCGATAAATTCTCAGTAAACTATTCAGTGAATTCTCAGAAAATTCACAGAAAATTACGAAGAAAATATTTAGTAAATTCTCAGTAAATTACTCATTAAATTTTCAGTAAATTACCAATAAATTCTTTGTGAATTCACAATAAATTCGCAATAAAATCCTAGTAAATTCTTAGTAAATTACTTAGAAAATACTCATTAAATTCTCAGTAAATTACTCAATGAATTCCCGTTAAATTCTCAGCAAATTACTCAGTGAATTCTCAGTAAATTCTGAGTAAATTTTTAGTAAATTACTAAGAAAATACTTTGTAAAATTCTCAATAAATTACTCAGTGAATTCCCAGTAAACTCTCATTAAATTACTAGTAAATTCTAAATAAATTACTCGGTAAATTCCTAGTTATTACTCAGTAAATGCTCAGTAAATTGTTAAGTAAATTCTCAATAAATTCTCAGTAAATTACTAAGTGAATTGTTAGTAAATTTCTCTATAAATTACTCAGTAAATTCTCTATAAATTCTCACTAAATTGCACAGAAAATTATCGGTAAATTTTGAGTGAATTCTTTGTAAATTGCTTTGTCAATTCTCAGTAAATTACTCAGTGAATTCACTCGGTGAATTTCAAATAAACTCTTAGTAAATTCTCAATAAATATTCAGTAAATTTCACATAAAATTTCCAGTCAATTCTCAGAAAATTCCTAAGTGAATTCTCAACAAATTACTCAGTCATTTCTCAGTAAATTACTTGGTGAATTTCCAGAAAATTCTCAGTACATTACTCATCAAATTCTTAATAAATTACTCATTAAATTCTCAGTAAATTATTCAAAAAATTCCATAGTAAATTACTCAGTAAATTCTCGTTAAATTACACAATAAAATCCTCAATAAATTACTCTGTAAATTCTCAAGAAATTATCTGTAAATTTCTCAGTAAATTTCCAGTAAATTACTAAGTAAATTCGCAGTAAAATGCTGAGCAAATTCTACAAAAATTCTCAGTAAATTACAAGTAAATTTTTTGTAAATTACTCAGTGAATTCCTAATAAATTCTCAGTAAATTACTCAGTAAATACTAAAAAAATTACTTAGTGAAATCCTAATAATTTCTCAGTAAACTAATAGTAAATTCTATGCAAATTATTTTGTAAATTCAGTGTAAATTCTCGTTAAATTCTCATAAAATCACTCCGTAAATTCTCAGTAAATTATTCAGTGAATTCTCAGAAAATTCTTAGTAAATTACTAAGAAAATACTTAGTAAATTATAAGTAAATTACTCATTAAATTTTCAGTAAATTACCAATAAATTCTTTGTGAATTCACAATAAATTCTCAGTAAAATCCTAGTAAATTCTTAGTAAATTACTTAGAAAATACTCATTAAATTCTCAGTAAATTACTCAGTGAATTCTCTAAAAATTCACAGTAAATTTTTAGTAAATTACTAAGAAAATACCAAGTAAAATTCTCAATAAATTACTCAGTGAATTCCCAGTAAACTCTCAGTACATTACTAGTAAATTCTAAATAAATTACTCAGTAAATTCCTAGTTATTACTCAGTAAATTCACAGTAAATTATTAAGTAAATTCTCAATAAATTCTCAGTAAATTACTAAGTAAATTGTTAGTAAATTTTTCAGTAAATTCTCTATAAATTCTCACTAAATTGCTCAGAAAATTATCGGCAAATTCTCAGTAAATTCTCTGTAAATTGCTGGGTCAATTCTTAGTAAATTACTCAGTGAATTCACTCGGTGAATTTCAAGTAAACTCTCAGTAAATTTCACAAAAAATTTCCAGTCAATTACTCAGTAAATTCTCAGAAATTTACTCAGTGAATTATGATTAAATTGTTAGTAAATTACAAACAAAATTTTCAGTAAATTACTCAGTAAATTCTCAACAAATTACTCATTCATTTCTCAGTAAATTACTTGGTGAATTCCCAGAAAATTCTCAGTACATTACTCATCAAATTCTTAATAAATTACTTATTAAATTCTCAGTAAATTATTCAAAAAATTCCATTGTAAATTACTCAGTAAATTCTCATTAAATTACAGAATAAAATCCCCAACAAATAACTCAACAAGTTCTCAGTAAATTTCTCAGTAAATTCCCTGTAAATTACTAAGTAAATTCGTAGTAAATTCCCAGTAAATTACTGAGCAAATTCTACAAAAATTACTAGTAAATTCTTTGTAAATTACTCAGTGATATCCTAATAAATTCTCAGTAAATTACTCAGTAAATACTTAGAAAATTACTCAGTGAATTCCTAATAATTTCTCAGTAAACTAATAGTAAATTCTATGCAAATTATTTTTTAAATTCAGTGTAAATTCTCGTTAAATTCACATAAAATTACTCCGTAAATTCTCAATAAATTATTCCGTGAATTCTCAGAAAATTTTTAGTAAATTACTAAGAAAATACTTTTTAAATTATTAGTAAATTACTCATTAAATTTTCAGTAAATTACCAATAAATTCTTTGTGAATTCACAATAAATTCTCATTAAAATACTAGTAAATTCTTAGTAAATTACTAAGAAAATACTCATTAAATTCTCTGTAAATTACTTAGAAAATTTTCAGCAAATTACACAGTAAATTACTAATAAATTCCCAGTAAATTACTGATAAAAATAGTGAGTAAATTACTCTGTAAAGTTTCAATAAATAACTCAGTAAATTTTCAGTAAATTACTTAGTAATTTCTCAATAAATTAAATGTAAATTACCAAGTAAATTCCCGTTAAATTTTCAGTAAATTACTACGTAAATTCTCAGTAAAATACTCAGTGAATTCTCAATAAATTCTATAAAAATCTTCATTAAATTTTTAGTAAATTACTAAGAAAATACTTACTAAAATTCTAAATAAATTACTTAGTGAATTCCCAGTAAACTCTTAGTAAATTACTAGTAAATTCTAAATAAATTACTCAGTAAATTTCTAGTTATTACTCAGTAAATTGTTAAGTAAATTCTCAATAAATTCTCAGTAAATTACTAAGTAAATTGTTAGTAAATTTTTCAGTAAATTCTCTATAAATTCTCACTAAATTGCTCAGAAAATTTTCGGTAAATTCTCAGTATATTCTCTGTAAATTGCTTTGTCAATTCTCAGCAAATTACTCAGTGAATTCACTCGGTGAATTTCAAGTAAACTCTCAGTAAATTCTCAACAAATATTCAGTAAATTTCACAGAAAATTTCCAGTCAATTACTCAGTAAATTCTCAGAAAATTACTGAGTGAATTCTGATTAAATTGCTAGTAAATTCTTAGTAAATTACAAATAAAATTTTCAGTAAATTACTTAGAAAATTCTCAACAAATTGCTCATTCATTTCTCAGTAAATTACTTGGTGAATTCCCAAAAATTCTCAGTACATTACTCATCAAATTTTTAATAAATTATTTATTAAATTCTCAGAAAATTATTCAAAAAATTTCATAGTAAATTCTCAATAAATTACACAATAAAATCCACAATAAATTACTATGCAAATTCTCAGTAAATTTCTCAGTAAATTCTTAGTAAATTACTAAGTAAATTCGTAGTAAAATGTTGAACAAATTCTACAAAAATTACAAGTAAATTCTCAGTAAATTCTTTGTAAATTACTCAGTGAATTTCTAATAAATTCTCTGTAAATTACTTAGTAAATACTCAGAAAATTACTCATGAATTCCTAATAATTTCTCAGTAAACTAATAGTAAATTCTATGCAAATTATTTTGTAAATTCAATGTAAATTCTCGTTAAATTCTCATAAAATTACTCCGTAAATTATTCAGTGAATTCTCAGAAAATCCTTAGTAAATTTCTAAGAAAATACTTAGTAAATTATCAGTAAATTACTCATTAAATTTTCAGTAAATTACCAATAAATTCTTTGTGAATTCACAATAAATTCTCAGTAAAATACTAGTAAATTCTCAGTAAATTACTTACAAAATACTCATTAAATTCTCTGTAAATTACTTAGAAAATTTTCAGCAAATTACATAGTAAATTACAAATAAATTTCCAGTAAATTACTGATAAAAATAGTGAGTAAATTACTCTGTAAAGTTTTAGTAAATTACTCAGTAAATTTTCAGTAAATTACTCAGTAATTTCTCAATAAATTAAAAGAAAATTACTTAGTAAATACCCGTTAAATTCTCAGTAAATGACTACGTAAATTATTAGTGAATTCTCAGTAAATTCTCTAAAAATTTCCAGTAAATTTTTATAAATTACTAAGAAAATACTTAGTAAAATTCTAAATAAATTAGTTAGTGAATTCCCAGTAAACTTTCAGTAAATTACTAGTAAATTCCTAGTTATTATTTAGTAAATTGTTAAGTAAATTCTCAATAAATTCTAAGTAAATTACTTAGTAAATTGTTAGTAAAATTTTCAGTAAAGTACTCAGTAAATTCTCTATAAATTCTCACTAAATTGCTCAGACAATTATCGGTAAATTCTCAGTAAATTCTTTGTAAATTGCTTTGTCAATTCTCAGTAAATTACTCAGTGAATTAAACTCTCAGTAAGTTCTCGACAAGTATTTAGTAAATTTCACAGAAAATTTTCAGTCAATTACTCAGCAAATTCTCAAAAAATTACTCAGTGAATTCTGATTAAATTGCTAGTAAATTCTTAGTAAATTACAAACAAAATTTTCAGTAAATTACTCAGCAAATTCTCAACAAATTATTCATTCATTTCTCAGAAAATTACTTGGTGAATTCCCAGAAAATTCTCAGTACATTACTCATCAAATTCTTATTAAATTCTCAGTAAATTATTCAAAAAATTCCATAGTAAATTACTCAGTAAATTCTCATTACATTACACAATAAAATCCTCAATAAATTACTCAGCAAATTCTCAGTAAATTCCCAGTAAATTACTAAGTAAATTCGTAGTAAAATGCCGAGCAAATTCTACAAAAATTACAAGTAAATTCTCAGTAAATTCTTTGTAAATTACTCAGTGAATTCCTAATAAATTCTCAGTAAATTACTCAGTAAATACTCAGAAAATTACTCAGTGAATTCCTAATAATTTCTCAGTAAACTAATAGTAAATTCTATGCAAATTATTTTGTAAATTCAGTGTAAATTATCGTTAAATTCTCATAAAATTACTTAGTAAATTCTTAGTAAATAATTATGTAAATTCTCAATAATTTCTGAATAAATTACTAAGTAAATTGTTAGTAAATTTCTCAGTAAATTTCTCGGTAAATTCTCTATAAATTCTCACTAAATTGCTCAGAAAATTATCAGTAAATTATCTGTAAATTGCTTTGTTAATTCTCAGTAAATTACTCAGTTAATTCACTTGGTGAATTTCAAGTAAACTCTCAGTAAATTCTCAATAAATATTCATTAAATTTCACATAAAATTTCCAGTCAATTACTCAGTAAATTCTCAGAAAATTACTAGGGAAATTTTGATTAAATTGCTAGTAAATTCTTAGCAAATTACAAACAGAATTCTCAGTAAATTACTCAGTAAATTCTCAACAAATTACTCAGTCATTTCTAAGTAAATTACTTGGTGAATTCCCAAAAAATTCTCAGTACATTACTCATCAAATTCTTAATAAATTACTCATTAAATTCTTAGTAAATTATTCAAAAAATTCCATAGTAAATTACTCAGTAAATTCTAATTAAATTACACAATAAAATCCTCAATAAGTTACTCAGCAAATTCTAAGTAAATTCGCAGTAAAATGCTGAGCAAATTCTACAAAAATTCTCAGAAAATTACTCGTAAATTGTTTTTAAATTACTCAGTGAATTCCTAATAAATTCTCAGTAAATACTCAGAGAATTAGTCAGTGAATTCCTAATAATTTCTCAGTAAACAAATAGTAAATTCTATGCAAATTATTTTGTAAATTCAGTGTAAATTCTCGTTAAATTCTCATAAAATTACTCCGTAAATTCTCAGTAAATTATTCAGTGAATTCTAAGAAAATTCCCATAAAATTCTTAGTAAATTACAAAGAAAATACTTAGTAAATTCTCAGTAAATTACTCAGTAAATTTTCAGTAAATTACCAATAAATTCGTTGTGAATTCACAATAAATTCTTAGTAAAATCCAAGAAAATTCAAAGAAAATTACTTAGAAAATACTCATTAAATTCTCAGTAAATTACTTAAAAAATTCTCAGTAAATTACACAGTAAATTACCAATAAATTCCCAGTAAATTACTGATAAAAATAGTGAGTAAATTACTCTGTAAGTTTTCGGTAAATTACTTAGTAATTTCTCAATAAATTTTCAATAAATTAACAGAAAAATTACTTAGTAAATTCCTGTTAAATTCTCAGTAAATTACTACGTAAATTCTCAATAAATTACTCAGTGAATTCTTAGTAAATTCTCTAAAAATTCCAAGTAAATTTTTAGTAAATTACTAAGAAAATACTTAGCAAAATTATCAATAAATTATTCAGTGAATTCCCAATAAACTCTTAGTAAATTACTAGTAAATTCTAAATAAATTGCTCAGTAAATTCTCATTATATTATTAAGTAAATTTTCAATAAATTACTAAGTAAATTGTTTGTAAATTTCTCAGTAAATTCTCTATATATTCTCACTAAATTGCTCAGAAAATTATCGGTAAATTCTCAGTAAATTATCTGTAAATTGCTTTGTCAATTCTCAGTAAATTACTCAGTGAATTCACTCGGTGAATTTCAAGTAAACTCTCAGTAAATTCTCAATAAATATTTAGTAAATTTCACAGAAAATTTCCAGTCAATTACTGAGCAAATTCTCAGAAAACTACTCAGTGAATTCTGATTAAATTGCTAGTAAATTCTTAGTAAATTACAAACAAAATTCTCAGTAAATTACTCAGTAATTTCTCAACAAATTACTCAGTCATTTCTCAGTAAATTACTTGGTGAATTCCCAGAAAATTCACAGTACATTACTCATCAAATTCTTACTAAATTACTCATTAAATTCTCAGTAAATTATTCAAAAAATTCCATAGTAAATTACTCAGTAAATTCTCATTAAATTACACAATAAAATCCTCAATAAATTACTCTGTAAATTCTCAGTAAATTATCAATAAATTCCCAGTAAATTACTAAGTTAATTCGCAGTAAAATGCTGAGCAAATTCTACAAATATTCTTAGTAAATTGCAAGTAAATTCTCAGTAAACTCTTTGTAAATTACTTAGTGAATTCCGAATAAATTCTCAGTAAATTACTCAATAAATACTCAGAAAATTACTCAGTGAATTCCTAATAATTTCTCAGTAAACTAATAGTAAATTCTATGCAAATTATTTTGTAAATTCCGTGTAAATTCTCGTTAAATTCTCATAAAATTACTCTGTAAATTCTCAGTAAATTATTTAGTGAATTCTCATAAAATTCCCTGAAAATTCTTAGTAAATTACCAAGAAAATACTTAGTAAATTCTCAGTAAATTACTCATTAAATTTTTAGTAAATTACCAATAAATTCTTTGTGAATTCATAATAAATTCTCAGTAAAATCCTAGTCAATTCTAAGCAAATTACTTAGAAAATACTCATTAAATTCTCAGTAAATTACTTAGAAAATTTTCAGCAAATTACACAGTAAATTACCAATAAATTCCCAGTAAATTACTGATAAAAGTACTGTGTAAATTACTCTGTAAATTTTCAGTAAATTACCCAGTAAATTACTCAGTAACTTTTTTGTAAATTACTTAGTAATTTCTCAATAAATTCTCAATAAATTAACAGTAAATTACTCAGTAAATTCCCGTTAAATTCTCAGTAAATTACTACGTAAATTCTCAGTAAATTACTCTGTGAATTCTCAGTAAATTCTCTAAAAATTCTCAGTAAATTACTGAGAAAATACTTAGTAAAATAATCAATAAATTGTCAATAAATTACTCAGTAAATTCGCTGTAAACTCTCAGTAAATTACTAGTAAATTCAAAATAAATTACTCAGTAAATTCCTAGTTATTACTCAGTAAATTATTAAGTAAATTCTCTATAAATTCTCAGCAAATTGTTAGTAAATTTCTCAGTAAATTTCTCTGTAAATTCTTTATAAATTCTCACTAAATTGCTCAGTAAATTCTAAGTAAATTCTCTGTGAATTGCTTTGTTAATTCTCAGTAAATTACTTAGTGAATTCACTCGGTGAATTTCAAGTAAACTCTCAGTAAATTTCACAGAAAATTTCCAGTTAATTACTCAGTAAATTCTCAGAAAATTACTCAGTGAATTCTGATTAAATTGCTAGTAAATTCATTGCAAATTACAAACAAAATTTTCAGTAAATTACTCAGTAAATTCTCAACAAATTACTCAGTCATTTCTTAGTAAATTACTTGGTGAATTCCTAGAAAATTCTCAGTACATTACTCATCAAATTCTTAATAAATTACTCATTAAATTCTCAGTAAATTATTCAAAAAATTTCATAGTAAATTACTCAGTAAATTCTCATTAAATTACACAATAAAATCCTCAATACGTTACTCTGCAAATTATCAGTAAATTAACACTAAATTCTCAGTAAATTTCTCAGTAAATTCCAGAAAATTACTAACTAAATTTGCAGTAAAATGTTGTGCAAATTCTACAAAAATTCTCAGTAAATTACAAGTAAATTCTAAGTAAATTACTCAGTAAATTCTTTGTAAATTACTCAGTGAATTCCTAATAATTTCTCAATAAACTAATTGTAAATTTTATGCAAATTATTTTGTAAATTCAGTGTAAATTCTCATAAAATTACTCCGTAAATTCTCAGTAAATTATTCAGTGAATTCTCAGAAAATTCCCATAAAATTCTTAGTAAATTACTAATAAAATACTTAGTTAATTACTCATTAAATTCTCAGTAAATTATTCAAAAAATTCCATAGTAAATTTCTCAGTAAATTCTCATTAAATTACATAATAAAATCCTCAATAAATTACTCTGCAAATTCTTAGTAAATTATTACTAAATTCTCAGTAAATTTCAGTAAATTATTAAGTAAATTCGCAGTAAAATGCTGAGCAAATTCTACAAAAATTCTCAGTAAATTACAAGTCAATTACTCAGTAAATTATTTGTAAATTACTCAGTGAATTCCTAATAAATTCTCAGTAAATTACTCAATGAATTCCTAATAATTTCTCAGTAAACTAATAGTAAATTCTATTCAAATTATTTTGTAAATTTAGTGTAAATTCTCAAAAAATTACACCGTAAATTCCCAATAAATTATTCAGTGAATTCTCAAAAAATTACTAAGAAAATACTTTTTAAATTCTCATTAAATTACTCATTAAATTTTCAATAAATTACCAATAAATTCTTTGTGAATTCATAATAAATTCTCAATAAAATCCTAGTAAATTCTCAATAAATTACTTAGAAAATTTTCAGCAAATTACACAGTAAATTACGAATAAATTTGCAGTAAATTACTGATAAAAATAGTGAGTGAATTACTCTTTAAATTTTTAGTAAATTACTCAGTAACTTTTCAATAAATTACTCAGTAATTTCTCAATAAATTAACAGTAAATTACTCAGTAAATTCCCGTTAAATTCTCAGTAAATTACTACGTGAATTCTCAATAAATTCTCTAAAAATTTCCAGTAAATTTTTAGTAGATTACTAAGAAAACACTATGTAAAATTCTCAATAAATTACTCAATGAATTCCTAGTAAACTCTCAGTAAATTACTAGTAAATTCTAAATATATCACTCAGTAAATTCCTAGTTACTACTCAGTAAATTCTCAATAAATTATTAAGTAAATTCTCAATAAATTCTCCGTAAATTACTAAGTAAATTGTTAGTCAGTAAATTTCTCTGTAAATTACTCAGTAAATTCTCTATAAATTCTCACTAAATTGCTCAGAAAATTATTGTTAAATTCTCTGTAGATTGCTTTTTCATTTGTCAGTAAATTACTCAGTGAATTCACTCGATGAATTTCAAGTAAACTCTCAGTATATTCTCAATAAATATTCAGTAAATTTCACAAAAAATTTCCAATCAATTACTCAGAAAATTACTTAGTGAATTCTGATTAAATTGCTAGTAAATTATTAGTAAATTACAAGCAAAAATCTCAGTAAATTACTCAGTAAATTCTCAACAAATTACTCAGTCATTTCTCAGTAAATTACTTGGTGAATTCCCAGAAAATTCTCAGTAGATTAATCAACAAATTCTTAATAAATGACTCATTAAATTCTCAATAAATTATTCAAACAATTCCATAGTAAATTATCATTAAATTATCAGTAAATTCTAAGTAAATTTTTCAGTAAATTATCAGTAAATTACTAATGAAATTTGCAGTAAAATACTGAGCAAATTCTACAAAAATTCTCAGTAAATTCTCAATAAATTACTTAGTGAATTCCTAATAAATTCTCAGTAAATTACTCAGTAAATACTCAGAAAATTACTCAGTGAATTCCTAATTATTTATCAGTAAACTAATAGTAAATTCTATGCAAATTATTTTGTAAATTCAGTGTAAATTCTCGTTAAATTCTCATAAAATTACTCCGTAAATTCTCAGTAAATTATTCAGTGATTTCTAAAAAAATTCCCAGAAAATTCTTAGTAAATTACGCATTAAACTTTTAGTAAATTACCAATAAATTCTTTGTGAATCCACAATAAATTCTCGGTAAAATCCTAGTAAATTCTTATTAAATTACTTAGAAAATACTTATTAAATTCTCAGTAAATTACTTAGAAAATTTTCAGCAAATTACACAGTAAATTACCAAAAAATTCCCATTAAATTACTAATTAAAATACTGAGTAAATTAGTCTGTAAATTTTCAATAAATTACTTAGTAACTTTTTAGTAAATTACACAGTAATTTCTCAATAAATTCTCAATAAATTAACAGTAAATTACTTAGTAAATTCCCGTTAAATTCTAATTAAATTACTCAATGAATTCTCTAAAAATTTTCAGTAAATTTTAAGTAAATTACTAAGAAAATACTTAGTAAAATTCTCAATAAATTACTCAATGAATTCCCAGTAAACTCTCAGTAAATTACTAGTAAATTCTAAATAAATTACTCAGTAAATTCCTAGTTATTACTCAGTAAATTATTAAGTAAATTCTCAATAAATTCAAAGTAAATTACTAAGTAAATTGTTAGTAAATTACTCAGTAAATTCTCTATAAATTCTTACTAAATTGCTCAGAAAAGTAATGGAAATTCTCAGTAAATTCTCTGTAAATTGCTTTGTCAATTCTCAGTAAATTACTCAGTGAATTTCAAGTTTACTCTCAGTAAATTCTCAATAAATATTCAGTAAATTTCACAAAAAAATTTCAGTCAATTACTCAGTAAATTCTCAGAAAATTACTCAGTGAATTCTGATTAAATTGCTAGTAAATTCTTAGTAAATTACAAACAAAATTCTCAGTAAATTACTTAGTAAATTCTCAACAAATTACTGAGTCATTTCTCAGTAAATAACTTGGTGAATTCCCAGAAAATTCTCAGTACATTACACATCAAATTCTTAATAAATTACACATTAAATTCTGAGTAAATTATTCAAAAAAATCCATAGTAAATTGCTCAGTAAATTCTCATTAAATTACACAATAAAATCCTCAATAAATTACTCTGCAAATTCTCAGTAAATTATCACTAAATTCTCAGCAAATTCCGAGTAAATTACTAAATAAATTCACAGTAAAATGCTAAACAAATTTTACAAAAATTCTCAGTAAATTACAACTAAATTCTCAGTATATTACTCAGTAAATTATTTGTAAATTACTTAGTGAATTCCTAATAAATTCTCAGTAAATACTCCGAAAATTACTCAGTGAATTATTAATAAATTATAAGTAAACTAATAGTAAATTCTACGCAAATTATTTTTTACATTCAGTGTAAATTCTCTATAAATTCTCATAAAATTACTCCGTAAATTCTCAGTAAATTTCTCTGTAAATTACCCAATAAATTCTCTATAAATTCTCACTAAATTGCTTAGAAAATTAATGGTAAATTCTCTGTAAATTGCTTTGTCAATTCTCAGTAAATTACTCAGTGAATTTCAAGTAAACTCTCAGTAAATTCTCAATAAATATTCAGTAAATTTCACAGAAAATTTCCAATCAATTACTTAGTAAATTCTCAGAAAATTACTCAGTGAATTCTGATTAAATTGCTAGTACATTTTTAGTAAATTACAAACAAAATTCTCAGTAAATTACTCAGTAAATTCTCAACAAATTACTCAGTCATTTCTCAGTAAATTACTTGGTGAATTCCCATTAAATTCTCAATACATTACACATCAAATTCTTAATAAATTACTCATTAAATTCTTAGTAAATTATTCAAAAAATTCCATAGTAAATTACTCAGTAAATTACACAATAAAATCCTCAATAAATTACCCTGCAAATTCTCAGTAAATTATCACTAAAATTTCAGTAAATTTCTCAATAAATTCCCAGTAAATTACTAACTAAATTCGCAGTAAAATGCTAAGCAAATTTTACAAAAATTCTCAGTAAATTACAAGTAAATTCTCAATAAATTACTCAGTAAATTCTTTGTAAATTACTTAGTGAATTCCTAATAAATTCTCAGTAAATTACTCAGTAAATACTCAGAAAATTACTCACTGAATTCCTAAAAATTTCTAAGTAAACTAATAGTAAATTCTATGCAAATTATTTTTTACATTCAGTGTAAATTCCTTATAAATTCTCACAAAATTACTCCGCAAATTCTCAGTAAATTTCTCCGTAAATTACCCAATAAATTCTCACTAAATTGCTCAGAAAATTAATGGTAAATTCTCAGTAAATTCTCTGTAAATTACTTTGTCAATTCTCAGTAAATTACTCAGTGAATTCACTCAGTGAATTTCATGTAAACTCTCAGTAAATTCTCAATAAATATTCAGTAAATTTCACAAAAAATTTCCAGTCAATCTCAGTAAATTCTTAGAAAATTACTCAGTGAATTCTTATTAAATTGCTAGTACATTCTTAGTAAATTACAAACAAAATTCTCAGTAAATTACTCAGTAAATTCTCAACAAATTACTCTGTCATTTCTCAGTAAATTACTTGGTGAATTCCCAAAAAATTCTCAGTACATTACACATCAAATTCTTAATAAATTACTCATTAAATTCTTAGTAAATTATTCAAAAAATTCCATAGTAAATTACTCAGTAAATTCTCATTAAATTACACAATAAAATCCTTAATAAATTACTTTGCAAATTCTCAGTAAATTATCACTAAATTTTCAGTAAATTTCTCAGTAAATTCCCAGTAAATTACTAACTAAATTCGCAGTAAAATGCTAAGCAAATTCTATAAAAATTCTCAGTAAATTATAAGTAAATTCTTAGTAAATTACTCAGTAAATTCTTTGTAAATCACTCAATAAATTCCTAATAAATTCTTAGTAAATTATTCAGTAAATACTCAGAAAATTACTCAGTGAATTCCTAATAATTTCTAAGTAAACTAATAGTAAATTGTATGCGAATTATTTTTTACATTCAGTGTAAATTCTCTGTAAATTGTCATAAAATTACTCTGTAAATTCTCAGTAAATTTCTGTATAAATTACCCAATAAATTCTCTATAAATTCTCACTAAATTGCTTAGAAAATTAATGGCAAATTCTCAGTAAATTCTCTGTAAATTGCTTTGTCAATTCTCAGTAAATTACTCAGTGATTTCTCTTAGTGAATTTGAAGTAAACTCTCAGTAAATTCTCAATAAATATTCAGAAAATTTCACAGAAAATTTCCAGTCAACTCCTCTGTGAATTCTCAGAAAATTACTTAGTGAATTCTAATTAAATTGCAAGTAAATTCTTAGTAAATTACAAACAAAATTCTCAGTAAATTACTAAGTAAATTCTCAACAAATTACTCAGTCATTTCTCAGTAAATTACTTGCTGAATTCCCAGAAAATTCTCAGTACATTACTCATCAAATTCTTAATAAATTACTCATTAAATTCTTAGTAAATTATTCAAAAAATTCCATTGTAAATTACTTAGTAAATTCTCATTAAATTACACAATAAAATCCTAAAAAAATTGCTATGCAAATTCTCAGTAAATTCCTCCGTAAATTATTAAGTAAATTTGCAGTAAAATGCTGAGCAAATTCTACAAAAATTTTCAGTAAATTAAAAGTAAATTCTTTGTAAATTACTTAGCGAATTTCTAATAAATTCTCAGTAAATTACTCAGTAAATACTCAGAAAATTACTCAGTGAATTCCTAATAATTTCTCAGTAAACTAATTGTAAATTCTATGCAAATTATTTTGTAAATTCAGTGTGAATTCTTGTTAAATTCTAATAAAATTACTCCGTAAATTCTCAGCAAATTGTTCAGTGAATTCTCAGAAAATTCTTAGTAAATTTACCAATAAAATACTTAGTAAATTACTCATTTAATTTTCAGTAAATTACCAATAATTCTTTGTGAATTCACAATAAATTCTCAGTAAAGTCCAAGTAAATTCTTAATAAATTACTTAGAAAATACTCCTTAAATTCTCAGTAAATTACTTAGAAAATTTTCAGCAAATTACACAGTAAATTACCAATAAATTTTCAGTAAATTACTGATAAAAATAGTGAGTGAATTACTTTGTAAATTACTCAGTAACTTTTCAGTAAATTACTCAGTAATTTCTCAATAAATTAATAGTAAATTACTACGTAAATTCACAGTAAATTACTTAGTGAATTCTCAATAAATTCTCTAAAAATTCCCAGTGAATTTTTAGTAAATTACTAAGAAAATACTTAGCAAATAGTCAATAAATTCTCAGTAAATTACTCAGTGAATTCGCAGTAAACTCTTAGAAAATTACTAGTAAATTCTAAATAAATTACTCAATAAATTCCTAGTTATTACTCAGAAAATTCTCAGTAAATTGTTAGTAAATTTCTCAGTAAATTTCTGTGTAAATTCTCTATAAATTCTCACTAAATTGCTCAAAAAATTATCAGTAAATTCTCTGTAAATTGCTTTGTCAATTCTCAATAAATTACTTAGTGAATTCACTCGGTGAATTTCAAGTAAACTCTCAGTAAATTCTCAATAAATATTCAGTATATTTCACATAAAATTTCCAATCAATTACTCAATAAATTCTCAGAAAATTACTCAATGAATTCTGATTAAATTGCTAGTAAATTCTTAGTAATGACAAACAAAATTCTCAGTAAATTTCTCAGTAAATTTTCAACAAATTACTTGGTCATTTCTCAGTAAATTACTTGGTGAATTCCCAGAAAATTCTCACTACATTACTCATCAAATTCTTAATAAATTACTCATTAAATTCTCAGTAAATTATTCAAAAAATTCCGTAGTAAATTACTCAGTAAATTCTCATTAAATTACACAATAAAATCCTCAATAAATTACTCTGCAAATTCTCAATAAATTATTAGTAAATTCCCAGTAAATTACTAAGTAAATTCGCAGTAAAATACTCAGCAAATTACTCAGTAAATTCTTTGTAAATTACTCAGTGAATTACTAATAAATTCTCAGTAAATACTCAGAAAATTACGCAGTGAATTCTTAATAATTTCTTAGTAAAGTAATAGTAAATTCTATGCAAATTATTTGGTAAATTCTCATTAAATTCTTATAAAATTACTCCGTAAATTCTCAGTGAATTCTCAGTGAATTCCTAGAAAAATTCTTAGCAAATTACTAAGAAAATACTTAGTAAATTCTCAGTAAATTACTCATTAAATTTTCAGTAAATTACCAATAAATTCTTTGTGAATTCACAATAAATTCTCAGTAAAATCCTAGTAAATTCGTAGTAAATTACTTAGAAAATACTCATTAAATTCTCAGTAAATTACTTAGAAAATTTTCAACAAAGTACACAGTAAATTACCAATAAATTCCCATTAAATTACTGATAAAAATACTGAGTAAATTACACTGTAAATTTTTAGTAAATTACTGAGTAACTTTTCAGTAAATAACTCAGTAATTTCTTAATAAATTCTTAATAAATTAACATGAAATTACTTAGTAAATTCCCGTTAAATTCTCAGTAAATTATTACGTAAATTCTCAGTAAATTACTCAGTGAATTCTCTAAAAATTTACAGTAAATTTTTAGTAAATTACTAAGAAAATACTTAGTAAAATAATTAATAAATTCTCAATAAATTACTCAATGAATTGGCAGTAAACTCTCAGTAAATTACTAGTAAATTCTAAATGAATTACTTAGTAAATTCTTAGTTATTACTCAGTAAATTCTCAGTAAATTATAAAGTAAATTGTCAATAAATTCTCAGTAAATTACTAAGTAAATTGTTAGTAAATTTATTTGTAAATTACTCTATAAATTCCCTATAAGTTCTCACTAAATTGCTTAGAAAATTATCGAAAAATTCTCAGTAAATTCTCTGTAAATTGCTTTGTCAATTCTCAATAAATTACTCAGTGAATTCACTCGGTGAATTTCAAGTAAACTCTCAGTAAATTCCCAATAAATATTCAGTAAATTTCACAAAAAATTTCCAATCAATTACTCAGTAAATTCTCAGAAAATTACTAAGTGAATTCTGATTAAATTGCTAGTAAATTCTTAGTAAATGACAAACAAAATTATTAGTAAATTTCTCAGTAAATTCTCAACAAATTACTCAGTCATTTTCTCAGTAAATTACTTGGTGAATTCCCAGAAAATTTTCACTACATTACTCATCAAATTCTTAATAAATTACTCATCAAATTCTCAGTAAATTATTCAAAAAATTCCGTAGTAAATTACTCAGTAAATTCTCATTAAATTACACAATAAAATCCTCAATAAATTACTCTGCAAATTCTCAGTAAATTATCAGTAAATTCCCTGTAAATTACTAAGTAAATTCGCAGTAAAATGCTGAGCAAATTCAACAAAAATGCTCAGTAAATTACTCAGTAAATTCTTTGTAAATTACTCAGTGAATTACTAATAAATTCTCAGTAAATACTCAGAAAATTACTCAGTGAATTCCTAAAAATTTCTCAATAAAGCAATAGTAAATTCTATGCAAATTATTTTGTAAATTCTCATTAAATTCTCATAAAATTACTCTGTAAATTTTCAGTAAATTATTCAGTGAATTCTCAGAAAATTTCCAGAAAATTCTTAATAAATTACCAATAAAATACTTAGTAAATTCTCAGTAAATTACTCATTAAATTTTCAGTAAATTACCAATAAATTCTTTGTGAATTCACAATAAATTCTCAGTAAAATCCAAGTAAATTCGTAGTAAATTACTTAGAAAATACTCATTAAATTCTCAGTAAATTACTTAGAAATTTTTTTGCAAATTACACAGTAAATTACCAATGAATTCCCATTAAATTACTGATAAAAACACTGAGTAAATTACACCGTAAATTTTTAGTAAATTACTTAGTAACTTTTCAGTAATTTCTCAATAAATTCTCAATAAATTAACATGAAATTACTTAGTAAATTCCCGTTAAATTCTCAGTAAATTATTATGTAAATTCTCAGTAAATTACTCAGTGAATTCTCTAAAAATTTACAGTAAATTTTTAGTAAATTACTAAGAAAATACTTAGTAAAATAATTAATAAATTCTCAATAAATTACTCAGTGAATTCGCAGTAAACTCTCAGTAAATTACTAGTAAATTCTAAATAAATTAGTTAGTAAATTCCTAGTTATTACTCAGTAAATTCTCAGTAAATTATTAAGTAAATTCTCAATAAATTCTCGGTAAATTACTAAGTAAATTGTTAGTAAATTTCTCTGTAAATTACTCTATAAATTCCCTATAAATTCTCACTAAATTGCTTAAAAAATTATCGAAAAATTCTCAATAAATTCTCTGTAAATTGCTTTGTCAATTCTCAATAAATTACTCAGTGAATTCACTCGGTGAATTTCAAGTAAACTCTCAGTAAATTCTCAATAAATATTTAGTAAATTTCACAAAAAATTTCCAATCAATTACTCAGTAAATTCTCAGAAAATTACCCAGTGAATTCTGATTAAATTGCTAGTAAATTCTTAGTAAATGACAAACAAAATTCTCAGTAAATTTCTCAGTCAATTCTCAACAAATTACTCAGTCATTTCTCAGTAAATTACTTGGTGAATTCCCAGAAAATTCTCAGTACATTACTCATCAAATTCTTAATAAATTACTCATTAAATTCTCAGTAAATTATTCAAAAAATTCCATAGTAAATTACTCAGTAAATTCTCATTAAATTACACAATAAAATCCTTAATAAATTACTCTGTAAATTCTCAGTAAATTATCAATAAATTCCCAGTAAATTACTAAGTAAATTCGCAGTAAAATGCTGAGCAAATTCTACAAAAATTCTCAGTAAATTACAAATAAATTACTTAGTAAATTCTTTGTAAATTACTCAGTGAATTTCTAATAAATTCTCAGTAAATTACTCATTAAATAATCAGAAAATTACTCAGTGAATTCCTAATAATTTCTTAGTAAACTAATAGTAAATTCTATTCAAATTATTTTGTAAATTTAGTGTAAATTCTCGTTCAATTCTCATAAAATTACTCCGTAAAATCTTAGTAAATTATTCAATGAATTCTCAAAAAATTCCCAGAAAATTCTTAGTAAATTACCAAGAAAATACTTAGTAAATTCTCAGTAAATTACTCATTAAATTTTCAGTAAATTACCAATAAATTCTTTGTGAATTCACAATAAATTCTCAGTAAAATCCTAGTAAATTCTTAGTAAATTACTTAGACAATACTCATTAAATTCTCAGTAAATCACTTAGAAAATTTTCAGCAAATTACATAGTGAATTACCAATAAATTCCCAGTAAATTACTCAGTAATTTCTCAATGAATTCTCAATAAATTAATAGTAAATTACTACGTAAATTATCATTAAATTACTCAGTGAATTCTCAGTAAATTCTCTAAAAATTCCCAGTAAATTTTTAGTAAATTACTAAGAAAATAGTTAGTAAAATAATAAATAAATTCTCAATAAATTACTCAGTGAATTCCCGGTAAATTACTAGTAAATTCTAAATAAATTACTCAGTAAATTCCTAGTTATTATTCAGTAAATTATCAGTAAATTACTAAGTAAATTGTTAGTAAATTACAGAGTAAATTTCTCAGTAAATTCTCTATAAACTCTCACTAAATTGCTCAGAAAATTAATGGTAAATTCTAAGTAAATTCTCTGGAAATTGCTTTGTCAATTCTCAGTAAAGTACTCAGTGAATTTCAAGTAAACTCTCAGTAAATTCTCAATAAATATTCAGTAAATTTCAAAGAAAATTTCTAGTCAATTAATCAGTAAATTCTCATAAAATTACTCAGTGAATTCCGATTAAGTAAATTGTTAGTAAATTACAAAGAAAATTCTCAGTAAATTACTCAGTAAATTCTTAACAAATTACTCAGTCATTTCTCAGTAAATTACTTGGTGAATTCCCAGAAAATTCTCAATACATTACGCATCAAATTCTTAATAAAATACTCATTAAATTCTCAGTAAATTATTCAAAAAAATCATAGTAAATTACTCAGTAAATTCTCATTAAATTACACAATAAAATCCTCAATATATTACTCTGTAAATTCTCAGTAAATTACTAAGTAAGTACGCAGTAAAATGCTGAGCAAATTCTACAAAAATTCTCAGTAAATTACAAGTAAATTCTCAGAATTTTTTTTGCAAATTACTAAGTGAATTCCTAATAAATTCTCAATAAATAGTCAGAAAATTACTCAGCGAATTCCAAATAATTTCTCAGTAAAATAATAGTAAATTTATGCAAATTATTTTGTAAATTCAGTGTAAATTCTCATAAAATTACTCTATAAATTATCAGTAAATTATTCAGCGAATTCTCAGAAAATTCCTAGAAAATTCTTAGTAAATTACTAAGAAAATACTTAGTAAATTTTCAGTAAATTACTCATTAAATTTTTAATAAATTACCAATAAATTCTTTGTGAATTCACAATAAATTCTCAGTAAAATCCTAGTAAATTGCTTATAAAATACTCATTAAATTCTTAGTAAATCACTTAGGAAATTTTTAGCAAATTACATAGTAAATTACCAATAAATTCCCAGTAAATTACTCAGTAACTTTTTGGTAAATTACTCAGTAATTTCTTAATAAATTATCAATAAATTAACAGTAAATTACTCAGTAAATTCCCGTTAAATTCTTAGTAAATTACTACGTAAATTATCAGTAAATTACTCAGTGAATTCTCAGTAAATTCTCTAAAAATTCCCATTAAATTTTTAGTAAAATACTAAGAAAATACTTAGTAAAATAATCAATAAATTCTTAATAAATTACTAAGTGAATTCGCAGTAAACTCTCAGTAAATTACTAGTAAATTCTAAATAAATTACTCAGTAAAATCCTAGTTATTACTCAGTAAATTCTTCGTAAATTATTAAGTAAATTCTCAATAAATTCTTAGTAAATTACTAAGTAAATTGTTAGAAAATTACATAGTAAATTTCTCAGAAAATTAATGGTAAATTCTAAGTAAATTTTCTGTAAATTGGTTTGTCAATTCTCAGTAAATTACTCAGTGAATTCACTCGGTGAATTTCAAGTAAACTCTCAGTAAATTCTCAATAAATATTCGGTAAATTTCACAGAAAATTTCCAATCAATTACTCGGTAAGTTCTCAAAAAATTACTCAGTGAATTCTGATTAAATTGCTAGTAAATTCTTAGTAAATTACAAACAAAATTCTCAGTAAATTACTCAGTAAATTCTCAACAAATTACTTAGCCATTTCTCAGTAAATTACTTGGTGAATTCCCAAAAAATTCTCAGTACATTACTCATAATATTCTTAATAAATTACCCATTAAATTCTCAGTAAATTATTCAAAAAATTCCATAGTAAATTATTTAGTAAATTCTCATTAAATTACACAATAAAATCCTGAATAAATTATTCTGCAAATTCTTTGTGAATTATCAGTAAATTTTCAGTAAATTCACAGTAAATTAGTAAGTAAATTCGCAGTAAATTACTAAGTAAATTCGCAGTAAAATGCTGAGCAAATTCTACAAAAATTCTCAGTAAATTACAAGTAAATTCTTAGTAAATTACTCAGTAAATACTTTGTAAATTACTCAGTGAATTCCAAATAAATTCTCAATAAATTACTCAGTGAATTCCTAATAATTTCTCAGTAAACTAATAGTAAATTCTATGCAAATTATTTTGTAAATTTAGTGTAAATTCTCATAAAATTACTCTGTAAATTCTCAGTAAATTATTCAGTGAATTCTCAGAAAATTCCCAGAAAATTCTTAGTAAATTACTAAGAAAAATACTTAGTAAATTCTCAATAAATTACTTATTAAATTTTCAGTAAATTGCCAATAAATTTTTCTTGAATTCACAATAAATTCTCAGTAAAATCCTAGTGAATTCTTAATAAATTACTTAGAAAATACTCATTAAATTCTCAGTAAATTACTTAAAATTTTTTTAGCAAATTACACAGTAAATTAACAATAAATTCCCAGTAAATTACTGATAGAAATACTGAGTAAATTACTCTATAAATTTTCAATAAATTCCTTAGTAACTTTTCAGTAAATTACTCAGTAAATTCCCGTTAAATTCTCAATAAATTATTACGTAAATGCTCAGTAAATTACTCAGTGAATTCTCAGTAAATTCTCTAGAAATTTGAAGTAAATTTTTAGTAAATTACTAAGAAAATAATTAGTAAAATAATCAATAAATTCTCAATAAATTACTTAGTGAATTCCCAGTAAACTCTTAGTAAATTACTATTAAATTCTAAATAAATTACTCAATAAATTTTCAGTAAATTATTAAGTAAATTCTCAATAAATTTCCAGTAAATTACTAAGTAAATTGTTAGTAAATTACACAGTAAATTTCTCTGTAAATTACTTAGTAAATTCTCTATAAATTCTCACTAAATTGCTTAGAAAATTAATGGTAAATTCGCTGTAAATTGCTTTGTCAATTCTTAGTAAATTACTCAGTGAATTTCAAGTAAACTCTCAGTAAATTCTCAATAAATATTCAGTAAATTTCACAGAAAATTTCCAGTCAATTACTCAGTAAATTCTCAGAAAATTACTCAGTGAATTCTGATTAAATTGCTAGTAAATTCTTAGTAAATTATAAACAAAATTATCAGTAAATTACTAAGTAAATTCTCAACAAATTACTCAGTCATTTCTCAGTAAATTACTTGGTGAATTCCCAGAAAATTCTCAGTACATTGCTCATCAAATTCTTAATAAATTACTCATTAAATTCTCAGTAAATTATTCAAAAAATTCCATAGCAAATTTCTCAGTAAATTCTCATTAAATTACACAATAAAATCCTCAATAAATTACTCTGCAAATTCAAGTAAATTTCTCAGTAAATTACTCAGTAAATTCTTTGTAAATTTCCAGTGAATTCCTAATAAATTCTCAGTAAAATACTCAGTAAATACTCAGAAAATTACTCAGTGAATTTCTAATAATTTCTCAGTAAACTAATCGTAAATTCTATGCAAATTATTTTGTAAATTCAGTGTAAATTCTCGTTAAATTCTCATAAAATTACTCCATAAATTCTCAGTAAATTATTCAGTGAATTCTAAGAAAATTTCCAGAAAATTCTTAGTAAATTACTAAGAAAATACTTAGTAAATTTTCAGTAAATTACTCATTAAATTTACAGTAAATTACCAATAAATTCTTTGCGAATTCACAATAAATTCTGAGTAAAATCCTAGTAAATTCTTAGGAAATTACTTAGAAAATACTCATTAAATTACTTAGAAATTTTTCAAAAAATTACACAGTAAATAACCAATAAATTCTTAGTAAATTACTGATAAAAGTAGTGAGTAAATTACTGTGTATATTTTCAGTAAATTACTCAGTAACTTTTCAATATATTACTCATTAAATTCTCAATAAATTAACAGTAAATTACTCAGTAATTTCCTGTTAAATTCTCAGTAAATTACTACGCAAATTCTCAGTAAATTACTCAGTGAATTCTCAGTAAATTCTCTAAAAATTCTAAGCAAATTTTTAGTAAATTACTAAGAAAATACTTTGTAAAATAATCAATAAATTCTCAATAAATTACTTAGTGAATTCCCAGTAAACTCTCAGTAAATTCTAAATAAATTACTCAGTAAATTCTCAGTAAATTATTAAGTAAATTCTCAATAAATTCTAAGTAAATTGTTAGTAAATTACACTGTAAATTTCTCTGTAAGTTACTCAGTAAATTCTCTATAAATTCTCACTAAATTGCTCAGAAAATTGATGGTAAATTCTTTGTAAATTGCTTTGTCAATTCTCGGTAAATTACTCAGTGAATTCACTCAGTGAATTTCAAGTAAACTCTCAGTAAATTTGTAACAACCCTCATTCTTGACTTAGCTATACTTGCATACATCTATGTATCATCTTGTCTTGATGTGTTATAAACCTTGTTATCTTGCTTTGTCTTGTTTGGTTAAGTGTTACTTGCTTGATTTTGTTCCTTGCTCGGTTATGGCCGAGATCATCTTGAGCTTTGTTCACTCTTGAACTTTTGTACTTAGAATCATTTTTGGAACCTTGTTTGATCTTTGTCTTGACCTCGGCATGATTGCCGAGATGTTACCCTTTGGGCCGTAGTGCTTAGAACCTAGGCCGAGATGTTTTGCATTAGTGGTTCTTGCCCTGGGGCAGGTATGACCTAGGCCGAGATGTGGCACACCCAGGCCAAGGTGTGGTACAGCTTAGTCAAGTGTCGTCCTCCCTAGCCGACGTCTTTGTTATCTGGTTGCCGAAGGCTTTGACCTTGGCCGATGTTCTTGTTTGCCGATGTGTTTTGCCTGCAAGCGTGTTAAGTACGCTTTGTCAGTGACTTGTCTTGTCGATCAGTCACCTTTTGGGCTGAGCCAACCCGGTGACGCCACGTGTCCGGACTGCCTGTTAAGACAGCCGACAGCCTAGAGAACCATCATTTGGTCTCAATCTTTGTCTTTTTAGAGAGAGAAGCTCTCAAGGAAGAAGGAGGAGAGTCCTAGTGAGAGAGTTAATTTTCGAGCTTGATCTTGGAAGATCGAACCGTTGGATTCGTGATCGGAGGTAAGATTCTTGACCCCCTCTTGTTGTTCTTGTTGTTGAACTAGCTGCATTGCATGATCGGGTTTGTTTGGCATGTCATGCATCGATTTGAAGTTGTTTTAGAAAGAGAAAAGCTTGCATTCATGTGTTCTTGATGAAAGTCCCCTTTTGATCCGAGAGTTTGGACTAGGGACTATGTTCTTGTGTTTGTTCTTGCATGTTCATCTTGGTTGGGTACCTAAGTCCACGTTTTTGAACTCTTAGCATGAAAACCCCAGATTTCGTATATGTGAGTTGGATTTCAGCATGCATGATCTTGTTCTTCGTGTCCTTTGAAAGGAAACTCAGGGTTTCCTAACTTTGCCTTGTTTTGGCCTTCGAGTCCACACCTCGGCGGGGAGGTGTAGGACCTCGGCTAGACCTGGATGGTACCCAGTGCACTTCCCTGTGATGGGAAATAATGTTTTGATTCCTTGCATGTATGTGAAGCTCGTTTTGAGAGTATGGTTTGCTATGTGATTGTAGGACTTTGATCTTTGCTTGAGCCTACACCTGAAGACCGAGGTGAGTGGTGCTTTTAATAAAGCTATGTTATAAAGCTTTTGATAAATCTTGCTTGTTTCGCTTTGGTAAAAGTATTTGCTAAGCATGAATGATCAGCCTATTTTGATGTTTTGTATACGAGCTTGTTTTGATGGTATTCTTGAAAGTCCCCTGTGCTGGAGGACTCTAAACTTTAGCAGCACTAGATGAAAAGGTAAGTATGAACTTCGTCTTGATAATGTCCTTGTAATGGGTTTGAGCTTTGTTTCGGTATCCTTGGAAAGTCCCTTGTACTGGAGGACTCTAAACTTTCGCAGTACCATCTTGTTAAAAAGGATACGGTCCTTTCTTTGGAAAGTCCCTTGTGCTGGAGGACTCTAAACTTTCGCAGTACTTCTTGTTAAAAGGATACGGTCCTATCTTGCTAAGATAAATGTTAAAGCGGGCTACGGGCCTAAGTAACACAAGTCCCTTGTGCTAGAGGACTTTAAACTTTTGTAGCACCACTTGGTGAAAAAGGGCTACGGGCCTAAGTCACATACTTTGGTGAAAAAGGGCTACGGGCCTAAGTCACATACTTTGGTGAAAAAGGGCTAAGGGCCTAAGTCACATACTTTGGTGAAAAAGGGCTAAGGGCCTAAGTCACATACTTTGGTGAAAAAGGGCTAAGGGCCTAAGTCACAAACTTTGGTGAAAAAGGGCTACGGGCCTAAGTCACATAAGCTTGATATGTTTTGTCTTGAAGATTACCTCGGCTACTACTTGTGCTATCTCGGCAAATGTTTTGACTTGTAAGACTTGTTAGATGAATACGGTTCACCACTTGATTCGATACAACTTGATTTGTTTTGCTTTGGAAGGAACCTCGGCTACTACTTGTTTAATCTCTGTATTGCTTTGTCTTGTAAGATTTGATAGATGAATACGGTTCATCTCTTGTTTTGGTACAGCTTGATATTCTTTGCTTGGCAGGAACCTCGGCTATTGTTTGAATGGTTTTGATATGCTTTGTTTTGGCAGACTCCGGCTATTATTCATGCAAACCTTTATTTCTAGTACCATTCACTGAGTTTCCAAGCTCACCCCTCTCTATATATATGTAGGTGATGAGCAGGACGGCGGCGACGCCTAGAAGTATTTGTACAGCTTGTTTTGGGATTTTTGTTATGCCGACTTGACTTGCTTACATCGGCTGTTTTGTGATTACCTCGGCATATGTGTTACTTCGGCAGATTCTTGAAAATCATGCTTCTTTGCTTGTAATCGTTGTATTTTGTATATGTCGGCTAAGAAGCCTTTTGATCAGGATGTAACTTGTATTTGTTTTGTTATCTGCCGAGGTGCAGTTCTGTTATGTATGTTATCACATTTGATCTATGCACTGCTCTCAAGGACACTTGTATCTTGTTTTATAGCTTCCGCATACGTGAGCCCCCTATGATTACTCTGTTGTGTGTGAACTTTTGTAAGAGGCCTTTGGTAAATCTTGGATTTACTGGCCATCTCGGCACCGAACTACTAGGGGCGGTTTGGGGTCGTGACAGATTGGTATCAGAGCACAAGTTCCTTAGTATACGTTATTCACACACTTGAGTCCTAAAGAGCATAGGATTCCCTTTAGAAAGATGTTAAGATTGCATCATAATGCTTGCTATTTGAACAAGGTGTGCATTGTCTTGACACGTTTGTTTGCTACTTGTCTATGTGAATATTTGCTTGCTTTGCTTAAAAGTTATACTTTGTAAACTCATAGCATCATGAGGAGAGGTAGACCTCCAATTGGCCGAGATAGGCCCGAAGACAGATTGGATCGACTGGAAAGGTTATTTGAAGGTTTGGCCCACGAGTTGAGGCAAACCAGACAGCAGTTTACTAGTGCTACTTCGACTCAGGCCGAGCAGACCAGCGGCCGAAATGTGATTCCGCCTCCACCACCCCCAGTGCCACAAGTCCCTCCACAACCAGCTTTATATGGGGATGGCACCATAGCTTTGATCAGAGAGTTTAAGAAGATGAGACCGCCGAGATTTTCTGGAGGTATAGAGCCGATGAAGGCTGAGGCATGGGCTTTGGAGATGGAAAAGCTGTTTGAGATCTTCCCTAGCACTGACGCTCAGAAGGTAACATTGGCAACTTTCACATTGGATGATGACGCACGCAGATGGTGGTTGATGGTTCGAGAAAAGAATCCAGACTTAACCTGGACTAGATTTTTGGAGTTGTTTTACAAGAAGCACTTTCCATTGAGTGTAAGGAACCGCAAGGCCACTGAATTTCAGAACTTGACACAGGGCAGCCGAACAGTGGCAGAATATGATCGCATTTTTACTGAGCTGGTAAGATTTGTACCTCACATGTCTAATGATGATTACATGAAGGCAAGGAAGTTTGAAAGTGGACTCCGAATGCCAATTCAAGATCGGGTTAACTTGCACGATCTGCCGACCTACGCAGAAGTATTGGACAAAGCCATTCTGGCCGAGGCTAACTTGAATGGTTACCAGAGTTCAGGAGAGAACCAGAGAAAGAGGCAGAGTTATGATAGTCGCCGAGCACAGTTGGGCGCCAAGAAGAAATTGAACATGGGTAGTACTAGTTATCGAAGACAGGAAGGTAATGCTAAGCCGATGTGTTCAGACTGTGGGAAACAGCATTTTGGAGTTTGTCGTCGGACGACAGGAGCCTGTTATGAGTGTGGTGAAATGGGGCATTATGTGAGAGATTGTCCTAAGGCAAAGACTGACAACAACAAGAAAGGTGAGAGCACCTCGGGCACCGTTCAGAAGGGTAATGCTGAGAAAGGGCCGATGAGACAGGGCAGAGTGTTTGCACTAGTGCCAGGAGATACTCAGAATGCTGAGACTGTAGTATCAGGTATACTCCTAATTTGCTCCCAAGATGCTTATGTGTTAATTGATTCGGGTTCTACGCATTCGTTTGTTTCTACTAAGTTTGCCGAGAAGATTAATAGGAAATTAGAACCTCTTGATTATGTGCTATCTGTGTCTACTCCATCTGGGAGATCCATGATTGTTGCATCCATATATAGAGCATGTGTTGTTGTTATTGAGAATGTTGAACTGCTAGTTGACTTAATGCCTTTGGATATAGATCATTTTGATGTTATATTGGGGATGGATTGGTTAGTAGCGAATCATGCTGTCACGACCCCAAACCGCCCCTAGTAGTTTGGTGCCGAGATGGCCAGTAAATCCGAGATTCACCAAAGGCCTCATACAAAAGTTCACACACAACAGAGTAATCATAGGGGGCTCACATATGCGGAAGCTATAAAACAAAATACAATGGTCCTTGAGAGCAGTGCATAGATCAAATGTGATAACATACATAACAGGACTGCACCTCGGCAGCTAACAAAACAAATACAAGTTACATCCTGATCAAAAGGCTTCTTAGCCGACATATACAAAATACAACGATTACAAGCAAAGAAGCATGATTTTCAAGAATCTGCCGAAGTAACACATATGCCGAGGTAATCACAAAACAGCCGATGTAAGCAAGTCAAGTCGGCATAACAAAAATCCCAAAACAAGCTGTACAAATACTTCTAGGCGTCGCCGCCGTCCTGCTCATCACCTACATATATATAGAGAGGGGTGAGCTTGGAAACTCAGTGAATGGTACTAGAAATAAAGGTTTGCATGAATAATAGCCGGAGTCTGCCAAAACAAAGCATATCAAAACCGTTCACACAATAGCCGAGGTTCCTGCCAAGCAAAGAATATCAAGCTATACCAAAACAAGAGATGAACCGTATTCATCTATCAAATCTTGCAAGACAAGGCAACACAGAGGTTAAACAGTTGTAGCCGAGGTTTCTTCCAAAGCAAGGCAATTCAAGTTGTATCGAATCAAGTGATGAACCGTATTCATCTAACAAGTCTTACAAGTCAAAACATTTCCGAGATAGTACAAGTAGTAGCCGAGGAAATCTTCGAGACAAAACATATCAAGCTTATGTGACTTAGGCCCGTAGCCCTTTTTTTTTTTTTTTCACCAAGTGATGCTACTAAAGTTTAAAGTCCTCTAGCACAAGGGACTGGCGTTACTTAGGCCCGTAGCCCGCTTTAACATTTATCTTAACAAGATAGGACCGTATCCTTTCAACAAGAGGTACTGCGAAAGTTTGGGGTCCTCCAGTACAAGGGACTTTCCAAAGATACCGAAACAAGGCTCAAACCCATCACAAGGACATTATCAAGACGAAGTTCATACTTACCTTTTCATCTAGTGCTGCTAAAGTTTAGAGTCCTCCAGCACAGGGGACTTTCAAGAATAGCGTCAAAACAAGCTCATATACAAAACATCAAAATAGGCTAATCATTCATGCTTAGCAAATACTTTTACCAAAGCGAAACAAGCAAGATTTATCAAAAGCTTTATTACATAGCTTTATTAAAAGCACCACTCACCTCGGTCTTCAGGTGTAGGCTCAAGCAAGGATCAAAGTCCTACAATCACATGGCAAACCATATTCTCAAAACGAGCTTTACACACA
The DNA here is from genome assembly GCA_036172215.1 of Camellia granthamiana. Lineage (NCBI taxonomy): Eukaryota > Viridiplantae > Streptophyta > Magnoliopsida > Ericales > Theaceae > Camellia > Camellia granthamiana. Next base: position 67,140,771 of record CM069908.1, read on the forward strand.
TGCAAGAAGTCAAAATATTATTTCCCATCACAGGGAAGTGCACTGGGTACCATCCAGGTATAGCCGAGGTCCTACACCTCCCCGCCGAGGTGTGGACTCGAAGGCCAAAACAAGGCAAAGTTAGGAAAACCTGAGTTTCCTTTCAAAGAGCATGAAAACAAGATCATCAAGAGCATCAAGACCATGCATGCAGAAATCTCAACTCACTTATGTGAAATCGAAGGTTTTCGTGCCAAGAGTTTAAAAACGTGTACTTAGGTACCCAACCAAGAAGAACATGCAAGAACAAACACAAAACACAGTCCCTAGTCCAAACTCTCGGATCAAAAGGGGACTTTCATCAAGAACACATGAATGCAAGCTTTCTCTTTCTAAAACAAACTTCAAGTCGATGCATGACATGCAAAACAAACCCGATCATGCAATGCAGCTGGTTCCTCAACAAGAACAACAAGAGGAGGTGAAGAATCTTACCTCCGATCACGAATCCAACGGTTCGATCTTCCAAGATCAAGCTCGAAAATCAACTCTCTCACTAGAACCCTCATTCTTCTTTCTTGAGAGCTTCTCTCTCTAAAAAGACAAAGATTGAGACCAAATGATGGTTCTCTAGGCTGTCGGCTGTCTTAACAGGCAGTCCGGACACGTGTCGTCACCGGGTTGGCTTGTCCCAAAAGGTGACTGATCGACAAGACAAGTCTCTGACAAAGCGTACTCAACACGCTTGCAGGCAAAACACGTCGGCAACAAGAACACCGGCCAAGGTCAAATCCTCGGCGAACCAGATAACGAGAACGTCGGCTAGGGAGGACAACACTTGACTAAGCTGTACCACACCTTGGCCTGGGTGTGCCACATCTCGGCCTAGGTCATACCTGCTCCAGGCAACGACTACCAAAGCAAAATATCTCGGCCTAGGCTCTAAGCACTACGGCCCAAAGGGTGACATCTCGGCAAGCATGCCGAGGTGTAGACAAAGGTTAACAAGGTTCCAGAACGAATCCAAGCACCAAAATTCAAAGGTGAACAAGTTCAAGGCAATCTCGGCCGCAACCGAGCAAGGATCAAAGTCAAGCAATCAACACGTAAACGAGGCAAGACTAAACAAGATTAACAAGCTTCATAACACTACAGACAAGAACATACATGGATGTATGCAAGTATAGTTAAGTCTAGAATGAGGGTTGTTACACATGCATTCATTGATTGTGTTTCGAAGAGTGTTAAACTGAAGCCCCCAAACCTAGCCGAAGTTATTTTCCAGGGTAAAGGGGTAGTTCCCCCACCTTATTTGATCTCGTCCGTTAGGGCCTATAAATTGATTCAGAAAGGATGTCAGGGTTACTTGTGTAGTATACTGAAGGGTCAGGATGGAAATGTTAGTTTAGCCGACATCCCAATTGTTAGTGAGTTCGCCGATGTCTTTCCCAATGATTTACCTGGCCATTTGATCGATAGAGAAATAGAGTTTACTGTTGATATCATGTCGGGAACACAGCCGATCTCTAAAACACCGTATAGAATGGCCCCAGCTGAACTTAGAGAACTGAAACTGCAACTACAAGAATTGTTAGATAAGGGATTCATTAGGCCGAGCACTTCACCTTGGGGAGCACCCGTTTTGTTTGTTAAGAAAAAGGATGGTTCACTTCGCCTTTGCATTGACTACAGAGAACTTAATAAGGTCACCATTAAGAATAAGTACCCACTACCTAGGATCGATGATTTGCTTGATCAGCTGCAAGGAGCACGTGTCTTTTCTAAGATAGACCTTAGGTCGGGCTACCATCAGCTTAAAGTTAAAGCCGAAGATGTTGAGAAGACTGCTTTTCGGACAAGATATGGCCACTGTGAATTTCTAGTGATGCCTTTTGGAGTAACCAATGCCCCTGCTGCATTTATGGATTTAATGAACAGAGTCTTCAAGCCATACTTAGATGAGTTCGTGGTTGTCTTCATAGATGATATATTAATCTATTCCAAGAGTGAAACTGAACATGAGAATCATTTGAAACTTGCTCTGCAGATTTTGAGAGACCGAAAATTATATGCTAAGTTTAGCAAGTGTGAGTTTTGGCTTTCTACTATCTCATTTTTGGGTCATGTGATTAATGAAGAGGGTATCTCAGTTGATCCTAGCAAAATTGGAGCCGTAGTGAATTGGCCGAGGCCGACTAATGTTTCCGAGGTTCGTAGTTTTCTGGGTTTGGCAGGTTACTACAGGAAGTTTGTGAAGGATTTCTCAAGGATTGCAGTCCCATTGACACAACTAACCAAGAAAGGAGCACCGTATGAATGGACTGAAGATCGGGAGTCAGCTTTCCAGGAACTGAAGACGAGGTTGGTTACAGCACCAGTGCTTGTACTTCCATCAGGTAATGAAGAGTTTCATGTTTATAGTGATGCATCACACAAGGGTTTGGGCTGTGTATTAATGCAAAAGGGTAAGGTCATAGCTTATGCATCTCGTCAGTTGAAGCCACATGAAAAGAATTACCCCACCCATGATTTGGAGTTAGCAGCCGTAGTATTTGCTTTAAAAATTTGGCGTCACTACTTGTATGGAGCTTCTTGTCAGGTTTTTACAGATCACAAGAGTTTGAAGTACCTGTTCACTCAGAAGGAATTGAATTTGAGGCAGAGAAGATGGCTCGAATTATTGAAAGACTATGATATGCAGATTCAGTATCACCCAGGAAAAGCTAACAGCGTAGCCGACGCTTTGAGCAGGAAGTCAGTTGGAATTTTGGCATGTTTAACCACGATTACAGCAGAACCAACTATTATTGAGGAAGTAAAGGCGAGGCAAATGGAAGATGAATTCTTCAAGAAGGTAGCCGAGGAGATTGATACGAGGCCGAGATCAGGGTACACTGTTGAGAACCAAGCGCTTAAGTTCGAAGGAAGACTGTGTGTGGCCGACGTTCCAGAACTAAAGAGGAGAATTTTGCAAGAGGCCCATGGTTCTAAGTTTGCTGTTCATCCAGGGAATACCAAGATGTATCAAGATGTGAAACAAACCTTTTGGTGGCCAAATATGAAAAGAGAGATAGCCGAGTTTGTGTCTCAGTGTTTGCATTGTCAAAAAGTAAAAGCAGAACATCAAAGACCAGCAGGACTTCTACAACCTTTGCCGATTCCTGAGTGGAAATGGGAGCACATCTCCATGGACTTCGTGGTTGGTTTGCCGAAGACACAGAAGGGTATGGATTCAATTTGGGTTGTTGTTGATAGGTTAACTAAATCAGCGCACTTTTTGCCTGTTAAGACTACCTTCAGTGCCGATCAGCTTGCCTTGTTATATGTGAATGAGATAATTAGACTTCATGGAGTGCCGGTGTCAATTGTGTCGGACAGAGATCCTAAGTTTGTTTCCAGATTTTGGCAGAGTCTACAGAAGGCTTTTGGAGCCGAGTTGAGATTTAGTACTGCATTTCATCCCCAGACAGATGGGCAAACAGAGAGAACAATTCAGACACTTGAAGATATGCTGAGACTTTGTGTATTGGACTTCCAAGGAAGTTGGGGAAAGCATTTGCCTTTAGTGGAATTCGCTTACAATAACAGTTATCAGGCCAGTATTGGCATGGCGCCATATGAAGCTTTGTATGGAAGAAAATGTAGATCGCCGATATGTTGGACCGAAGTAGGAGATAGAGCCTTGCTTGGTCCCGAGCTAATTCAGGTAACAACAGAGAAAATTAAACTTATTCAACAAAGGATCAAAACTGCACAGAGCAGACAAAAGAGCTACGCCGATCAGAGAAGGAATGAGTTAGAATTTGAAGTAGGGGATCATGTATTCCTAAAAGTTTCGCCGATGAAAGGAGTTTCCAGATTTGGGAAGAAGGGTAAATTAGCACCCCGATATATTGGACCATTTGAAATTCTTGACAAGGTCAACTTAGTTGCCTACAGACTTGCTTTGCCACCAGAATTGAGCCAAGTTCATAATGTATTTCATGTTTCGATGTTGAGAAAGTATATCCGAGGACCCACAACATGTGATTGATTATTCAGGGATTGAAGTTAATGAGAATTTGGGCTATGAAGAGAAGCCGATGCGTATTATTGACAGACAAGTTAGACAGTTGAGGAACAAGTCAATACCAATGGTAAAGATAGAATGGAAACAGCATTATGGCAAGGATGCCACATGGGAAATGGAAGAGGAAATGAGAATTCGACATCCAGAACTGTTCTTGGAACAAGGTAACTTAAGTTTGGGGACTAAACTTCTTTAAGGGGGGTAGGATGTAACAACCCTCATTCTTGACTTAGCTATACTTGCATACATCTATGTATCATCTTGTCTTGATGTGTTATAAACCTTGTTATCTTGCTTTGTCTTGTTTGGTTAAGTGTTACTTGCTTGATTTTGTTCCTTGCTCGGTTATGGCCGAGATCATCTTGAGCTTTGTTCACTCTTGAACTTTTGTACTTAGAATCATTTTTGGAACCTTGTTTGATCTTTGTCTTGACCTCGGCATGATTGCCGAGATGTTACCCTTTGGGCCGTAGTGCTTAGAACCTAGGCCGAGATGTTTTGCATTAGTGGTTCTTGCCCTGGGGCAGGTATGACCTAGGCCGAGATGTGGCACACCCAGGCCAAGGTGTGGTACAGCTTAGTCAAGTGTCGTCCTCCCTAGCCGACGTCTTTGTTATCTGGTTGCCGAAGGCTTTGACCTTGGCCGATGTTCTTGTTTGCCGATGTGTTTTGCCTGCAAGCGTGTTAAGTACGCTTTGTCAGTGACTTGTCTTGTCGATCAGTCACCTTTTGGGCTGAGCCAACCCGGTGACGCCACGTGTCCGGACTGCCTGTTAAGACAGCCGACAGCCTAGAGAACCATCATTTGGTCTCAATCTTTGTCTTTTTAGAGAGAGAAGCTCTCAAGGAAGAAGGAGGAGAGTCCTAGTGAGAGAGTTAATTTTCGAGCTTGATCTTGGAAGATCGAACCGTTGGATTCGTGATCGGAGGTAAGATTCTTGACCCCCTCTTGTTGTTCTTGTTGTTGAACTAGCTGCATTGCATGATCGGGTTTGTTTGGCATGTCATGCATCGATTTGAAGTTGTTTTAGAAAGAGAAAAGCTTGCATTCATGTGTTCTTGATGAAAGTCCCCTTTTGATCCGAGAGTTTGGACTAGGGACTATGTTCTTGTGTTTGTTCTTGCATGTTCATCTTGGTTGGGTACCTAAGTCCACGTTTTTGAACTCTTAGCATGAAAACCCCAGATTTCGTATATGTGAGTTGGATTTCAGCATGCATGATCTTGTTCTTCGTGTCCTTTGAAAGGAAACTCAGGGTTTCCTAACTTTGCCTTGTTTTGGCCTTCGAGTCCACACCTCGGCGGGGAGGTGTAGGACCTCGGCTAGACCTGGATGGTACCCAGTGCACTTCCCTGTGATGGGAAATAATGTTTTGATTCCTTGCATGTATGTGAAGCTCGTTTTGAGAGTATGGTTTGCTATGTGATTGTAGGACTTTGATCTTTGCTTGAGCCTACACCTGAAGACCGAGGTGAGTGGTGCTTTTAATAAAGCTATGTTATAAAGCTTTTGATAAATCTTGCTTGTTTCGCTTTGGTAAAAGTATTTGCTAAGCATGAATGATCAGCCTATTTTGATGTTTTGTATACGAGCTTGTTTTGATGGTATTCTTGAAAGTCCCCTGTGCTGGAGGACTCTAAACTTTAGCAGCACTAGATGAAAAGGTAAGTATGAACTTCGTCTTGATAATGTCCTTGTAATGGGTTTGAGCTTTGTTTCGGTATCCTTGGAAAGTCCCTTGTACTGGAGGACTCTAAACTTTCGCAGTACCATCTTGTTAAAAAGGATACGGTCCTTTCTTTGGAAAGTCCCTTGTGCTGGAGGACTCTAAACTTTCGCAGTACTTCTTGTTAAAAGGATACGGTCCTATCTTGCTAAGATAAATGTTAAAGCGGGCTACGGGCCTAAGTAACACAAGTCCCTTGTGCTAGAGGACTTTAAACTTTTGTAGCACCACTTGGTGAAAAAGGGCTACGGGCCTAAGTCACATACTTTGGTGAAAAAGGGCTACGGGCCTAAGTCACATACTTTGGTGAAAAAGGGCTAAGGGCCTAAGTCACATACTTTGGTGAAAAAGGGCTAAGGGCCTAAGTCACATACTTTGGTGAAAAAGGGCTAAGGGCCTAAGTCACAAACTTTGGTGAAAAAGGGCTACGGGCCTAAGTCACATAAGCTTGATATGTTTTGTCTTGAAGATTACCTCGGCTACTACTTGTGCTATCTCGGCAAATGTTTTGACTTGTAAGACTTGTTAGATGAATACGGTTCACCACTTGATTCGATACAACTTGATTTGTTTTGCTTTGGAAGGAACCTCGGCTACTACTTGTTTAATCTCTGTATTGCTTTGTCTTGTAAGATTTGATAGATGAATACGGTTCATCTCTTGTTTTGGTACAGCTTGATATTCTTTGCTTGGCAGGAACCTCGGCTATTGTTTGAATGGTTTTGATATGCTTTGTTTTGGCAGACTCCGGCTATTATTCATGCAAACCTTTATTTCTAGTACCATTCACTGAGTTTCCAAGCTCACCCCTCTCTATATATATGTAGGTGATGAGCAGGACGGCGGCGACGCCTAGAAGTATTTGTACAGCTTGTTTTGGGATTTTTGTTATGCCGACTTGACTTGCTTACATCGGCTGTTTTGTGATTACCTCGGCATATGTGTTACTTCGGCAGATTCTTGAAAATCATGCTTCTTTGCTTGTAATCGTTGTATTTTGTATATGTCGGCTAAGAAGCCTTTTGATCAGGATGTAACTTGTATTTGTTTTGTTATCTGCCGAGGTGCAGTTCTGTTATGTATGTTATCACATTTGATCTATGCACTGCTCTCAAGGACACTTGTATCTTGTTTTATAGCTTCCGCATACGTGAGCCCCCTATGATTACTCTGTTGTGTGTGAACTTTTGTAAGAGGCCTTTGGTAAATCTTGGATTTACTGGCCATCTCGGCACCGAACTACTAGGGGCGGTTTGGGGTCGTGACAAAATTCTTACTAAATATTCAATAAATTTCACAAAAAATTTCCAGTCAATAACTCAGTAAATTCTTAGAAAATTACACAGTGAATTCTAATTAAATTGCTAATAAATTCTTGGTAAATTACAAACAAAATTCTTAGAAAATTACTTAGTATGTTGTCAACAAAATTACTTAGTCATTTCTCAGTAAATTACTTTGGTGAATTCCCAGAAAATTCTCAGTACATTAATCATCAAATTCTTAATAAATTACTCATTAAATTCTCAGTAAATTATTCAAAAAAATTCCATAGTAAATTACTCAGTAAATTTTCATTAAATTACACAATAAAATCCTCAATAAATTACTCTGCAAATTCTCAGTAAATTTCTCAGTAAATTTCCAATAAATTACTAAGTAAATTCGCAGTAAAATGCTAAGAAAATTCAAGTAAATTTCTCAGTAAATTATAAGTAAATTCTTTGTAAATTACTCAGTGAATTCCTAATAAATTCTCAGTAAATTACTCAGTAAATACTCAGAAAATTACTCAGTGAATTCCTAATAATTTCTTAGTAAACTAATAGTAAATTCTATGCAAATTATTTTGTAAATTCTTGTTAAATTCTCATAAAATTACTCCGTAAATTCTCAGTAAATTATTCAGTGAATTCTCAGAAAATTCTTAGTAAATTACTAAGAAAATACATAGTAAATTCTCAGTAAATTACTCATTAAATTTTTAGTAAATTACCAATAAATTCTTTGTGAATTCACAATAAATTCTGAGTAAAATCCTAGTAAATTCTTTGGAAATTACTTAGAAAATACTCATTAAATTCTAAGTAAATTACTTAGAAAATTTTCAAAAATTACACAGTAAATTACCAATAAATTCCCAGTAAATTACTGATAAAAATAGTGAGTAAATTACTGTGTAAATTTTCAGTAAATTACTTAGTAACTTTTCAATAAATTACTCATTAAATTCTCAATAAATTAACAGTAAATTACTCAGTAAATTCCTGTTAAATTCTCAGTAAATTACTACGCAAATTCTCAGTAAATTACTTAGTGAATTCTCAATAAATTCTAAGTAAATTTTTAGTAAATTACTAAGAAAATACTTAGTAAAATAATCAATAAATTCTGAATAAATTACTTAGTGAATTCCCAGTAAACTCTCAGTAAATTACTAGTAAATTCTAAATAAATTACTCAGTCAATTCTCAGTAAATTATTAAGTAAATTCTCAATAAATTCTCAGTAAATTACAAAGTAAATTGTTAGAAAATTACACAGTAAATTTCTCTGTAAATTACTCATTAAATTCTCTATAAATTCTCACTAAATTGCTCAGAAAATTAATGGTAAATTCTCAGTAAATTCTCTGTAAATTGCTTTGTCCATTCTCAGTAAATTACTCAGTGAATTCACTCAGTGAATTTCAAGTAAATTCTCAGTAAATTCTCACTAAATATTAAGTAAATTTCACAGAAAATTTCCAATCAATTACTCAGTGAATTCTGATTAAATTGCTAGTAAATTCTTAGTAAATTACAAACAAAATTCTTAGAAAATTACTCAATAAATTGTCAACAAAATTACTCGCCTACATATTTCTTGTTTGTTCTTTTCTTGATATTGCAACAAGACATGTTTTGCTAAGCCTAGGCTAGACGGTTAACTTCTTTTTGATAAAACGGCGTAATCTTCCGATGTTGACCAATTTTCGGTGGTTTTCAAGACGCATGAAACTTCTATTTTGTTTTTTTTTTATTTGAGTGTTTTGTGAGGTTTTTATTTTGTTGTAATATTTTCCTCATCCCTCTCTAATTTGGTTTGTAATTATTCTTTCAAGTATTGTAATAATTCTTTGCCCCGCTTTTTTTCTATCCTATTCTTTTACTTGCTTTCCTTATTTGTGCATAAGCATCATATTTTTTTTTAATCATATCCATGCTTTGCATCCATGTTTCATGCACCTTAATTCAGTTAAGTTTGTATTTGTGGTTTTAATCAATTCCTATGTGATTATGTGCGCTACCTCATATTCTTGAGATGATTCACATGTCATATCTTAGAAGTCAAATCTTTAGTTGCATTTCATGAGTGAATTGCATTAGAATTGAGTATATAAGATCATGCATAGTTTTCTAATGTTGTTTTGTAGCTGTTTGCGGGACGTCGATAAATATGTAAGTTTTTCATGCTTTAGCATCCCTCTTGTGTGTGTTTTGTTTACTGTTTAAGCATCTCACCATATGGCTACTTGCTTACTTGATATAATTATATGAATGCCGATGGATGAGGTTATGTCGCTTAATTTGGAATGATGTTGATTTTCATGATTGTAAACTCAATTTCTTTTAGTTGTACATCTTCAAAACTCTTTCAAAATATATGAAATCACGTTGTTCCAAAATGAATGGCATAGTCTATATTTGTATGCTTCACATAGTAACTTTTAAGATTTATTTAATAATCAGAATATAAACATATAAAGTTAATAAAACTCATATCATCGTTTAATAGAGGCTGATCTTTAATCGGGTGAGCGGGGGTGCTCAATTAATAAACTTCCTCTCTCATACCTAAGGTTTTGGCATGTGCATTCACCTTATGACTTCGTTAAGATTCAAAAAAAAAAAAAGATTCATACATTGTGTTGTAGTATCTCTACTGGGCTTTGGCTCATCCTATGTGGAAAACAACTTTTAAGTGTTGATGATATATGCCTCCTCCAAGAACTTAGCTTTGGAGGACTTGGAGCTGAAGACTTCATTTTGTGATTTGTTGTAATTATTTTGTAACAAGCCTAGGGCTTTATTTGTATTGAGTTGAAACTCACTTTTGATGTGACCGAGCGCCGCTTGGACAGTTGTAGCTATTATGGCATTTAATTATATGTTCTACTTTTATTCTAGTTTGTTCATATGCCACATAATCATTTGGAAATGTATCGTCATTTATTGTATATGGTGAAATAGCATATCATTATTATTTCGGGACATTAGAACTTGTTATCAGAGTGTACCAGGTTTGAATACTTTGTGTACGTGGGAAGTGGTTCTTACCATAATGGGTTTATCTCGCTTGATAGAGATAATTGTACGTGTGGTATGCTATGTGATAACATGCTTATGTGACTAAGTGTGTATGGAATTTAATTTCTAAGATATTGATTGGGACTACGGGTTTCTAGAAGTCCTGTTAAAAGAACACTTGATCACTGCTAATTGGAACTTTGGCAACATTGTGGAACAATCATTATCTAGAAAGGAAGTTCATTTGTGTTTATGTGATTATGTGCTTATGTGGAGTGAATTAATTGTTGTCCACTGTATTAGGACATGAGTGAGTTAGTTTCGATACATTTGTGAATGTGATAATCAGTCGTGTTACCTTTATTAGGATGTCAGGACATGGTGGTGGTTGGCATGACAAGGCTAGATGGCAGGAAGTGTCGTTACCAGATGAAATTCTGGCACAGGAGGAAGGAGTTGGTTAGGGCAATGTGGTTGAACCAGTGGATCAGCAGGCCATGGGCGCTTTGGCCTATGAAATGGTAGGGGCTTTGCGGGAATCTATGGACATTCTCAGAGCTGAGAATCAAGTCCAGGCCCATGTTGCTGAGACAGGGCCGTCTTTCTTGAAGAGGGAGTTCTTCCGGTCTAATCCATATGAGTTTTTGGGTGATCTGAAAGAGCCTCTGAAGGTAGATGAATGGCTCGAGCAAATAGTGAAAACATTCGAGATGCTTGGCATCGATGACGATGGGCTGAGAGTGACCTCGACATCCTTCCAGCTGAGGGGAGATGAGGGTTAATGGTGGAAGTATGTGCGTGGGTGCATTGGAGTGACTTCGGGGGCTTTGTCAACGCCTTCTAGGACAAGTTTTTGCCTCCCACTGCCAGGGAGAAGTTGAGAGATTAGTTTCTGAAGCTCAAGTAGTTGAGCACACCTGTAGCTGAATTTGAGGCACCTTTCACTAGCCTCTCTTGATTTTCACCTGAGCTTGTGACGATGAAGGAACGCCGTTGTATAGAGTTTAAGAAGAGATTGAGGACTAAGCTCCTTTTCAAAGTGGTTGCGTGTATGATTAGGGATTACGAATGCCTTGTGGAGGTGGTAGCTCATCTTGAGACTGTGATGCAATCAGAGGAGAAGCGGATGAGGGGCTCTAGGCAGAGGTCCCAGGATGTTCAGAAGGATACTAGGGACAACAAGAGGCAAAGGGTTGTCGACCCCACAGCAGTCCCAAAGAGCACAGTCTAGATCCATTTTTCCTGTACCAAGTTTGGGTTTTGGGAGACGTAATTAGGAAGATTTCACTTGTTTCAAGTGTGGCCAGTTGGGCCACAAGTCTTCGACTTGACCGTAGAAGGGAGGAGGGAAACAATCTGCACCGTCTTCGGCTCGTCCTCAGAGACAGAGTCAGGGGGAAGGTCAGCCGTTTACTTGTTATCAGTGTGGGCAAACGGGGCACTAGAGAAGGTTTTGCCCTTAGTTGGGTGGCACACCTGGTGTGTCTGGTTCGAGGCAAACTCAGAGTCATCATCCTACCCAGTTGATACATGCCTCGAGGGCCAATCACAAAGTCTCTTCGGCTCAATCAGTACATCAGACTTATGCTCTGAGAGGTGAGCAAGTAGAGTAGAGACCTATAGGGCGTGTATATATTGTTACCAAGCTAGATTTATTGCTAGCATCTTCAATTGTGAGAGGTAATTTCTTGTTATGCAACTTTGTTGCCAATGTGTTGATTGATACTGGTGCATTGCATTCTTCCATTTCATCTGCATTCGCATCAACATTGGGGTTAGAAGCCGCTCAATTCACTTAGGGTAGATTCACCTGTTGAGGGTGAAGTTATTTTAGACCAGGGGTGTCAAGGTTGTGAGATAGAGGTTGTCGGTCGCCGACTTTCCTTTGATTTTGCATTGTTAGACATGTTGAGTTTTGAAGTTTTTTTTTTTTTGGGTAAGTAAGTAATAAAATAAAGACAATGAAATTTACAAGTTTACAAGGGGCATACCCCAGGCACGCCCAACAACAGTAGAAACAAATATAACCAACATAAACTACCACTGCAACCCCTAAAAAATAAGGGGAACAAACAAGAAAAACAGAAATATAGAAAACCCCAACTATGCCCATATATCCTCTTTGCCCTCAAGTAACCCCTACCATCAGAGACAATAGACGGGAACTTGAGGTGGATATCTGGGCAGAGATACACAAAGGAAACACCACTAAGCTTTTAAACAAACAGACACATAAACCAAACAACAACCCACAAGCCGAAGCAGAAATAATAATCAACCTCACAAGCCCCCAGTCTCTACTGCAGATAAAACATGGAATCCAATAAGCAACCCACTCCATACAGCCGTGACACCAAGCCACTTAACCCAAGCCATGTCAGAGGATAAAATCTACCCCATGAGAGATCTCAGCAGAGTCACATGAAGCTAGCACGATCAAAAACCACAAGCCACGGACATGGAGTTGAAGTGAAAAGATAGTAGCCCCTCAGCAACAAACCAATACACAGCCAACAAAATCAAGAGATCAATCATCACATCCCCCAGTCCCATCCTTGGTAGATCATAAGCCTCAAACCCCACGGCAGTGGGCCCTACACTCCATGTCAGGCGTGGCAACACAATCAATTAGGACGAGTCACATGAAGACAAGAAGCAACCAGAAAACCAGTAGCTATCCTCCCGCTCATCTCCCAGTCTCTTATTTTGAGCATAAATTGGTTTTCTTCATATCGTACCACTATTGATTGCTTTTATTTTTTGGGGGACCAAACTGTTAGAGTGTTATTGCTAGTGTATGATTCAAGTGGTCGGGGGGAGCTTAATTGCCCTTTTGCAACTTTCTTGAGTGGTGAGATGTGATGTAGTGAGACTATCGGTCTTGGTATATGTAGTGTAAAGAATATAGTCATCATAGGAGTATGTGTGAGTTAATCCAAGGATGTGGGTGTTATGTTTTTGTCATAAAGTCGGCTCAAAAATAGATGGGAGTTGAACTTGAGGGCTGTGTAATTGAACAGTATCTTGGTATGGCATATAAGATCTGTTTGGATGAGTGGTAAGTTGTTTTAAGTTAGTGGTAACCAGTTTGGGGTTACGATTGGGAACTTTAGCCTTTGAGCGCTTCTGTGCCATTACGTGATTAGTGGTTGTGCAATTTGTTTACTCGTGTTATCTTGTGTTGTTGGCACTTTGGAAATTTCTAGGGATTATTACAATGAAAGTTTGTATTGATGTCATGGTGTCACCACAGTGTGATGGATTTTGTTGGGTGACTGTGTTGTGGTTCACTGGAGGAATGCTAAGGAATGATTTTGAGGAAAACAAAAAATTTCTTTTGGCATTGTGGCCTTGTGTGGTCTTTTTGAACTAAATCGATTTTGGTTTGAAATGTAAGTTCTCGGTTTAATAAAAAGCTCAATCTAACAAATCATGAGAATGAAGGGAGTTTTGAAATTTAAATAACACTTTTGGTTTTTGAAAAATGGCATGGTTTTGAAATCTTTGAGTTTATTTGGAGGAAGTCAAAAAAGATATTTTGATTGTGGGCAGTGCGAGATTAGGCACCTCTTGAGATATATGGTATTTCAGGAAAATGAATAAAAGAAATTTTCTTAAACCTGAATGGGTTGTATTTTACTTGTATTATGAAGTGTCTCATGATCTAGCATGAGTTGCTCGTTGCATGTTAGGTAGTTATTTTTCAGGGAGCTTAGACTTTGTCGGAGGTTAATGTACTTGAGTGTTGTCTGTTGAGCCGTGTTTTATTTTGCATTCTCATTTTACGAGAATTGGCCAGAAGTCTTGTGTGCGAATGGTTTCTTTATTTTCTGTGTTTGAGTGTTAAGAACCTGATGGTGGTTTAGGTATTGTAGGTAGTCTAAGCATTGTGGATGTCATGGAGTCTGGGCTGTTGTTGGTTGTTGTTCTTTTATAGTAACTCACCATTTTGTTCTGGCGTTTTCCTGAATTTTGGGCATATGAGAGTGCCTTTTATGAAAGAGACCGATTCGGGTTTTAGATACTTGGGGTCTAGTCTTGTGAAGCAAGACATTTTTTTTTTAATTGGTTAAGATGTTGTGGAGACACCATGGGGTTAAGGAAGCAACTTGAGAACGTGAAGCGAAAGTCTGTAAGAAGTGTCCAGACCAAATTGTTAATGTTTGAAACTTGTATTAAAGATTTTATTCGTATTACATAATATGAAGACATTGTATATGTTTTAAAGAATGTGAACTACACCCTTATGTAGTAGATGATGTTATTTTATCATTCTGTTAATGATTGGTGATCAATGGAGTTGAGTCACTATGGTTTTCGGTGAGGTTTAAAATTTCGAGGACAAAATTCCCTAAAGGGAGACGTTATAGCGATCATGATTTGACCCGACCCATTTATTTCTTTTGAATCCAAGAAACCATATCCATAGCGATTGTTCTTCTTCCTATTATGTTTGGTTTTGGCTTTAGGGGTCTACACTAATCTTCCTATTATGTTGCTTTGCTCTTGGTATTGCTACTGGTTTTTGGGGTTGACACCCTAAGTTCCTAAGGTCGACCCTTCCCTTGCTGTTTTGTTCTGGGTTGTCTACTGAAATATAGGGTTGACATCATGAGTTCCTAGGGTCGACCCTTATTTGCTGCAAACATAAGTGTCTCAGCATTTCTTCTTGAGAGTTGACACCACTACCTTGGGGGGGTCAACCCCTGCGAGTTTTTCTCAGATTTTTGGACTCGTTTGGGCCCTACCTTTTGGGGGTTTTTGACTTATTCTTTTCATTGACTTTTGGGATATTATTCTACTACTATAAATTGACCCAAACACTCTTTTCTTTTCATTCTTTTTTCTTTCTCTCTATCTCTTTCTTCCTTTAAACCATGAAATCTCTCTTTCTCTCTTTGAAACTCAACTTTTCTCTCATAGATCTCTAAATCTACTCAGTTGGAGACATCTTTACACCTTGGTCCTTTGAGAAAGGTTGTAGATCGTGTCAAGAGTTTCTTTTTTATCCAAGAGGTTCGTGATTTCGTCAATGTTGAGTTTTTCCAAGTTCTCCTCTTCCACCTTTACACTTGAGGTAGGGATTTCTAGACCTTTGGTATGATTTTTACCCCTAGTTATTTTTTATTTCGAAAGATCTATGGATTTGGGTGTTTTGGGTTAAACTTAGGGTTTGGATTTTAAACGTAAAAGAGACATCTTTCAAATAAGTTCTTAAACAAGGTTATGATTTTGTATTGGTGGTTGAGATATGTTGAAATAGTGGTTTTTCTTTACTCAAATGTAATTTTGAAAGAAAATAAGGTTTTATTCTAAAACCATGGGTTTTGGCTTGTGTTGGAAAACAATGAAAATGATGTTGGTTTTTGTAAGATTGGGAAGAATATGGATATTGATGATGATGGTGGTGGAGTTGAATATATAATATTGCTCACATCTTGGAAATGATGAAAATATATTTATTGTTATTGAAACTTTCTATTGATTAGAAATATCTGTTTTGGGCTATCGGTGGAGGATAGCTTTGATTGTTGTAGAAATTGCATGAGAATTAAGTGAACCGAAACTAATTCCTCATCCATATCACATTGAGCATTGTTGTATACTTAATCATTGAAAATGAATTGTTTTGAGGGAAAGGTGTGAATATCTTGGTGAATCTGAGTAAGTGATGTGGTTCCTTCAAATTAAATTGGCCTGTATGTCCAGTTCACGGTTTCCTACGGATGAAATTTTTGTGAAAGGTTGTACTTGTGTAGAGATTCACAGTGTGTTCTATTCACTGCCCTGTTACTAATGTTCAAAGATTATTTCATGAATTGATATATAATCTGGCATTGCATTGTTTTGAGATGGAAATGTGGAATTGTTTTACAAGGGCATGGCATGTGCATTCACCTTATGACTTCGTTAAGATTCATACATTGTGTTGTAGTATCTCTACTGGGCTTTGGCTCACCCTATGTGGAAAACAACTTTCAAGTGTTAATGATATATGCTTCCTCCAAGAGCTTAG
Organism: Camellia granthamiana; assembly: GCA_036172215.1. Lineage (NCBI taxonomy): Eukaryota > Viridiplantae > Streptophyta > Magnoliopsida > Ericales > Theaceae > Camellia > Camellia granthamiana. The sequence goes on from CM069908.1 coordinate 67,156,851, forward strand.
CTTTGGAGGACTTGAAGCTGAAGGCTTCATTTTGTGATTTGTTGTAATTATTTTGTAACAAGCCTAGGGCTTTATTTGTATTGAGTTGAAACTCACTTTTGATGTAACCAAGCGTCGCTTGGAGACTTGTAGCCGTTATGGCATTCGATTTTGTTCATATGTCGCATATGCTATAGATTCATGATTAGGACTTATGAATGTATAACCGGATATGTCACCTTTTGTACAGTCAATTTATATGAACGAAAGGTAATCATTTGGAAATGTATTGTCATTTATTGTATATGGTGAAATGGGATATCATTATTATTTCAGGGCGTTACACCCCTAGAAAGTTTGGTCCTCCAAACTTGAGTTACCTCCATTCGAAAACAAATGTGGGTCCTATTGTCGCATCTCATCCTCTTTTTCCCATGTAGCCTCTTTTCTATAATGTTTTCTCTACTCTACTTTCATCATTTGGATCGATTTGTTCCTTAGTTGCCTTACTTGTCAGTCAATGATTTGTACTGGCCACTCTTTGATCTTCATATCATCATCTAAGGCTATTCAGTGGTAGTCAATAACATGTAATGGATCCCTAAGATACCTGCGGACATTGACATACATTATGCATCTTTCCATTCCCCGCAGTAAATCTATTCGGTAAGCAACAGGGCCAAGCCTTTCTAGAATTTGGACGGTCCGATGTAACGTGGAGTCAACTTCCCTTTTCTGCCAAGCCTTGTTTTCTCTTTCATTGGCATTACTCTGATGAACACATGATCTCCCACTTCGTATTCCAAATCCCTCATTCTCTGATTCATATAGCTTTTATGTCGGCTCTGAGTAGTCTTGAGCCTTTGTTGAATGATCTTTATATTTTCAATTGTTTCTTGCACAAGTTCAGACCCACCATATAAAGCCCTATCACCAACTTCAGTCCAGCAAACTAGAGACCTACACTTCCTTTCATATAACACCTCATATGGTACCATACCGATACTAGCATGGAAACTGTGGTTGTACGGGAACTCGGCCAACAGTAGATAAGTTTTCCAACTGCCTTGAAATTTTAAGACACACATATGAAGCATATCTTCCAATGTTTGGATAGTCGTCTCGGTTTGCCCATTGGTTTATGGATGAAAGACAATGCTGAATCTAAACTCTGTGCTCATTGCATGTTGCAGGCTTTGCCAAAATCTAGAAACAAATTTAGGATCCCTATTTGACACAATAGACACTGGAACCCCATGTAAGCGGATAATCTTATCAATGTAGATAGTAGCAAGTCTATAAGCATTAAATGAAGTTTTCACAGCAAGAAAGTGGGCAGATTTCGTCAATCTATCAATAATAACCCATATAGCATTCATATCTCTAGACGTACGAGGTAGACCAGTGATGAAATCCATGGTGACATGTTCCCACTTCCATTTTGGAATAGGAAGAGACTGAAGTAAGCCTGTCGATTTTTGATGTTCAGCTTTGACTTGTTGGCATTAGAGGCATTTAGAGTTGTAATCAGCAATTTGTTTGTCCATGTTTGGCCACTAATATTGTGACAACCCCATTCTGTATTATACTTTTAATTCCTTAATTGTGCATGTGCTTATGTGCTAAGTGTGAATTTGAGTGATAAATATGTTATGAATATGTTTTTGACATTATATCTATTGATCGTAGGAAAATCTGTTATGATTTCTGCTTTTATCTGAAAGTTGAAGGCCTTCATGGCGTAAGAAACTGAAATTGGTTAACTTATTGTGATCAACATAAATTTTAGAGCCTATTAGGAAGTTCAATTAAAATTTGATTCAGTCTAAATTAATTAGATTAAACTAATTAGAACTAAGTGTAATTAGTTAATCTTAAGCCTTGATTAAACCCTAATATAATCCTCAAGTATAAATATGTTGTAATTAAGAGCTTAAAGCCTTAATCATAATTTTGTGCTCAAAAATTCTGAGATAGATAGCTTTAGAGAGACAGAATTCAATTGTAGAGAGAGAAAGAGCTTGAATTTGAAGAATTTTGCTTAAGGATTGAAGAATCAAGGAAGGCAACTCAAGAACTTACTAAATTAAGTTTAATTGAAGACCCTAGGTAAGCTTTTGAACCCTAATTCATGAAGCTAAGTTATTTCATATGTGAATTCAAGAGAATTATGTAATTGAGTACAAGAATTAAGCTAAGATTGTTGAATTTAGACGCAATTCATACATGCATGCATAGTTTGGTTGAGTTTTACCATTTTTGAATATAATTATCGCATCCACATTGAATTTGAAAGATGAATTGTACATGCATGCATGAATTACAAGGTTTTGAAAGTGAATTGCACATTTTGAAGCTTTGGAATAGAATTTGAAATTTAAAATCAATGTGCATAAAGATTTGGGTTTTATTTGAAGAATTCTTGAAGCCTTGAGCTTTAATTTTTGAGAATTGGTTTTGTATTCATGTTTTTGGAAGATTTTCTAAGTGTTTTCAAAGTTTTGTCAAGCCATGTAAGAAATTGATTTGGAAATACAAGTTTTGAAGCTCAACTCTGTTTTGGAATTTCCAGATTCTGTCTCACCGCTTAAGTGAACAATCTGTCGGTCGAGCGCACATTGCATGCATCTAGTATTTTTGCAGGCTTTTGCAATTGGCTCACGGCTTTTATTTTGAACATCAAGCCTAGATTTGGACCATCCAGTATTTTTGCAGACCAGGTGGTATGCTTAAGCGACCAATGTTGCGCTCGAGCGAACTACTCTATTTTAGCAAATTTTGAAGACATATTCTGATCAAATGTGCTTTCTCATTCCTTTCTAAGCATTCTTAGGCATGAATTGAACATCCTAAATGAATTAAAGGGTTACAATGAAGCCTAAGAGAACCGAGCAAGTTAAAGAACAATATAATTAAGCAATGTAATTCAATGTGTGTATGTTTATGTAATGTATAGGATCATCCACGAGGACAAGTCAACAATTGAATCACTGTGAGTAATATTTTAGTAAAGATATTTTCTTAATTACTTTATTTTCTATTTATCCTACTATGGTAAACATTCCAAAACTGTGAATTTGCAAAAGAAAATGAGTTTTTATCTATTTGATCAATTTGATATCTGTAAATGTGATCGATGTGACATGAATGTGTATGATGGACCAAAGGGCGTTCTAAATATCTGAATTGGACCCAAGGTCATTTCGTACATTTGATAAGATGGACCCAAAGTCATTTTGCACATCTAATAAGTCTAATTTTCTGTTATGAGTTGACCGAATGGTCATTATACATTTGTAAATGATTGGACCCGAGGTCGTTCTGTTATGATATGATCAATTCCATTATGTACATCTAGTATATGTTGGACCTAAGGTCGTTCAGTTATCTATTAAACCCAAGGTTGTTCCGTTATGAACTGTTTATGATATAGAAATGTTTATGTCATTTACTAGATCTCATTCACATAACCCTTTTACTGTGAAGTTATTCACTAGACTTTTGCTCACTCCGTTATATTTGTATATATATAAGTGAGCAGTGGGATGTCCAGCTCTAGCCTTAGTGAACCTGAGAAGGATACCAAGTTTTGTGAAGTTTGTTATGAGCGCCTCACGAGTGAGGCTTTTGTTCTTTTGTCTTGTGAATTTCTATTTTCTTTTATTGAATTTCCATTTGTCATGCATTAGGGTTCGAACACTCGAACACCTATACAGATTCTCCTGCATGATGGCAGATATGTTAATACGGTGTTTACTAACCATTTCTCATGCATTAGGGATCGAACACTCGAACACCTATACGGATTCTCCTGCATGATGGCAGATATGTAAATACGGTGTTTACTTACCATTTCTCATGCATTAGGGTTCGAATACTCGAACACCTATACGGATTATCCTGCATAGTGGCAGATATGTAAATACGGTGTTTGCTTACCATTTCTCATGCATTAGGGTTCGAACACGCGAACACTCGAACACCTATACGGATTCTCCTGCATGGTGGCAGATATGTAAATACGGTGTTTACTTACCATTTGTTATGCATTAAGGTTCAAACACTCGAACACCTATACAGATTCTCCTGCATGATGGCAGATATGTAAATACGGTGTTTACTTACCATTTCTTTTACATTAGGGTTCGAAAACTCGAACACCTATACGGATTCTCCTGCATGATGGCAGATATGTAAATACGGTGTTTACTTACCATTTGTCATGCATTAGGTTTCGAACACTCGAACACCTATACGGATTCTCCTGCATAGTGGCACATATGTAAATACGATGTTTACTTACCACTTCTCATGCATTACGGTTCGAACACTCGAATACCTATACAGATTTTCCTACATGATGGCAGATATGTAAATACGGTGTTTACTTACCATTTCCCATGCATTAGGATCGAACACTCGAACACCTATACGGATTCTCCTACATGATGGCAGATATGTAAATACGGTGTTTACTTACCATTTGTCATGCATTAGGGTTCGAACACTCGAACACCTATACAGATTCTCCTGCATGATGGCAGATATGTTAATACGGTGTTTACTTACCATTTCTCATTCATTAGGGTTCGAACACTCGAACACCTATGCGGATTCTCCTGCATGATGGCAGATATGTAAATACGGTGTTTACTTACCATTTGTCATGCATTAGGGTTCGAACACTCGAACAACTATACAGATTCTCCTGCATGATGGCAGATATGTAAATACGGTGTTTACTTACCATTTCTCATGCATTAGGGTTCGAACACTCGAACACCGATACAGATTCTCCTGCATGATGGCAGATATGTAAATACGGTATTTTTTTTTGGGGGTAAGTCATAAATTAAAGACAAAAATTTACACATTTACAAGGGGTATACCCCAGGTAACACAATAAATCCTCATGCCCCCCAAAAGTGGGGGGGACTAAAGTAAATAAAAACTAATTATAATACTACAACATAACCCAACAAGATTTCTAAAAATACGGTATTTACTTACCATTTCTCATGCATTACGGTTTGAAAACTCGAACACCTATACGGATTCTCCTGCATGATGGCAGATATTTAAATACGGTGTTTACTTACCATTTCTCATGCATTAGCGTTTGAAAACTCGAACACCTATACGGATTCTCGGGCATAGTGGCAGATATGTAAATACGGAGTTTACTTACCATTTCTCATGCATTAGGGTTAGAAACTCGAACACCTATACAGATTCTCCTGCACAGTGGCAGCTATATAAATACGGTGTTTACTTACCATTTCTCATGCATTACGGTTCGAACAGTCGAACACATATACGGATTCTCCAGCATGATGGCAGATATGTAAATACGGTGTTTACTTACCATTTCTCATGCATTAGGGTTCGAATACTCGAACACCTATACGGATTATCCTACATAGTGGCAGATATGTAAATATGGTGTTTACTTACCATTTCTCATGCATTAGGGTTCAAACACTCGAACACTCGAACATCTATACGGATTCTCCTACATGGTGGCAGATATGTAAATACGGTGTTTACTTACCATTTGTCATGCATTAGGGTTCGAACAGACGAAAACCTGTACAGATTCTCCTGCATGATGGCAGATACGTAAATACGGTGTTTACTTACCATTTCTCATGCGATAGGGTTCGAAAACTCGAACACCTATACGGTTTCTCCTGCATAGTGGCAGATATGTAAATACGATTTTTACTTACCATTTCTCATGCATTACGGTTCGAACACTCGAACACCTATACAGATTCTCCTGCATTATTGCAGATATGTAAATACGGTGTTTACTTACCATTTCTCGTGCATTAGGGTTCAAAAACTCGAACACCTATACGGATTCTCCTGCATAGTGGCAAATATGTAAATACGGTGTTTACTTACCATTTCTTATGCATTAGGGTTCGAACACTCGAACACCTATATGGATTCTCCAGCATGACGGCAGATATGTAAATACGGTGTTTACTTACCATTTCTCATGCATTAGGGTTCGAATACTCGAACACCTATAAAGATTATCCTACATAGTGGTAGATATGTAAATACGGTGTTTGCTTACCATTTCTCATGCATTAGGGTTCGAACACTCGAACACCCGAACACTCGAACACCTATACGGATTCTCTTGCATGGTGGTAGATATGTAAATACAGTGTTTACTTACCATTTGTCATGCATTAGGGTTCGAACACTCGAAAACCTATACAGATTCTCCTGCATGATGTCAGATATGTAAATACGGTGTTTACTTACCATTTCTCATGCGTTATGGTTCGAACACTCGAACACCTATACAGATTCTCCTGCATGATGGCAGATATGTAAATACGGTGTTTACTTACCATTTGTCATGCAATAGGGATCGAACACTCGAACACCTATACGGATTCTCCTGCATGATGGTAGATATGTAAATACGGTGTTTACTTACCATTTGTGATGGATTAGGGTTCGACCACTCGAAAACCTATACGGATTCTCCTGCATGATGGCAGATATGTAAATACGGTGTTTACTTACCATTTCTCATGCGTTAGGGTTCGAAAACTCGAACACCAATACGGATTCTCCTGTATAGTGGCAGATATGTAAATACGGTGTTTACTTACCATTTCTCATGCATTAGGGTTCAAACACTCGAACACCTATACAGATTCTCCTGCATGATGGCAGATATGTAAATACGGTGTTTACTTACCATTTCTCATGCATTAGGGATCGAACACTCGAACACCTATACGGATTCTCCTGCATGATGGCAGATATGTAAATACGGTGTTTACTTACCATTTTTCATGCATTAGGTTTCGAACACTCGAACACCTATACGGATTCTCCTGCATAGTGGCACATATTTAAATATGATGTTTACTTACCATTTCTCATGCATTAGGGTTCGAACACTCAAACATCTATACAGATTCTCCTACATGATGGCAGATATGTAAATACGGTGTTTACTTACCATTTCTCATGCATTAGGGATCGAACAGTCGAACACCTATGCGGATTCTCCTGCATGATGGCAAATATGTAAATACGGTGTTTACTTACCATTTCTCATGCATTAGGGTTCGAAAACTCGAACGCCTATACGGATTCTCCTGCATAGTGGCAGATATGTAAATACGGTGTTTACTTACCATTTCTCATGCATTAGGGTTCGAACACTTGAACACCTATACAGATTCTCCTGCATGATGGCAGATATGTAAATACGGTGTTTACTTACCATTTCTCATGCATTAGGGTTCGAATACTCGAACACCTATACGGATTATCCTGCATAGTGGCAGATATGTAAATATGGTGTTTGCTTACCATTTCTCATACATTAGGGTTCGAACACGCGAACACTTGAACACCTATACGGATTCTCCTGCATAATGGCAGATATGTAAATACGGTGTTTACTTACCATTTGTCATGCATTAAGGTTCGAACACTCGAACACCTATACAGATTCTCTTGCATGATGGCAGATATGTAAATACGATGTTTACTTACCATTTCTTATGCATTAGGGTTCGAAAACTCGAACACCTATACAGATTCTCCTGCATGATGGCAGATATGTAAATACGGTGTTTACTTACCATTTGTCATGCATTAGGTTTCGAACACTCGAACACCTATACGGATTCTCCTGCATAGTGGCACATATGTAAATACGATGTTTACTTACCATTTCTCCTGCATTAGGGTTCGAACACTCCAACACCTATATAGATTCTCCTACATGATGGCAGATATGTAAATACGGTGTTTACTTACCATTTCTCATGCATTAGGGATCGAACACTCGAACACCTATACGGATTCTCCTGCATGATGGCAGATATGTAAATACGGTGTTTACTTACCATTTGTCATGCATTAGGGTTCGAACACTCGAACACCTATACAGATTCTCCTGCATGATGGCAGATATGTTAATACGGTGTTTACTTACCATTTCACATGCATTAGGGTTCGAATACTCGAACACCTATGCGGATTCTCCTGCATGATGGCAGATATGTAAATATGGTGTTTACTTACCATTTGTCATGCATTAGGGTTCGAACACTCGAACACCTATACAGATTCTCCTGCATGATGGCAGATATGTTTTTTTTTTTTGTTTTTTTTTTTGTTTTTTTTGTTTGGGTAAGCACGTCATAAAATAAGAACAGTAAAATGTACAAGTTTACAAGGGGCATACCCCAGGTACGCTCTACAACAAATAATAATCAATTACGAAATAACAACAGAAACTAATCACTGCACGCCCACCACCAACAAACACCCTGCAGAAACGAGATAACACCACATAAACAATACCCCCACTTTGCCCATATATCCTTTTAGTCCCCAAGTACCCCTACCATCAAAGATAATAGATGGGAACTGGGGTTGAAATATATGGGCAATAAACAAAAACACACAAAAAAGGATAATAACACATCATACACACTCACAAAGCCACAACCCTCAAGCCGAATCAAAGGTGATAACCAACCCCGCAAACTGCCAGTCTCTGTTGTAGATAATCGCATGGAATCCAATAAGCAACCCACTCCTCACAACCGTGACATCCAAGCCACTTAACTAAAGTCATGACTGAGGAAAAAATCTATCCCACGAGAAATCACAACAAAGTCACATGAAGCTAGCACGATCAGCAACCATAATCCACGGTCTTAGGAGTTGTAGTGAAAATCAATAGCCCCACAGCAACAGACCAATACATAGCCAACAAAATCATGAGAGCAATCATCACATCCCCTAGTCCCTTCCTTGGTAGATCACAAGCCTCAAACCCCACGGCAGTGTGCCCATCACTCCATGTCAGGCGTGGCAATACAATCAATTAGGATGGGTCACATGAAGAGAAGAAGCGACCAAAAAACCGGTAGCTATCCTCCCGCTCATCTTCCAGTCTCTAACTCGGCCATATATCGAACCACTATTCCCCAAAGCAGTGACTCCCCAATTACCCTTGGTGGAGATGGCTCAAAACCGCCCTCGTATCGAGTCACGTGAGGATCACATGATCAATCAATCACGAAGTAATCAACTATAAATAATCCGCTGCAAAGAGACTAAACAAAAGAAATTTTCCAAATAAAATCAAAGAGCCCAAAATAAAAAATTTGAGCCCAATAACAAAACGCAGAAAACCCACTGATTTCAGCACCTCTTATCACCATATGCAGCCCACTATTTCAAAAGCAAAGCCCAACCCGCGTGCAAACCGTAGGCTACTCCAAAAAAAAATAAACAAGACCAGCGGGAATAAAAATTTCTTCAAACCCCACGTGGTGACCTGCAATAAAACCAAACCACATGGTTGTAGAAAACCATGGGCTACCAAAACCGGTGGGAAACTTGTAAAGCTTTGACCCACCTTTCAACGTGGTCTGCTGCACCACATAAAACATATCTGTCCCTATATTGTCTATAACAGTCAATCATCCCAAACCATGTGCGTTGGAATGGTAGGAAATAATTTTTTTTTTAAACGCGTATTCACCAAAAAAAAAACGCCCAAACGCACCAATAGTGCGTCACCACCACTCCATCTTCTTCCTTGAGATTACTTCAAACCAAACATAGCCGAAGCTGCAGAAAATCGTCGGCTTGGCAACACCACTAATGACAATGCCGAGCTAACCCATTCCATCTTCGTCCTGTGAATGAACACTATAGAACAACTTGCAACCCACCCATCGGCCATTAATAACGTCCGGAGTGGTGAGAAAAGACGGTGTAATCCGAGAACAAAACCCAACAGAATACTCCAAACCAGAATAGCCAAAGCCGAAATGCCCACCAGCGACGAGAAACAATAAAATGTGTACTTACCACCAGCGAAGAATAAACCGCCGGAGACCTGGAAAGCTACCAACGGACTACACCGATACCCAAACCCACTAGCATCACAGTGGAAGGAATACAACCCCACCATGAACGGCAAGACCAAAACCTCCACGGAGCACAACCGATACCCATCTACAGTGAAGAAAAATCACCGTAGAACAACGCCCACGAGCTCAACTACTCCGACCTCTTGCCATCGAAAAACATCACCGATCCAACAACCCACTAACAACTGAGCTAACAGATGAGATATCCTCAAAGCAATAGTCAAAAGTCAAAACAATGTGTGCAAACACTAAGCTCACACAGAAATCATGCTCACCCCAACTCAGATAAAAATAAGTTGAGAGGAGAAGCTAAACAAACTGGCCGGGATTGCACCAGAACACACCACCATGGATAACCCTTCTTCACCTCTGTAGAACAACATAACAAGCAGGACAAAACTCTGTCCAACACCAGCACAAGCTCAAAACCCCCTAAATCTGGATAAAAAGAGCCCAGGTTCAGTAACAACCCACAGCACCACCCAAACCAGACCAAGAATCTGATAAGGGACCCTTAGGACACCATGGGTAATAACGGAGGGAGCTTTCTGTCTCTAGAATCTAGAGAGAGAAGCTCTCAACCTAATCCCCTCTCTCAAATAGTTGATGGCAGATATGTTAATACGGTGTTTACTTACCATTTCTCATGCATTAGGGATCGAACACTCGAATACCTATACGGATTCTCCTGCAAGATGGCAGATATGTAAATACGGTGTTTACTTACCATTTCTCATGCAATAGGGATCGAACACTTGAACACCTATACGGATTCTCCAGAATGATGGCAAATATGTAAATACGGTGTTTACTTACCATTTCTCATGCGTTAGGGTTCGAAAACTCGAACACCTATACGGATTCTCCTGCATAGTGGCAGATATGTAAATACGATTTTTACTTACCATTTCTCATGCATTACGGTTCGAACACTCGAACACCTATGCAGATTCTCCTGCTTGATGGCAGATATGTAAATACGGTGTTTACTTACCATTTCTCATGCAATAGGGATCGAACACTCGAACACATATACGGATTCTCCTGCATGATGGTTGATATGTAAATACGGTGTTCACTTTTCATTTGTTATGCATTAGGGTTCAAACACTCGAAAACCTATACAGATTCTCCTGCACGATGGCAGATATATAAATACGGTGTTTACTTACCATTTCTCATGCGTTAGGGTTCTAAAACCCGAACACCTATACAGATTCTCCGGCATAGTGGCGGATATGTAAATACGGTGTTTACTTACCATTTCTCATGCATTAGGGATCGAACACTCGAACACCTTTAGTTACCATTTCTCATGCATTAGGGATCGAACACTCGAACACCTATACGGATTCTCCTGCATGATGGCAGATATGAAAATACAGAGTTTACTTACCATTTATCATGCATTAGGGTTCGAACACTCGAACACCTATACAGATTCTCCTGCATGATAGCAGATATGTAAATACGGTGTTTACTTACCGTTTCTCATGCATTAGGGTTCGAACACTCGAACACCTATACGGATTCTCCTACATGATGGCAGATATGTAAATCCGTCTAGGTGTTCTAGTGTTTGAAGCCTAATGCATGACAAATGGTAAGTAAGGGGTTATTTAAAAATATATGGGCGATTTTGGATTGTGTTAAGTTGTTTTGGGTTGTATTTATTTTATCTGTAATAGTTCCCCCCTCCTTTGGGGGGCAGCGTGAGATTCTTTGTATTACCTGGGGTATGCCCCTTGTAAATGTGTAAACTTTTGTCTTTAATTTATGACTTACCCACCAAAAAAAAAAAAAAAAACACCGTATTTATGTACATGCCACCATGCAGGAGAATCCGTATAGGTGTTCGAGTGTTCGAACCGTAATGCATGAGAAATGGAAAGTAAACCACGTATTTACATATCTGCCATCATGCAGGAGAATCCGTATAGGTGTTCTAGTGTTTGAAGCCTAATGCATGACAAATGCTAAGTAAACATCGTATTTACATATCTGCCATCATGCAGGAGAATCCGTATAGGTGTTCTAGTGTTTGAAGCCTAATGCATGACAAATGGTAAGTAAACACCGTATTTACATATCGGCCACCATGTAGGAGAATCCGTATAGGTGTTCGAGTGTTCGAACCTTAATGCATGAGAAATGGTAAGTAAACACCGTATTTACATATCTGCCATCATGTAGATGAATCCGTATAGGTGTTCTAGTATTTGAAGCCTAATGCATGATAAATTGTAAGTAAACACTGTATTTATACTTACCCAAAAAAAAAACACTGTATTTATATATCTGCCACTATGCAGGAGAATCCGTATCGGTGTTCGAGGGTTCGAACCCTAATGCATGACAAATGGTAAGTAAACACCGTATTTACATATCTGCCATCATGCAGGAGAATCCGTATAGGTGTTCTAGTGTTTGAAGCCTAATGCATGAGAAATGGTAAGTAAACACCGTATTTATATTTCTGCCACTATGTAGGAGAATCCGTATAAGTGATTGAGTGTTCGAACCCTAATGCATGTTAAATGGGAAGTAAACACCGTATTTACATATCTGCCATCATGCAGGAGAATCCGTATAGGTGTTCTAGTGTTTGAAGCCTAATGCATGACAAATGGTAAGTAAACACCGTATTTACATATCTGCCACTCTAAAGGAGAATCCGTATAGGTGTTTTAGTGTTGGAACCCTAATGCATGAGATATGGTAAGTAAGCACCGTATTTACATATCTGCCAGTGTTCTAGTGTTTGAAGCCTAATGCATCGTAAATGGTAAGTCAACATCGTATTTACATATCTGCCATTATGCAGGAGAATCCGCATAGGTGTTCGAGTGTCCGAACCCTAATGCATGATAAATGATAAGTAAACACCCTATTTACATATCTGCCATCATGCAGGAGAATCTGTATATGTGTTCGAGTGTTCGAACCCTAATGCATGAGAAATGGTAAGTAAACACCATATTTACATATCTGCCACTATGCAGGAGAATCCGTATAGGTGTTCGAGTGTTCGAACTCTAATGCATGATAAATGGTAAGTAAACACCGTATTTATTTATTCAGGTCTAGTAAGCCCCGGTTTTGGGGTGTTGCTGACTTTGTGTGTTACTTTATAATTGTTTGGAGTTCTCTGGTAGTTTAGGGAGGTATTTGGTCCACTCTTTCTTCGGTATCCATGGATTCTTGAGTTGCGGTTAACTATGGCGTTTATATTTTACCCCCGGTGGTCAAATTGTCCGTAGGTTGAGCCTTAATCGGAGTTTGGTCGCTGTTTGGTGGGTTTTGACTGTCTGTAGTCTCTGTACTTTGAGTAACCTAGTTGCTGAAAGGAGTGGTCTGGAAATGCTTTCGGTAACTGCTGGATGGTTCCCCTACAGGCTGGTGTGCTTGGTTCTACACCGACGCGCTAGTTCTGGTTCAGAGTTTCAGAGTTTGTCTGGTGGTCTCCGCCATGCGACTTCTTTTGGTGGACCTATGTTGTGTTTCTTCTCCGGCGCTGCCTGGTCTTTCCGTGTCTAGGAGCAGTTGGGGAAGATGGTTATAGTTTGTTTCTCAGCTGTGAATATTATCCAGTTTCGGTTGCTGTTTCATTTCAGCCGTCGTCGCCGGTGATGATGTTGTTAGCTGGGTTGAATAACGTTAGTCCGCTGGACTTCGTGTATTTGGGTTGAGGTTCAGGTGCTGGTTATTACTCCAGTTTACCTGCGGCATTGGTTGGGTCTCGGAATCCGGCGCCGTTTTTTGCTAGGCCGTGGTTATGCAACTTGCGCCGTGTGTCTTTTCCGGCGCCGTTGCAATGGTTTCAGAATTGTTTGGCGTTGTTGCTACACCAGTGCCGGCCATGGTGAATTTTTGTTGGGCGTGTACCTCACGGCATCCCGCGTGCGTGGTGAACGTGTGGTGCATCGCGTGTTTTCAATGTGTAGTCCCCCGTCCCAATGTTGTTGTTCTGATCTAGGAAAGCATGTGGGTAGGAGGGAGCAGATACAGATTTTTGTTGGGAAGGTTCTTTATCAGCTCTATATATATTTTATATATATTTGGGTGATTTGTGTTCTCCACGCAAGCTTGGTGCTTGGAGATGTTATCTGGTGGGCCATGTTGTTTAATGGTTTTGTTGACTAGTGTGGGCTCTCGCCCACGTGGAAATTAGTTTGGGCCCGCGGTGCATTTTCTTATCATACTTCCGTGGGCTGATTTGTTTTTGTTTTTATGCACGGTTTTTGGTTTGTATATTTGTTTTAGTGGGTTTTCTACCACTTATGTACAATTGTCCATATATCTTCCCCAAGTACCCATCTATTATTTAGATGGTAGAGGGTACTTGGGGATTAAAATGATATATGGACAATTTTGATTTTATTATTGTTTCGTTGGAGACCCGATTGTTACGGGTGTGCTTTAATTAGTTTTTTTTTTTAGTTTTCCCCTTTGTGTGGGTTTGTGATTCGTTGTATTACCTGGGGCATGCCCCTTGTAAACGTGTAAGTTTTTTGTCTTTAATTTATGACTTACCCACCAAAAAAAAAAAACCGTATTTACATATCTGCCACTATGCAGGAGAATCCGTATAGGTGTTCAAGTGTTTAAACCCTAATGCATGAGAAATGGTATGTAAACACCGCATTTACATATCTGCCATCATGCAGGAGAATCCGTATAGGTGTTCTAGTGTTTGAAGCCTAATATGACATGTGGTAAGTAAACACCGTGTTTACATATCTGACCCCATGCAGGAGAATCCGTATAGGTGTTCGGGTGTTCGAACCCTAATGCATGAGAAATGGTAAGTAAACACCGTATTTAAGAAATGGGTTAGAGTGAGAAGCTCCTACCACTCTCTAGAAACACTGTGTTTCTAGGGTTTCAATTCCTCATTGAATGCGATGGTAGAAGTTAATGCTTTGGCTACTCACGAGGGCCCATCTCTTGTTAATGCTCGCCCTCAGGATCTGGGGGGAGACTTGTCAAAAAATTCGAGTTTAGGGTTTACGAATAATCAATTTGCTATTTTGAGTGAGGGTGAGATGGATCCGCCGATAAATTCTCATCTACCTGAAGATCTAACCACGGCGAGTTCTGTGCAAGGGGAAACCCTAACCCATTCGGATCGGGGTCGGAATATCGTAGTTTCGAAACAGGATCTTCAGAGAGTTGAAGAAAGGTTGCGACGTTTGAGAGGTGAATCTACACCAACCGTCGAAGGAACGACTAAACTCCTTTGGTCAGATCGTATGGAGAAGGAATCCATGTTTCACAATCTTCCAGATAGTATTGTGGTTGCAAAAAATCGAAGTGAGGCTAGGGCTTTGGGGGAAACTGATACGTTACGATCAGACCCATCTCATGTCAATATGGGAAGTAGCTCATCTCCTGTTATCTCCGTTCATCGTGATGAAGGTGTTTTTGATCGGAACCCTAATATTGTTTCTGATAGGGTTTGTGATATCGTTGAGTTTCAAAGAGGTGGAACGTCTACAATCAGTGATGAGGGGAAACTTCGAGAGGTTATGGAGGGTGAGTTGAGCCCTTCGTTTGACAAGGGGGTGAATAACCCACAAGCTCCTCTGGCTCATGATAGCAATATTCGGATCCAAGAGGAGGGTGAAGGTCTACTTTCTGGAGATCAGTTGGCCCGTGGGGGGGCGAATCCAAGAGGAGGCAGAGGAGGTAGAGGGCGTGGTGGAGGAAGGGGACCTGGTAACACGGGGAAATCTTGGGCTGAAGTTACTAACTCATCCTTGGCACCGACAGTCCCTCTGAGGTACTTCCCTCCTACCATTAAAGATGGTTTCATTAGTGTTGATCTGCCCCCTAGACCTAACCCCCTTCCAAAGTGGGATTCATGCTTGGTGGGTTACTTCTTAGGTAAAGGGGTCAATTTTAACTATATGAAAAATGTTGCTTTTAGTATGTGGAGGAATAAGGGTCTTAAAGAAGTTCTAGCCAATGGTGAAGGCTTCATCTTTTTTATTTTTGATAGTCCGGAAAGCTGTTCTGAAATACTGGAGGGGGGCCCTTGGTATATTGGGGGCTTCAATATAATCTTGAAAAAATGGACAAGGATGATGAAACTATCGAAGGAGAAGGTTACTAAAGTTCCAGTGTGGGTTAGATTCTATGATATACCATTGGAGTATTGGGACAGTGATGGCCTTGGTAGGATTGCTAGTGCTGTCGGCAAGCCTCTGTTTACAGATCAGCTAACTGCTAGTGGGGGTAGGGTCGCCTTTGCGAGAGTCTGTGTGGAGATTGATGCTTCATCCAAACAGCCACCATCATTTCCGATCAACTATGAGGGTGAAAGAGTTGTGGTGAGTGTCGAATATCAAGGGCTCCCTGCAAAGTGTGACCATTGTGTTGCCTTTGGGCATGAAACTACTAAATGTGTTACCACCCAAGTAGCCAAATTGGTGGCCCTCCAGAAAGAGACAGAAGAGAATCCTTTCGAGCCTGGCTGGACTACAATCCTGGCTAAAGGGAAGAGGAAAGTTGGTGATACTTCTGGAAATGAGGAAAGTCTAACACAGGACCCTCAAGGCAACCCTGCAGCTACGGAAAAGGAAACTCAGATCCCCACCTTGCAGGTCGATGTCTCAATGCCTGATGTACCTACTGCTGTAGAGGTCTTGGTGGATAGTGATGAGCCCACTGTTGTTCCTTTAGTTGAGAAAGCTCTGATCCCAACGGTGCAAGAGGATGCCTCAGGGCAAGATCAGACTGTAGCTACTGATACAGATGTTTGGGTGGATAGGGAGGAGCCCATTTCAGATGATGATGGGAATTTTACTGAGGGAATTCAAGTTGATTCCTTGGATTTACAAGCTGCTCATGACAGACTGAATAAAGAAATGGCTGCACATGATCAAATGCTCAGTGACAGGGTTGAGTCTTCTGCTGTCACCATAACAGGCAAGAGTGACTCTCCAAGCACTACACCGAAGGCTCCAAAATCTGGTTCCAGGAAAAAGCAATACTCTGGCAAGGGAAGTTCCAGCCAGAAGAAAAAGAAGAGGTAATTTTATTCCCCTGGGGTTGTGAGTTTTGTTTTTGTTTCCCTATGTCTTTTAAAATAGCTTCTTGGAATATTAGAGGGCTCAATGACCCCTCTAAGCATAAAGAATTGAGAAATTTTTTGATTAAGGAAGATATAAAGATCATGGGTGTTTTGGAGACCAAAATAAAAATTTCAAATGAAAATCTTATTTTTTCGTCATGCATGAAAAAATGGTCCTTTTTGACAAACTCTCAACCTAATAAAACTGGGCGAATTTGTGTTTTTTGGGATCCTGATTTTTACTTAGTGACCTTAAAGCACTCTACTCATCAGTTTATTCTCTGTGATATAACTGATATTGTCCATGATAAGAGGTTCACTGCATGTTTTGTGTATGCTGAGAATAGCCATGCCCTGAGAAAAGAAGTTTTTGATTCGATGCTTAGGCTATCTCATCTGTATTCCACCTCCCCCCTGATTTTTTTGGGGGATTTTAATGCTATTAGATATAGCTTCGAAAAATTTGGGGGGTCTAATTCTTGGAACAGTGATAAGGAGGTCTTTAACACTTACATTTTGAATGCTGATCTTGTTGACCTTTCTTATGGGGGGTGTCAGTTTACTTGGGCTAATAAAAGATCCTCGGGAGAGTATATTGCTACTAAAATCGACAGAACTCTGGTTAATGAATCTTGGCTTGATCATTTCCCCACTTCCACAGCTATGTTCCTTCCTTCTGGGGTCTCTGATCATTCCCTGCTGTTGTAACTGTGACTGATAAGGCCATCTCCTTCAAAAAACCTTTCAAATATTTTGATTTTTGGGCGAATCATGAGGATTTCCTTCCCAAAGTTGCTCAGGATTGGAGTCAGTATGTCCATGGGGTTCCTATGTTTAGAGTGTGCAAAAAACTTCGTAGCCTGAAACCTATTCTTAAGTCCTTGAATAAAAAGGATTTCAGTGACATCTCTACTAGAGTTCTTGCTACCAAAGCGGAGTTAGATTCTATCCAACTGAAACTGGATAAGGATCCCCACATTCTCTCACTCCAAACTCTTGAGAGAAATCTTTTCAAAAAATATGTGGACCTTAGTGCTGTTGAGGAAAGCTTAGCTCACCAAAAATCTAGGGTCCAATGGCTTGGTTTGGGTGATAAAAACAGTAGTTTTTTCTTTAGATCAGTTAAGAGTAACATCAATAGAGGCAAAATTCTTAATGTCGAGATGGAGGATGGTAGTATCTCTACTAATCCGGAAAATGTTCATGATGCTTTCGTCAATTACTTTTCCAAGCTTTTTGGCTCTCCACCTCAGGACCATTACAGTGGTGCTGATAGAATTAATTCTCTGATCCAGTCTAGAGTTTCGTCTGTCCAAGCCATTGATCTTGCTCGTCCGGTCTCTGACCAAGAGATTAAGGATGTTTTCTGGTCTCTTAAAGCCAACAAGGCCCCTGGCCCCGATGGCTTCTCTGCTGGTTTCTTTAAGAGCGCGTGGACCATAGTTGGGAAAGATGTTACCCAAGCGATTAGATCTTTCTTTGAGTCTGGTAAGCTTCTTAGTGAGATTAATAATACCATCATTGCGCTCATACCCAAGGTTCCTAATCCGGTGAAAGTTGGGGATTACAGACCTATTTCTTGTTGCAATACAATCTACAAATGCATTGCTAAGATTATTGCCAACAGGATTAAAGGTGTCCTTCCTGATCTCATTGATCCTGTTCAATCTGCTTTTGTTCAGCGGAGAAGGATATCTGATAATATCTTTTTATCTCAGGAACTCATGAGAGGTTATCATAGACATTCTCCCACTCCTAAATGTGCCATGAAAGTTGATTTAATGAAAGCTTATGATACCGTTAGATGGGATTTTATCATTGACATCCTCACTGCTATGGGCTTCCCTCATAAAATGATTTCTTGGGTTAGAGCCTGCATTACTAGCCCTTCTTTCTCTATATGCATCAATGGTAGCCTTCATGGCTACTTTAAAGGTGCTAGAGGTCTTAGGCAGGGTGACCCCATGTCCCCCTATCTATTTGTTCTGGCTATGGAAATTCTTGCAAGGATCTTAGCTGAAAAATCTAAGCATCCTCTCTTTAAATTCCATTGGAGATGTGAGAAAACTAAAATCGTCAACCTTTGCTTCGCTGATGATCTCATGATATTCAGCAAAGGTGATGTTAACACTGTGAAGTTGATTATGGATGGTTTGGATGAGTTTAGATCTTTATCTGGCCTCACCCCTAATCCTAGCAAGAGTAGTTTGTACTTTTCTGGTTGTAACAAGAACCTGAGGGAGGATATTCTTGAGGTGGTTCCATTCTCCGAAGGGTCTCTTCCCGTTAAATATCTTGGAGTGCCTCTTATTACTACTAAGTTGAAAGCAACTGATTGCAAACAACTTGTAGATAGAATCACTAAAAGAATAAACAGCTGGACCAATAAGCTGCTATCCTATGCTGGTAGGGCCCAGCTCATCCAAACCATTTTGTTCTCAATGCAAGTTTATTGGTCTTCATTGTTTATTCTTCCCAAGAAGGTCATTAGGGAGATTGAGAACACTCTTAGAGCTTTTCTCTGGTCTGGTACTGATCTTAGGAAGCATTGTGCTAAGATAGCTTGGGATAGTGTCTGTACTCCTAAAAAGGAGGGTGGCCTTGGATTCAAATCTCTTGAGGTTTGGAACAAGGCTGCGGTTGCTAAGCATATATGGTTCTTCTTTTCTGGAGGGGAGAAGTCTATGTGGTGTCAGTGGGTTAAGTCCTATCTTCTTAAGGGGAGATGTTTCTGGAGAGTTAAATCCCCTAGTGACCCTTCTTGGGTCTGGAGAAAAGTTCTCTCTCTTAGACCTGTTATCTACCCTCTCATTAAGCATAAGATTGGAAATGGCCAAAATACTTTCTTATGGTATGACAATTGGCATCCTGTGGGTTCTTTGTGGGATAAGTATGGGGATAGAAGCTTGTATGACTCTGGTCTCAATGGGGATACTAAAGTTAGTCATATCATTTATGGGAGTAACTGGAGATGGCCCTTTCCTAATTCTTGGGAACTCAGGGAATTAATTTCTAGTACTCCCAACAGTTGTCAGCCTAACCCCTTAGCTGCTGATAAACTCATTTGGACCCTCAATCTTGATGGGGAATTCTCTATTAAATCTGTTTGGAACTTGTGGAGAAATAAGCGGGCCATTGTTCCTTGGCACAATCTGGTTTGGGGTTCGTTTACTATCCCTAAAGTCAGTTTCATTGTTTGGCTGGCTATCTTTGGCAGGTTGAATACTTGTGATAGGCTACAATTATTTGGCATCTCCTCTAGCCTAGTTTGCCCCTTTTGCCTTGATCATAATGAGAGCCATCCACATCTTTTCTTTGACTGCATGTTCACTCAGAGAATTTGGTATGCTATTCAAAGTAAATGCAATGTCCAACTGAATGATGTGCCTTGGCCTGATATTGTTACACTGGTTATTCAAGAGAACAAAGGCAAATCTCTTAAATCTGTTATCATGAGACTCTCCTTCCTTTGTACTGTGTACCATGTGTGGATTGAAAGGAATAACAGAATTTTCAATAAAGTTTGTAAACCTGTTGAGGTGGTTCTTAAATCTATTGTGCTCATGGTTAGAAGTAGATTATTGTCTGCAAACAATATTCCTACAAATGCAGGTGATGCTTGGTTCCTCTCCCAGTGGAACCTCCCAAGTTCAATTCTGAAGCCCCATCTCCACAATAATGGGAGGGCTGCTGAGTGATGTGAGTTCCTATATGCGAGGGTCGAGTGAAAGGGAGCTTGATATTGAGTGTTATCTAACTATTTGCTCCATGTGTAGGGACTGGCTTTTGGAATTTCATGAAATCTGTGTGTTGAGTGTGGTGAGATACAGAGTTACCAATGATGTTCCATCTTTCGATAGGTCTTGTGGGTTGAGTGATAGTAGCCACAAATCTAATAACATCACTGTTATGTGTTCGGTCTGTGGGTTGAGTGATCTTAGCACTAAAATGTATTTGTTACTAATCAATATATATATTGTAAATCTTTATGTGCAGGTTAAGGAAGCAATTCCCGAGTTTTGTGAGGTCATATATTTGTGGGTCGAGTGTAGTGAGCAAGAAATGTGTGTACCACTTTTATTTTTCTTTCTTACTTTTCTGAATATGGGTGCTGTTCCTTCTGTGTTTGGTTGGCAGGACCTATTACAATATCTAGGTGATTCTTCTTACAACATCTCTAATTGGGTTACTGCGTTGGTGATTGACTGGTTTCGTGGAATGGCTGCTCCAAGCACCTTCTGGGTTGCTCAGTGTGTCCAAAAGTTGTCTTTCAATTACTTTCTTTTTTGTAATTACTATACAAACATAGCTGTTTTGCCTACCCTAGTGGGATGTACTAGGGGTTACGGGTTATACTCTTATCTTCACACCTATGTGCTGCTCGTGCTAGGTTACATATGGATTTTGGCATGTGGATTTTGGATTTCATTGACAGTGGCTTGTCTAGTGGGATATAATAGAACTATTATGTTGCTGTTTGTGACCACTAGGAGTGCTCCTCATTTTGGTATGTTACCCAGCGGTTTTGGTCTGTTACCCATCCCGTGGGGAATTCTTAGCTTGGTTGCTGGTTCGGGTGATTGGTTTCTTGGTGGAATTTTGTTAGCTGCTGCTTTGTGTTTTGTCTTTTGTTTCAGAATCTTTTTCTCTTTTCTTGTTTATTTCCTCGCTCCTGTTCAATGGTTATTTCTCAGATATAGCGCTTGAATAGTTGCGTTTGTTCTGGTTTTGTTTGCTTGTTTCTCTTGTATAGCTTGTGTAGGGCCTGGGGTATGCCCCTTGTAAACTTGTAATCTTGTTCATTTTTCTGTTTTATTTTATGTCTTATTCACCAAAAAAAAATACCGTATTTACATATCTGCCATCATGCAGGAGAATCTGTATAGGTGTTCTTGTGTTTGAAGCCCAATGCTTGACAAACGGTAAGTAACACCTTATTTACATATCTGCCACCATGTAGGAGAATCCATATAGGTGTTCGAGTGTTCAAACCGTAATGCATGAGAAATGGTAAGTAAACACCGAATTTACATAACTGCCATCATGCAGTGTTTGAAGCCTAATGAATGAAAAATGTTAAGTAAACACCGCATTTATATATCTGCCACCATGCAGGAGAATCCGTATAGGTGTTCGAGTGTTCGAACCCTAATGCATGATAAATGGTAATTAAACACCGTATTTACATATCTGCCGCTATGTAGGAGAATCCATATAAGTGTTCGAGTGTTCGAACCCTAATGCTAAGAAATGGTAAGTAAACACCGTATTTACATATATGCTAGCATGCAGGAGAATCCGTATAGGTGTTCGGTTGTTCGAACCCTAAGGAATGAGAAACAGTAAGTAAACACCGTATTTACATATCTGCCATCATGCAGGAGAATCCGTGTAGGTGTTCTAGTGGTTGAAGCCTAATGCATGACAAATAGTAAGTAAACACCGTATTTACATATCTGCCACCGTGCAGGAGAATCCGTATAGGTGTTCGGGTGTTCGAACCCTAATGAATGAGAAATGGTAAGTAAATACGATATTTACATATCTGCCATCATGCAGGAGAATCCGTATAAGTGTTCGAGTGTTCGAAGCCTAATGCATGACAAATGGTAAGTAAACACCGTATTTATATATCTGCCACTATGTAGGAGAATCCGTATAAGTGATCGAGTGTTCGAACCCTAATGCATGTTAAATAGGAAGTAAACACCGTATTTACATATCTGCCATCATGCAGGAGAATCCGTATAGGTGTTCTACAGTTTGAAGCCTAATGCATGACAAATGGTAAGTAAACACCGTATTTACATATCTCTGCAGGAGAATCCGTATAGGTGTTTTAGTGTTGGAACCCTAATGCATGAGAAATGGTAAGTAAGCACCGTATTTACATATCTGCCAGTGTTCTAGTGTTTGAAGCCTAATGCATCATAAATGGTAAGTAAACATCGTATTTACATACCTGCCACTATGCAGGAGAATCCGCATAGGTGTTCGAGTGTTCGAACCCTAATGCAAGATAAATGATAAGTAAACACCCTATTTACATATCTGCCATCATGCAGGAGAATCCGTATATGTGTTCGAGTGTTCGAACCCTAATGCATGAGAAATTGTAAGTAAACACCATATTTACATATCTGCTACTATGCAGGTGAATTCGTATAGGTGTTCGAGTGTTCGAACCCTAATGCATGATAAATGGTAAGAAAACACCGTATTTACATATCTGCCACTATGCAGGAGAATCTGTATAGGTGTTCGAGTGTTTAAACCCTAATGCATGAGAAATGGTAAGTAAACACTGCATTTACATATCTGCCATCATGCAGGAGAATCCGTATAGGTGTTCTAGTGTTTGAAGCCTAATATGACATGTGGTAAGTAAGCACCGTGTTTACATATCTGACCCCATGCAGGAGAATCCGTATAGGTGTTTGGGTGTTCGAACCCTAATGCATGAGAAATGGTGTAAACACCGTATTTACATATCTGCCATCATGCAGGAGAATCTGTATAGGTGTTCTTGTGTTTGAAGCCCAATGCTTGACAAACGGTAAGTAAACACCTTATTTACATATCTGCCACCATGTAGGAGAATCCATATAGGTGTTCGAGTGTTCAAACCGTAATGCATGAGAAATGGTAAGTAAACACCGTATTTACATATCTGCCATCATGCAGTGTTTGATGCCTAATGAATGAAAAATGGTAAGTAAACACCATATTTATATATCTGCCACCATGCAGGAGAATACGTATAGGTGTTCGAGTGTTCGAACCCTAATGCATGATAAATGGTAATTGAACACCGTATTTACATATCTGCCGCTATGTAGGTGAATCCATATAGGTGTTCGAGTGTTCGAACCCTAATGCTAAGAAATGGTAAGTAAACACCGTATTTACATATATGCCAGCATGCAGGAGAATCCGTACAGGTGTTCGGGTGTTCATAAGGAATGAGAAACAGTAAGTAAACATCGTATTTACATATCTGCCATCATGCAAGAGAATCCGTGTAGGTGTTCTAGTGTTTGGAGCCTAATGCAATGCAAATAGTAAGTAAACACCGTATTTACATATCTGCCACCGTGCAGGAGAATCCGTATAGGTGTTCGGGTGTTCGAACCCTAATGAATGAGAAATTGTAAGTAAACACGATATTTACATATCTGCCATCATGCAGGAGAATCCGTACAGGTGTTCTAGTGTTTGAAGCTTAATGCCTGACAAATGGTAAGTAAAAGCCTTATTTACATATCTGCCATCATGCAGGAGAATCCGTATAAGTGTTCGAGTGTTCGAAGCCTAATGCATGACAAATGGTAAGTAAACACCATATTTATATATCTGCCACTATGTCTGAGAATCCGTATAAGTGATCGAGTGTTCGAACCCTAATGCATGTTAAATGGGAAGTAAACACCGTATTTACATATATGCCATCATGCAAGAGAATCCGTATAGGTGTTCTAGTGTTTGAAGCCTAATGCATGACAAATGGTAAGTAAACACCGTATTTACATATCTGCCACTCTGTAGGAGAATCCGTATAGGTGTTTTAATGTTGGAACCCTAATGCATGAGAAATGGTAAGTAATCACCGTATTTGCATATCTGCCAGTGTTCTAGTGTTTGAAGTTTAATGCATCATAAATGGTAAGTAAACATCGTATTTACATATCTGCCACTATGCAGGAGAATCCGCATAGGTGTTCGAGTGTCCGAACCCTAATGCATGATAAATAATCAGTAAACACTCTATTTACATATCTGCCATCATGCAGGAGAATCCGTATATGTGTTCGAGTGTTCGAACCCTAATGCATGAGAAATGGTAAGTAAACACCTTATTTACATATCTGCCACTATGCAGGAGAATCCGTATAGATGTTCGAGTGTTCGAACCCTAATGCATGATAAATGGTAAGGAAACACCGTATTTACATATCTGCCACTATGCAGGAGAATCCGTATAGGTGTTCGAGTGTTTAAACCCTAATGCATGAGAAATGGTAAGTAAACACTGCATTTACATATCTGCCATAATGCAGGAGAATCCGTATAGGTGTTCTAGTGTTTGAAGCTTAATATGACATGTTGTAAGTAAAGACTGTGTTTACATATCTGACCCCATGCAGGAGAATCCGTATAGGTGTTCGGGTGTTCGAACCCTAATGCATGAGAAATGGTAAGTAAACACCGTATTTACATATCTGCCATCATGCAGGAGAATCTGTATAGGTGTTCTTGTGTTTGAAGCCCAATGCTTGACAAACGGTAAGTAAACACCTTATTTACATATCTGCCACCATGTAGGAGAATCCACATAGGTGTTCGAGTGTTCAAACCGTAATGCATGAGAAATGGTAAGTAAACACCGTATTTACATATCTGCCATCATGCAGTGTTTGAAGCCTAATGAATGAAAAATGGTAAGTAAACACCGTATTTATATATCTGCCACCATGCAGGAGAATCCGTATAGGTGTTCGAGTGTTCGAACCCTAATGCATGATAAATGGTAATTAAACACCGTATTTACATATCTGCCGCTATGCAGGAGAATCCATATAGGTGTTCAAGTGTTCGAACCCTAATGCTAAGAAATGGTAAGTAAACACCGTATTTACATATATGCCAGCATGCAGGAGAATCCGTATAGGTGTTTGGGTGTTCGAACCCTAAGGAATGAGAAATAGTAAGCAAACACCGTATTTACATATCTGCCATCATGCAGGAGAATCCGTGTAGGTGTTCTAGTGTTTGAAGCCTAATGCATGACAAATAGTAAGTAAACACGATATTTACATATCTGCCATCATGCAGGAGAATCCGTATAAGTGTTCGAGTGTTCGAAGCCTAATGCATGGCAAATGGTAAGTAAACACCGTATTTACATATCTGCCACCATGCAGGAGAATCCGTATAGGTGTTCGAGTGTTCGAACCCTAATGCATAACAAACGGTAAGTAAACACTGTATTTACATATCTGCCATCATGTAGGAGAATCCGTATAGGTGTTCAAGTGTTTGAATCCTAATGCATGAAAAATGGTAAGTAAACACCGTA
The DNA here is from genome assembly GCA_036172215.1 of Camellia granthamiana. Taxonomy (NCBI): domain Eukaryota; kingdom Viridiplantae; phylum Streptophyta; class Magnoliopsida; order Ericales; family Theaceae; genus Camellia; species Camellia granthamiana. The sequence continues at coordinate 67,182,916 of CM069908.1, forward strand.
TTTACATATCTGCCACCATGCATGAGAATTCGTATAGTTGTTCTCGAGTGTTCGAACCCTATTGCATGATAAATGGAAAGTAAACACCATATTTACCAATCTGCCACTATGCAGGAGAATTCGTATAGGTGTTCAAGTGTTCGAACCCTAATGCATGAGAAATGGTAAGTAAACACCGTATTTACATATCTGCCACTATGTAGGAGAATCCGTATAGGTGTTCGAATGTTCGAACCCTATTGGATGATAAATGGTAAGTAAACACCGTATTTACATATCTGCCACTATGCAGGAGAATCCGTATAGGTGTTCGAGTGTTCAAACCCTAATGCATGAGAAATGGTAAGTAAACACCGTATTTACATATCTGCCATCATGCAGGAGAATCCGTATAGGTGTTCGAATGTTCGAACCCTAATGCATGACAAATGGTAAGTAAACACCGTATTTACATATCTGCCACCATGCAGGAGAATCCGTATAGGTGTTCGAGTGTTCGAACCCTAATGCTTGAGAAATGGTAAGTAAACAACGTATTTACATATCTGCCATCATGCAGGAGAATCTGTATAGTTGTTCTAGTGTTTGAAGCCTAATGCATGACAAATGGTAAGTAAACACCGTATTTACATATCTGCCAGCATGCATGAGAATCCGTATAGTTGTTCTCGAGTGTTCGAACCCTATTGCATGATAAATGGTAAGTAAACACCATATTGACCAATCTGCCACAATGCAGGAGAATCCGTATAGGTGTTCGAGTGTTCGAACCCTAATGCATGACAAATGGTAAGTAAACACCGTATTTACATATCTGCCATCATGCAGGAGAATCCGTATAGGTGTTCTACTGTTTGAAGCCTAATGCATGACAAATGGTAAGTAAACACCGTATTTACATATCAGTCACCATACAGCAGAATCCGTACAGGTGTTCGAGTGTTCGAACCCTAATGCATAAGAAATGGTAAGTAAACACCGTATTTACGTATCTGCCATCATACAGGAGAATCCGTATAGGTGTTCTAGTGTTTGAAGCCTAATGCATGACAAATGGTAAGTAAACACCGTATTTATTGCAAGTCTACTGGTCTTCCCTTTTTATGCTCCCTAAAAAGGTTATTAGGGAGATTGATAGCATCTTGAGAGCTTTCCTGTGGTCTGGTGTTGACTTAAAGAAGCATAGTGCTAAGATTTCTTGGAATAATGTGTGTAGGCCTAAAGGTGAAGGGGGCTTAGGTTTTAAAGAGATGGGTGTTTTGAATAGGGCGGCTGTTGCTAAGCATGTTTGGTATCTGTTTTCGGGTGGGGAGGGTTCCATGTGGTGTCAATGGGTTAAGTCCTACTTACTCAAGGGTAGGAGCTTTTGGCATGTTAGTATGCCTAGTGACTCCTCATGGGTCTGGCGTAAGATTTTGTCTCTTAGAAATCTCATTTTTCCTCTTATCAAGTTCAAAATTGGTAATGGGGATAAGGTGTTCTTGTGGTTCGATAACTGGCATCCTTTGGGTTCCTTATGGAATAGGTTTGGTCACCGTATTTTGTATGACACGGGTCTTTCTTTCAATTCCAAAGTTAGTGATGTTATTTCTAATAATGATTGGAAGTGGCCTGTTGATAATTCTTGGGAGATCAAGGAGTTGATCTCCTCTACTCCTCTTGATCTTAAACCTATGAGGGATAACCAGGACTGTCCTATCTGGAACCTGACTATGGATGGGAAGTTTAGCATACATTCTACTTGGGATTGTTGGAGGGATAAGGGTACTAAAGTGCCTTGGGTAAATCTTGTTTGGGGTCCTCCTTCTATACCTAGGGTGAGCTTTGTGGTTTGGATGGCAATTCATGAGAGATTAAATACGGGGGATAGGCTACATCTGTTTGGCCTTGTTCCTAACCCCACTTGCCCTTTGTGTCATGGCCCTGAGGAGAGTCACTCCCATTTGTTTTTCAGATGTGCGTACTCTTCTAGGATTTGGGAGGCCTTACAAGTCAAGTGTAACATTTGTTGGCCCCAGTTACCCTGGCAGGAATCTGTGGTCTATGCTACTAAGTCCATCATAGGTAAAACTCTGAAGTCTGTAATTATGAAACTCTCTTTCCTTGGTACAGTCTACCAGATTTGGTTAGAAAGGAATAGGAGGATCTTTAGCAAGGAGTTTAAACCTGATGTTGTTGTTATTAACCTTATTGTCCAGATGGTTAGAGGTAGGGTGCTCTCTATGGATAATCTGATTAACTCTACAGATGATGCTTGGTTCTTGGCTCAATGGAATTTACCTATATATATTATGAAGCAGCCTAAGGACAATATTGCTGACAACATATTGAGTGTGGAAAGTGCACCTATATTGAGGGTTGAGTGAGTGTGAGCAGAAATTGTGGGATTTCTAATTGGTTTCTCTTTTACAGGTATTTATTCATGGATGCTTGTTCATATTTGAAGATGGTTCTTTATTCTCTAGTATATTGGGCAATTGTTACTTGTGGGCAGTGAGCCCATATAATCTGATTCTACATTGTGGGTTGAGGGACGTGAGGCTACTTATAACTAATTTTTTAACCGTATCTATATATTATAATTTTTATATGAAGGTTAAGGAAGCTCCTCACTACAAATTGCTGGTAGGGGGTTTGAGTGAGTTGAAGAGATGTGGGTCGAGTGCTGTGAGAACATATACTGTGTGGAGTGATATTATTAGATGTGGGTCGAGTGATGGGAGGTCTCATATACTGTGTATTTTATTCCTTCTTCTCTATGATTCCACATGTAATTTTGACACTTCTTTCTCTGGGCAGGGTAATTCGATTTCAGTGTGGTGGTGTGGGGATGGCTGCACACTGTACCATCTTTGCAAGGTCCTTTCGCAATGGGGTAATCCGATTTCAGTGTGGTGGTGTGGGGGTGGATGCACACTGCATCACCTTTGCAAGGTTCTTTCACGATGGGAATGTTACGAGTTAATGGCTGCAAGGAGGCTGTTGGAAGAGTGTACATGTACCGCGGTGATGGCTGCTCTTAGCGCCTGGCTATGCTACATGAGAGTGTTAATCAGTTGTCTTCTTTATTGTTTGTACATAATTTTCTTGGGTATTTTGGCCTACCTCTACGGGCTGTGTAGTAGGATTTGTGTGTGTTTTGTTATGTGGTTCGATAAGTGTTCCACCACAAGTCAAATGCAGGACCTGTTTTTGTTCTCCATTATGGCTCTCTTTTGTTTGCCTCATGTGAACATTAGTGTCATAAGTGCCTATTTCCACTGTAAGCGTAGGAAGGACCTAATGTTGTTGGGCAATCTTGGCTTGGATGGTTCGGTGTGGGCTGCTGGTATTTTGGTTTGTACAATGCCCCTATCTATTACAGGACATGGCCTTTGTACAAATCGGCTAAGCAGCCCTTTGCTGATTCGAGATTCCAATGTAGTCTCTCTTGGTGTTGTATAGTTTGTTTTCTGTTTTGTTTTGGTGCTGGGCTTCGGTGTAATGTGCCGAGGTTTGTAGTGTTGTTTTTGGTAATCTTGTAAATCTTTATGTTTTATTTTATTTCTTATTCACCGAAAAAAAAACACCGTATTTACATATCTGCCACTATGCATGAGAATCCGTATAGGTGTTCCATTGTTCGAACCCTAATGCACGACAAATGGTAAGTAGACACCGTATTTACATATCTGCCATCATGCAGGAGAATCCGTATAGGTGTTCTAGTGTTTGAAGCCTAATGCATGACAAATGGTAAGTAAACACCGTATTTACATATGTGCCACCATGCAGGAGAATCCGTATAGGTGTTCGAGTGTTCAAACCGTAATGCATGAGAAATGGTAAGTAAACACCGTATTTACATATCTGCCATCATGCAGTAGAATCCGTATAGGTGTTCTAGTGTTTGAAGCCTAATGAATGAAAAATGGTAAGTAAACACAGTATTTACATATCTGCCACCATGCAAGAGAATCCGTATAGGTGTTCGAGTGTTCGAACCCTAATACATGATAAATGGTAAGTAAACACCGTATTTACATATCTGCCACTATGCAGGAGAATCTTTATAGGTGTTCGAGTGTTCGAACTCTAATGCTAAGAAATGGTAAGTAAACACCGTATTTACATATATACCATCATGCGGGAGAATCCGTATAGGTGTTCGGGTGTTAGAACCCTAATGAATGAGAAATGGTAAGTAAACACCGTATTTACATATCTGCCATCATGCAGGAGAATCCGTATAGGTGTTCTAGTGTTTGAAGCCTAATGCATGACAAATGGTAAGTAAACACCGTATTTACATATCTGCCTCCGTCTAGGTGTTCGGGTGCTCGAACCCTAATGAATGATAAATGGTAAGTAAACACCGTATTTACATATCGCCCATCATACAGGAGAATCCGTATAGGTGTTCTAGTGTTTGAAGCTTAATGCCTGACAAATGGTAAGTACAAACCGTATTTACATATCTGCCATCATGCAGGAGAATCCGTATAGGTGTTCGAGTGTTCGAAGCATAATGCATGACAAATGGTAAGTAAACACCGTATTTACATATCTGCCACCATGCAGGAAAATCCGTATAGGTATTCGAGTGTTCGAACCCTAATGCATGACAAACGGTAAGTAAACACTGTATTTACATATCTGCCATCATGTAGGAGAATCCGTATGGGTGTTCAGTTGTTTGAAGCCTAATGCATGAAAAATGGTAAGTAAACACTGTATTTGCATATCTGCCACCATGCATGAGAATCCGCATAGTTGTTCTCGAGTGTTCGAACCCTATTACATGATAAATGGTAAGTAACACCATATTTACCAATCTGCCACTATGCAGGAGAATCCGTATAGGTGTTCGAGTGTTCGAACCCTAATGCATGAGAAATGGTAAGTAAACACCGTATTTACATATCTGCCACTATGTAGGAGAATCCGTATAGGTGTTCGAATGTTCGAACCCTATTGGATGATAAATGGTAAGTAAACACCGTATTTACATATCTGCCGCTATGCAGGAGAATCCGTATAGGTGTTCGAGTGTTCGAACCCTAATGCATGAGAAATGGTAAGTAAACATCGTATTTACATATCTGCCATCATGCAGGAGAATCCGAATAGGTGTTCTAGTGTTTGAAGCCTAATGCATGACAAATGGTAAGTAAACACCGTATTTACATATCTGCCACCATGCATGAGAATCCGTATAGTTGTTCTCGAGTGTTCGAACCCTATTACATGAAAAATGGTAAGTAAACACCATATTTACCAGTCTGCCACTATGCAGGAGAATCCGTATAGGTGTTCGAGTGTTCGAACCCTAATGCACGATAAATGGTAAGTAAACACCGTATTTACATATCTGTCACTATGTAGGAGTATCCGTATAGGTGTTCAGGTGTTCGAACCCTAATGATGATAAATGGTATGTAAACACCGTATTTACATATCTGCCACTATGCAGGAGAATCCGTATAGGTGTTCGAGTGTTCAAACCCTAATGCATGAGAAATGGTAAGGAAACACCGTATTTACATATCTGCCATCATGCAGGAGAGTCCGTATAGGTGTTCTTGTGTTTGAAGCTTAATGCATGACAAATGGTAAGTAAACACCGTGTTTACATATCTGACACCATGCAGGAGAATCCGTATAGGTGTTCGAGTGTTCGAACCCTAATGCATGAGAAATGGTAAGTAAACACCATATATACATGTCTGCCATCATGCAGGAGAATCTGTATAGGTGTTCTAGTGTTTGAAGCCTAATGCATAACAAATGGTAAGTAAACAACGTATTTACATATCTGCCGCCATGCATGAGAATCCGTATATATGTTCTCGAGTGTTCGAATCCTATTGCATGATAAATGGTAAGTAAACACCATATTTGCCAATCTGCCACTATGCAGGAGAATCCGTATAGGTGTTCGAGTGTTCGAACCCTAATCCATGACAAATGGTAAGTAAACACCGTATTTACATATCTGCCATCATGCAGGAGAATCCGTATAGGTTTTTTACTGTTTGAAGCCTAATACATGACAAATCGTAAGTAAACACCGTATTTACATATCTGCCACTATGCAGGAAAATCCGTACAGGTGTTCGAGTGTTCGAACCCTAATGCATAAGAAATGGTAAGTAAACACCGTATTTACATATCTGCCATCATGCAGGAGAATCCGTTTAGGTGTTCTAGTGTTTGAAGCCTAATGCATGACTAACGGTAAGTAAACACCGTATTTACATATCTGCCAACATGCAGGAGAATCCGTATAGGTGTTCGAGTGTTCAAACCCAATGCATGAGAAATGGTAAGTAAACACTGTATTTACATATCTGCCACCACGCAGGAGAATCCGTATAGGTGTTCGAACCCTAATGCATGAGAAACGGTAAGTAAACACCGTATTTACATATCTGCCATTATGCAGGAGAATCCGTATAGGTGTTCTGGTGTTTGAAGCCTAATGCATGACAAATGGTAAGTAAACACCGTATTTATATATCTGCCACCACGCATGAGAATCCGTATAGTTGTTCTCGAGTGTTCGAACCCTATTGCATGATAAATGGTAAGTCAACACCATATTTGCCAATCTGCCACTATGCAGGAGAATCCGTATTGGTGTTCGAGTGTTCGAACCCTAATGCATGACAAATGGTAAGTAAACACCGTATTCACATATCTGCCATCATGCAGGAGAATCCGTATAGGTGTTCGAGTGTTCGAAACCTAATGCATGACAAATGGTAAGTAAACACCGTATTTACATATCTGCCACCATGCAGGAGAATCCGTATAGGTGTTCGAGTGTTCGAACACTAATACATGACAAATGGTATGTAAACACCGTATTTACATATCTGCCATCATGCAGGAGAATCCGTATAGGTGTTCTAGTGTTTGAAGCCTAATGCATGACAAATGGTAAGTAAACACCGTATTTACATATCTGCCACTATGCATGTGAATCCGTATAGGGGTTCTACTGTTCGAACACTAATGCATGACAAATGGTAAGTAGACACCGTATTTACATATCTGCCATCATGCAGTAGAATCCGTATAGGTGTTCGAGTGGTCGAACCCTAATGCATGAGAAATGGTAAGTAAAAATCGTATTTTCATATCTGCCACTATGCAGGAGAATCCGTATAGGTGTTCAAGTGTTCGAACCCTAATGCATGATAAATGGTAAATAAACACCGTATTTACATATATGCCGCCATGCAGGAGAATCCGTATAGGTGTTTGAGTGTTCCAACCCTAATGCAGGTGAAATGGGAAGTAAACACCGTATTTACATATCTGCCATCATGTAGGAGAATCCGTTTAGGTGTTCTAGTGTTTGAAGCCTAATGCATGAAAAATGGTAAGTAAACACCGTATTTACATATCTGCCACCATGCATGATAATTCGTATAGTTGTTCTCGAGTGTTCGAACCCTATTGCATGATAAATGGTAAGTAAAATATATTATATTTGTTTTGTGCAGGTTTATGGAGCTCACAAGTATTCTGGCTACATTGTTATCTTGAGAAATCATGTGAGGTGTGGGCCAAGTGATGAGAGATTCTATATGGAGTGGAGTGTCAAGCTCTATTGTGGGCCGAGTGTGGGGAGGTCCTATATAGTGTGCCTGTTATTTCTTCTCCTCTACGATCTTCGTTACGGTGGTGGCAATTCATATGGCAAGTTATGTGGTTGGCTGGTTCGTATTCACGTTATGTTGCAGAGATGTGTTGATTTCCTGTTTCGCAGCCTCATGGTGCTGCTGTTTGTGTATTTACGTTTTGGTGCTGTGGGTTGGTGGCTGTCTACTGCACAGGTTCCGGTGGGTTTTGACAGTGTGTGTGTGTACCATGGCGATGGCTACTTCAAGCGCCTTGCTAGGCTACATGTGAGAGAAAATCAGTTGTCTTCTTTATTCTATTTACATAGTTTTAATGTGTATCTCGCCTACCCCTACGGGCTGTGTAGGAGGTGTTTTGTGTTTTTTGGTATATAGTGTAATAGGCTTTTGAGCAATTTCAGTAATCTGGGTCTGGTTTGGCCTCCTACGGTCAAGTTGGGCTGTTATTTTTGTATGATATTAATTGGTATAGGTGCCTATCCCTACGGGTTGTGTAGGGAAACTTCTTGTTGGGATGATGCTTGTTTTCACTGCTGGCTTTGTCACGTGTACAAAGTCCCTATCCATCATAGGATATGGCCTTTGTACAGTCTGATTAGCTGGTTGTCCATTATGCTCCCTTTTCAGTTGTAATTTCCTAGGCTTGCTTTAGTGGTTTGTTGTTTTGTTTTCTGGGCTTCGGTGTCTCTGTGCCGAAGTTCTTAGTTTTGTTTTGTTAGGGCCTGGGGAATGCCCCTTGTAGTTGTGTAAATCTTTCTGTTTTATTTATTTCTTATTCACCCAAAAAAAAAAATGGTAAGTAAACACCATATTTACCAATCTGCCACTATGCAGGAGAATCCATATAGGTGTTCGAGTGTTCGAACCCTAATGCATGAGAATTGGTAAGTAAACACCATATTTACATATCTGCCACTATGTAGGAGAATCCGTATAGGTGTTCGAGTGTTCGAACCGTAATGCATGATAAATGGTAAGTAAACACCGTATTTACATATCTGCCACTATTCCGGAGAATCCGTATAGATGTTCGAGTGTTCAAACCCTAATGCATGAGAAATGGTAACTAAACACCGTATTTACATATCTGCCGTCATGCAGGAGAATCCGTACAGGTGTTCTAGTGTTTGAAGCCGAATGCATGACAAATGGTAAGTAAACACCGTGTTTACATATCTGACACCCTGCAGGAGAATTCGTATAGGTGTTCGAGTGTTCGAACCCTAATGCATGAGAAATGGTAAGTAAACACCGTATTTACATATCTGCCATCATTTTTTTGGGTAAGTAAGTCATAAAATTAAGACAGTAAAATGTACAAGTTTACAAGGGGCATACCCCAGGTACGACCTACAACAAATAAAAAAACTACAAATAGCAACAGAAACAACCACTGAACTCCCTAAAACATAACAACCCCGCAGAAGCGAGACAACACCAGCAAAACCAAAGACCCCACTTTGCCCATATATCCTATTTGTCCCCAAGTAACCCCTACCATCAGAGATAAAAGATGGAAACTTGGGGTGGATATATGGGCAATAAACAAAAACACAAAACAAAGCTTAAAACACTACAGACACACTCACAAAGCTACAACCCTCAAGCCGGATCAAAGATGATAACCAACCCCACTAACTCCCAGTCTCTGTAGTAGATAACGCATGGAATCCAATAAGCATCCCACTCCTCACAACCGTGACATCCAAGCCACTTAACTAAAGTCGTGACAGAGGACATATCTGCCATCATGCAGGAGAATCCGTATAGGTGTTCTAGTGTTTGAAGCCTAATGCATGACAAATGGTAAGTAAACACCGTATTTACATGTCTGCCACCATGCATGAGAATCCGTATAGTTGTTCTCGAGTGTTCGAACCCTATTGCATGATAAATGGTAAGTAAACACCATATTTACCAATCTGCCACTATGCAGGAGAATCCGTATAGGTGCTCGAGTGTTCGAACCCTAATGCATGACAAATGGTAAGTAAACACCGTATTTACATATCTGCCATCATGCAGGAGAATCCGTATAGGTTTTCTACTGTTTGAAGCCTAATACATGACAAATCGTAAGTAAACACCGTATTTACATATCTGCCACTATGCAGGAAAATCCGTACAGGTGTTCGAGTGTTCGAACCCTAATGCATAAGAAATGGTAAGTAAACACCGTATTTACATATCTGCCATCATGCAGGAGAATCCGTTTAGGTGTTCTAGTGTTTGAAGCCTAATGCATGACTAACGGTAAGTAAACACCGTATTTACATATCTGCCAACATGCAGGAGAATCCGTATAGGTGTTCGAGTGTTCAAACCCAATGCATGAGAAATGGTAAGTAAACACTGTATTTACATATCTGCCACCATGCAGGAGAATCCGTATAGGTGTTCGAACCCTAATGCATGAGAAACGGTAAGTAAACACCGTATTTACATATCTGCCATTATGCAGGAGAATCCGTATAGGTGTTCTGGTGTTTGAAGCCTAATGCATGACAAATGGTAAGTAAACACCGTATTTATATATCTGCCACCACGCATGAGAATCCGTATAGTTGTTCTCGAGTGTTCGAACCCTATTGCATGATAAATGGTAAGTCAACACCATATTTGCCAATATGCCACTATGCAGGAGAATCCGTATTGGTGTTCGAGTGTTCGAACCCTAATGCATGACAAATGGTAAGTAAACACCGTATTCACATATCTGCCATCATGCAGGAGAATCCGTATAGGTGTTCGAGTGTTCGAAGCCTAATGCATGACAACTGGTAAGTAAACACTGTATTTACATATCTGCCACCATGCAGGAGAATCCGTACAGGTGTTCGAGTGTTCGAACCCTAATACATGACAAATGGTAAGTAAACACCGTATTTACATATCTGCCATAATGCAGGAGAATCCGTATAGGTGTTCTAGTGTTTGAAGCCTAATGCATGAGAAACGGTAAGTAAACACCGTATTTACATATCTGCCACTATGCATGAGAATCCGTATAGGAGCTCTACTGTTCGAACCCTAATGCATGACAGATGTTAAGTAGACACCGTATTTACATATCTGCCATCATGCCGGAGAATCCGTATAGATGTTCTAGTGTTTGAAGCCTAATGCATGAAAAATAGTAAGTATACACCGTATTTACATATCTGCCACCATGCAGGGGAATCCGTATAGGTGTTCGAGTGGTCGAACCCTAATGGATGATAAATGCTAAGTAAACACCGTATTTACACATCTGCCGCTGTGCAGTAGAATCCGTATAGTTGTTCGAGTGTTCGAACCCTAATGCTAAGAAATGGTAAGTAAACACCGTATTTACATATCTGCCATCATGCAGGAGAATCTGTATAGGTGTTCGGTTGTTCGAACCCTAATGAATGATAAATGCTAAGTAAACACCGTATTTACATATCTGTCACTATGCAGGAGAATCCGTAGAGGTGTTCGAGTGTTCGAACCATAATGCATGATAAATGGTAAGTAAACACCGTATTTACATATCTGCCATCATGCTGGAGAATCCGTATAGGTGTTCGAGTGTTCGAACCCTAATGCATGAGAAATGGTAAGTAAACACCGTATTTACATATCTGCCACTATGCAGGAGAATCCGTATTGGTGTTGAGTGTTCGAACCCTAATGCATGATAAATGGTAAGTAAACACCGTATTTACATATCTGCCGCCATGCAGGAGAATCCGTCTAGGTGTTCGAGTGTTCCAATGCATGTGAAATGGAAAGTAAACACCATATTTACATATCTTTTTTTTGGGTAAGTAAGTCATAAAATAAAGACAGTAAAATTTACAAGTTTACAAGGGGCATACCCCAGGTACACCCAACAACAATAATAGACAAACAAACAACACCACAATCTACCACTGGAAACCTACAACTTAAGACCACACTCGCTAAAGCGAAAAAAAAGAGATGATAGAACCCCACTTTGCCCATATATCCTTTTTGTTCCCAAGTAACCCCTACAATCAGAGATAATAGACGGAAACTTGGGATGGATATATGGGCAAATAAACAAAAACACACCACAAACGCATAAAAACATAACAACAAAACACACAACAAATGTAACTAACTAAACAACCAACAAGACTAATCAAAAATAATAACTGCCCCCACTTGCTCCCAGTCTCTACTCCGGATGAAAGCATGGAATCCAATAAGCATCTCGCTTCTCACAGCCGTGACATCCTAGCCACTTGACTCAAGCCATGACGAAGGAAAATATCTATCCCATGAAAGATCCTAGCTGAGTTACATGAAACCTGCAAGGCCAACCACCATAATCAACGGTCGAGGGAAGTTTAGTGAAAATGCAATAGCCCCGCTGCAGCAAACCAATACAAAGCCAGTCAAACATGAGATCAATCATCACATCCCCCAGTCCCTACCTTGGTAGATCACAAGCCTCAAACCCCACGGCAGTGTCCCCTTCACTCCATGTCAGGCGTGGCAATATAATCAATTAGGATGGGTCACATGAAGACAAGAAGCAACCAGTAAACCAGTAGCTATCCTCCCGCTCATCTCCCAGTCTCTAACTCGGCTAGTTATCAAACCACTATTCCCCAAAGCAGTGACTCCCCAATCACTCTTGGTAGAGATGGCTCAAAACCACCCTCATATCAAGTCACATGAGGATCACACAATCAATCAACTTGAAATAACTGACTAGAAAAGATCCGCTGCTTTGTGGCTAATCAAAATATGTGGCATACCCATAACCAATATACAGTAAGCCCAAAGAGTAGCCCCTAAACCGTGGAATTAAAATTTCAGCTCAACGCATATAATATAATATGCACAACATTCAGCCCATTTAATAATATGCCCTGGGCCCACCAACCAAATACACATATATATATATATATATAAAATGTTATGAACAAAAGTTAGTGGGCCCTACCAAAATCACCTCCAAGCCTCAAACCCACGTGCAAAACCAAACCAGCGGATATGGCCAGCAAGTATGCACTAGGTACAACTTCCCACACAAGCAGCTAGATTGACGTGCAAGCATTACAACCTACCCGCAGCCACTACACGCTAAGGCACACGTGGATCCATCTCCATGTCCTAGCACTGCACCAACGTTGATAATATACGGAACAAGAAAACACACACATATAGGAGGACTCCGGCGAGAACCATTGCAACAGCGCTGAAGAAGATTGAACCACTTCACTTCACGCCGGAAAACAGTCCACCGTTGAACCCAGAACACCGATGCTGGAATAGAGCGACACCATTGCCGGAAAATAAATTCATTGGCACACCCAAGAAGAACAAAAAGAATACAACACGCGTGGTCTAGAGACAGCAGATCACCGTGATTCCACCACCGAAACCACAAATCAACATTCAAACACCACACGATTGACCAACAACTCCATAGCAGCCATGGATACAAGCTTGCATGAAGACTGTGAAACCCCAAACAAACCAGCGATCAAACATCGCCCTTGGACCACCATCCAGAACAATCCAAGAACGAGCTTAAAACTTGAATCTAAATATACTGATCAAAACGGTAAAGGTGCCACCCACAACCGGAGCTCAGCAACCCAGATTAACACATCCATTATCCTCATCCTCCTCTCTTAGAAAGATCTAGGGAGAGGGGTTAACAACAAGAGAGCCCAAACAGAGACCCACTTAGTCACTACACACCAGGAGCTAACAGACCAGGAATCCATGCTCACTATCACTCAAAGATTGAGTATAGAATCTAAAACAACTGGCCGAAGGAGCACCAGATTCAACAACACTCAGCACCACCCAAACCAGACAAGAAATCTGATATGGAACCATCAAAAGTCACCGAGGGTAACAACGGAGGGAGCTCTCTCTCTCTCTAGAATCTAGAGAGAGAAGCTCTCAACCTAATCCCCTCCTAAGAGAGTATTTACATATCTGCCATCATGTAGGAGAATCCGTATAGGTGTTCTAGTGTTTGAAACCTAATGCATGACAAATGGTAAGTAAACACCGTATTTACATATCTGCCACCATGCATGAGAATCCGTATTGTTGTTCTCGAGAGTTCGAACCCTATTGCACGATAAATGGTAAGTAAACACCATATTTACCAATCTGCCACTATGCAGGAGAATTCATATAGGTGTTCGTGTGTTCGAACCCTAATGCATGAGGAATGGTAAGTAAACACCGTATTTACATATCTGCCACTATGTAGGAGAATCCGTAAAGGCGTTCGAATGTTCGAACCTTAATGCATGATAAATGGTAAGTAAACACTGTATTTACATATCTGCCACTATGCAGGAGAATCCGTATAGGTGTTCGAGTGTTCAAACCCTAATGCATCAGAAATGGTAAGTAAATACCGTATTTACATATCTGCCTCATGTAGGAGAATCCGTACAGGTGTTCTAGTGTTTGAAGCCTAATGCATGACAAATGGTAAGTAAACACCGTATGTACATATCTGCCACTCTGAAGGAGAATCCGTATAGGTGTTTTAGTGTTGGAACCCTAATGCATGAGATATGGTAAGTAAGCACCGTATTTACATATCTGCCATCATGCAGGAGAATCCGTATAGGTGTTCTGGTGTTTGAAGCCTAATGCAGGACAAATGGTAAGTAAACACCGTATTTACATATCTGCCACCATGCATGAGAATCCGTATAGTTGTTCTCGAGTGTTCGAACCCTATTGCACGATAAATGGTAAGTAAACACCATATTTACCAATCTGCCACTATGCAGGAGAATCCGTATAGGTGTTCGAGTGTTCGAACCCCAATGCATGACAAATGGTAAGTAAACACCGTATTTACATATCTGCCATCATGCAGGAGAATCCGTATAGGTGTTCTACTGTTTGAAGCCTAATTCATGACAAATGGTAAGTAAACACCGTATTTACATATCTGCCACCATGCAGTAGAATCCGTACAGGTGTTCGAGTGTTCGAACCCTAATGCATAAGAAATGGTAAGTAAACGCCGTATTTACATATCTGCCATCATGCAGGAGAATCCGTTTAGATGTTCTAGTGTTTGAAGCCTAATGCATGACTAATGGTAAGTAAAAACCGTATTTACATATCTGCCAACATGCAGGAGAATTCGTGTAGGTGTTCGAGTGTTCGAACCCTAATGCATGAGAAATGGTAAGTAAACACCGTATTTACATATCTGCCATCATGCAGGAGAATCCGTATAGGTGTTCGGTTGTTCGAACCCTAATGAATGATAAATGGTAAGTAAACACCGTATTTACATATCTGCCATTATGCTGGAGAATCCGTATAGGTGTTCGAGTGTTCGAACCCTAATGCATTAGAAATGGTAAAAAATGCAATAGGATTTGGTAATGTATTTATCGGTGAAGGCGATTAGGGAGAGCTTCTCTCTCTAGATTCTAGAGAGAGAAAGCTTTCTCCCGTTGGTAGCCTTGCCTTGTGACTTCCAGCGGTGGTTTCTATCTACCTGTTGGGGTGAGTTTAGCGTTGATGTTGATGCGGCTAGATCTGGTCCGTAGCTGTTTAAACCCAGCGAGGTTCAACCATGGTTTGACCCAGTTTGGTTTGTAGCAAGTGATCAGAGCTATGCTGTCCCGGGGTCGCGTTGTGTTTCAGACTTGGAGGTCGTTCTAGATGTCCTAAGCCGTGAAGAATGGTCCTGTGTAGCACTCGTGCTGATAGGTTTGTTTGGCGATTGGATTCTGGTGATGCTCTTCTTGTTTTGGGGTTTCTGTGATGCTTTTGGTAAGTACTCACGGTTTGGGTTTCCGACGGTAGGATCTAATTCTCCATTTTGGTTAGGCTGTCCAAGCTAGTTATGCGTTGCTGTACCTTTCTCTTGTGGATGAGGATGAGCGTGCATTTCATGGTTGGTTTGATGTGTGAAGTTGGCAATTTCTGGTGGGTTTTCGTGAGTTACACTTGTATGCAGAATCTGAGATGGAGGCTGCAGGTTTCTCCGGTGGGCTGACATTCACCGTCATATGCTTGCGGTGGCTGTCTCTGCGGTTTCCGGAGTCGGTTTCAGTGTTGATTGGTTTTCCGATGTAGTGAGGACGGTGTTGCTGTGATTATGAGGACGGTGTGCTTCATGTGTTCAACGTGGTTTTGACGCTCCGGCCATGGCGGTTCTGCCGGTTGGTGTTGCTACTAGTTTCAAGTTTTGAGTTGGAGCGTGACGGTTACATGTGGTCTGTCGCGTGACGTTGGTGTCGTGTTCCCGCCCAAGCTTGCTGTATAAGCTTTGCTATTGCTCTGCTCAAGGATAGCACGTGGGTCTTGGGGCAGACCAAAAGGTGACTGGTCAGTTCATGATTGGGTGTTGTGCATATCAACCTTGTTGGGTGAGGTAAAAAGGTATACCAACTTTATATATATATTTATATATATATATATATTTAGGTTGACTTTTGCTTTGGCTGCCTTGTTTGGGTTTTGATATTGCAGTAGGTGGGCCACGTGTGGGAGCAAATCACGTTGGCCCATGTGCTTGTAGTGGCCGTTTGGGTTATAGATATATATTTGGGCCCACGGTTTTTTTAGTAGGTGGGCCCCACGGTGAATATGTTAAATTGGTTTTTTGATATAGTGGGTGGGCCCACGTTTGGACTTTTGGTGGGTGCTTAAAGGCTACGGTTTTGGCAGTGGGCATTTTTTGTGGCCCTTTGTTGTTTATTGGGTTTATATTGATAATTCTCTTGTTTAGACTCTTGGCAGCAGATCATTTATAGTTAATGATTTTATGGTGATTGATTGTGTGATCCTCATGTGACTCGATATGAGGGAGGTTTTGAGCCATTTCCGCCAAGAGTGATTGGGGAGTCACTGCTATGGGGAATAGTGGTTCGATAACCAACCGAGTTAGAGACTGGGAGATGAGCGGGAGGATAGCTACCGGTTTTCTAGTTGCTTCTTGTCTTCATGTGACCCGTCCTAATTGATTGTATTGCCACGCCTGCCATGGAGTGAAGGGCACACTGCCGTGGGGTTTGAGGCTTGTGATCTACCAAGGAAGGGATTGGGGGATGTGATGATTGATCTCTTGATTTTGTTGGCTGTGTATTGGTTTGTTGCTGAGGGTCTACTGTCTTTCCACTTCAATTCCCGGGACCGTGGCTTATGGTTTTTTTTTATCGTGCTAGCTTCATGTGACTCTGCTGGGATTTCTCATGGGGTAGATTTTTTCCTCCGGCATGGCTTGAGTTAAGTGGCTTGGATGTCACGGCTGTGAGGAGTGGGTTCCTTATTGGATTCCATGTTATATCTGCAGTAGAGACTAGGGGCTTGTGGGGTTGATTATTATCTTTGACTCGGCTTGAGGGTTGTTGTTTTGTCTGTGTGTCTGTTTTGTTTATTAGCTTTATGGAGTTGTTTGTGTGTATCTCTGCCCATATATTCGCCTCAAGTTCCCATCTATTATCTCTGTTGGTAGGGGTTACTTGAGGACAAAGAGGATATATGGGCAGAGTTGGGGTTTTCAGTATTTTACGTTGTTCTTGTTTTCCCCCCCTGTTTTAGGGGGGTGCAGTGGTGTTTATGTTGGTTATATTTGTTTTTATTTGTTGTTGGACGTACCTGGGGTATGCCCCTTGTAAACTTGTAAATTTTCATTGTCTTTATTTTATGACTTACTTACCCAAAAAAATAAAAAAAAGAGAAATGGTAAGTAAACACCGTATTTACATATCTGCCACTATGCAGGAGAATCCGTATAGGTGTTGAGTGTTCGAACCCTAATGTATGATAAATGGTAAGTAAACACCGTATTTACATATCTGCCGCCATGTAGGAGAATCCGTATAGGTGTTCGAGTGTTCCAACCCTAATGCAGGTGAAATGGGAAGTAAACACCGTATTTACATATCTGCCATCATGTAGGAGAATCCGTATAGGTGTTCTAGTGTTTGAAGCCTAATGCATGACAAATGGTAAGTAAACACCGTATTTACATATTTGCCACCATGCATGAGAATTTGTATAGTTGTTCTCGAGTGTTCGAACCCTATTGCACGATAAATGGTAAATAAACACCATATTTACCAATCTGCCACTATGTAGGAGAATCCATATAGGTGTTCGAGTGTTCGAACCCTAATGCATGAGAAATGGTAAGTAAACACCGTATTTACATATCTGCCACTATGTAGGAGAATCCGTATAGGTGTTCGAGTGTTCGAACCCTAATGCATGATAAATGGTAAGTAAACACCGTATTTACATATCTGCCACTATTCCGGAGAATCCGTATAGATGTTCGAGTGTTCAAACCCTAATGCATGAGAAATGGTAACTAAACACCGTATTTACATATCTGCCATCATGCAGGAGAATCCGTACAGGTGTTCTAGTGTTTGAAGCCTAATGCATGACAAATGGTAAGTAAACACCGTGTTTACATATTTGACACCATGCAGGAGAATCCGTATAGGTGTTCGAGTGTTCGAACCCTAATGCATGAGAAATGGTAAGTAAACACCGTATTTACATATCTGCCATCATGCAGGAGAATCCGTATAGGTGTTCTAGTGTTTGAAGCCTAATGGCCCTTTTTGACAATCCGTATAGGTGTTCTAGTGTTTGAAGCCTAATGGCCCTATCTGCCATCTACCAGATTTTTTCATCTGGAGTTAATAATTGGCCCTTTTTGACAAACTCACAACCTGCTAAAACTGGGAGGATTTGTGTCTGCTGGGACTCAGCTTTTTGTAAGGTTCAAATGTTACATGCCTCTGACCAGTTTATTTTTTGTGAAGTGCATGATTTAACTACTGATTATATGTTCAGAGTCTGTTTTGTGTATGCTGAGAATAAACATGATGTTAGGAAAACTGTTTTTGAGTTTATGGTTAATATCTCCCAAGCTCAGTCCAATACCCCTCTTGTCATCTTAGGTGATTTTAATGCTATTAGATTCCCTTATGAAAAAGCTGGGGGTTCTGTTAGTTGGTCTAAGGATAAAGAGGAGTTTAATTCTCATGTTTTGCAAGTTGAGCTGGTTGATCTCTCCTATGGAGGTTGCCAATTCACTTGGGCAAACAAGAGAACTAGTGGGGACTACATTGCCTCCAAGATTGATAGAGTTCTGGTAAATGAGGCTTGGCTTGATGCATTCCCTGCCTCTTTTGCTACATTTCTTCCTTCTGGCATCTTTGATCATTCCCCTGCTGTTCTGCATATCTCTGACAAGGTGAATTCTCTCAAAAAACCTTTTAAATATTTTGACTTCTGGGCTGACCATGAGGATTTCAGCTCTGTGGTTTCTGCAATTTGGAACCAGTACATTCATGGTGTACCTATGTTCAGAGTGTGTCAGAAGTTGAAAAATCTGAAACCAGCACTTAAGGCTTTAAATAAGGACTTCAGTGACATCACTACTAGAGTCCATACTTCTAGGTCTGAGCTCCTCTCTGCCCAATGTAAGTTGGACAAGGATCCTAGTAATGTTTCTTTGCAAAAGCTTGAGAGAACCCTGTATAAACAGCATGTTGATCTTTTAGCTGTTGAGGAGAGTCTTGCTCACCAAAAATCTAGAGTCCAGTGGCTTAGTCAGGGTGATAGTAACAGCAGGTTCTTCTTCAAAACCATTAAGGGTAACATCAATAGGGGTAAAATCTTGAGCCTGGAAATGATGGATGGCCAAAAATCTTCAAAACCTGAGGACATTCATAATGCTTTTATAGATTTTTTCTCTGGTTTATTTGGTACCCCTATTGATGACCATTATAATGGTTTTGCTAGAATTCAGTCTCTTGTTAAGTCCAAAGTTTCATCTGACCAATCATCACTGCTTGCTAGCCCTGTGACTGATAAAGAGATTAGGGACACCTTCTGGTCTCTTAAAGCCAACAAGGCCCCTGGCCTTGATGGCTTTTCTGCTGGTTTTTTCAAAAGCTCATGGGATATTGTGGGAAGAGAGGTTACTCAAGCTATCAGAACTTTTTTTCAGTCTGGTAAACTTCTATCTGCAGTCAATAGTACGATCATTGCTCTCATCCCTAAGGTCCCCAATCCCGTTAGAGTGGGTGATTTTAGACCCATCTCTTGCTGCAATACTATTTACAAGTGTATTGCCAAGATCATCGCTAATAGGATCAAAACTGTTCTCCCTGATCTTGTTGACCCTGTTCAGTCAGCCTTTGTTCTAGGGAGGAGAATAGCTGACAATATTTTCCTATCCCAAGAGCTCATGAGGGGGTATCATAGGAAGTCCCCTACCCCGAAGTGTGCCATGAAAGTGGATATCATGAAAGCCTATGATAGTGTGAGATGGGAATTCATTATTGATATTCTTAAGGCAATGGAATTTCCTCATGTTATGGTTTCCTGGATCCAGGCTTGCATTACTAGCCCCTCCTTTTCTATTTGTATCAATGGGAGCCTCAATGGTTACTTTAAAAGGGCTAGAGGCTTACGCCAAGGTGACCCCCTGTCCCCTTATTTGTTTGTCCTAGCCATGGAACTTCTTGCCAAAATCTTAGTTGAGAAGTCTAGACATCCTTTGTTTAAGTTTCATTGGAGATGTGAGAAAACTAAGATTATAAGTCTTTGTTTTGCGGATGATCTCATGATCTTTAGCAAAGGCGATGTGTCGACTGTGAAGCTTATTATGGAAGGCCTTGAGGAATTTTCTAATCTTTCGGGCCTTACCCCCAACCCCAGTAAGAGTAACATCTACTTTTCTGGTTGTGAGATGGGGTTGCGTACCGCCATTCTTGGTATTGCTAAATTCAGAGAGGGCACTCTTCCTGTTAAATATCTTGGTGTTCCTCTTATTACCACTAAATTGAGGTCTACTGATTGTGCTCCTCTCATTGATAGGATTACTAATCGAGTGAAGAGTTGGACTAACAGAACTTTGTCATATGCGGGTAGGAGCCAACTTATCCTATCCATTCTTTTTTCCATGCAATTTTACTGGTCCTCACTGTTTATCTTGCCTAAGAAGGTTATTAGGGAGATTGAGAGTATCCTTCGTGCTTTCCTCTGGTCCGGAAGTGATCTTAAAACTCATAGTGCCAAGATTGCTTGGGATTCTGTGTGTGCTCCTAAAAATGAGGGGGGTCTTGGGTTTAAATCTCTTGAGATCTGGAATAGAGCTGCTATCGCCAAGCATGTCTAGTTCCTTTTTTCTGGTGGTGAGATGTCAATGTGGTGTCAATGGGTCAAATCCTATTTACTCAAGGGTAGAAGTTTTTGGAAAGTCAAAATCCCCCCTGACCCTTCCTGGGTTTGGAGGAAAATATTGTCTCTTAGGAATTGGCTGTCTCCTCTAATTACCCACAAAATTGGTTGTGGCGACTCTACTTTCCTTTGGTATGACAATTGGCACCCACTTGGCCCTCTGTGGAATAAGTTTGGGGACAGAATTATGTATGACTCTTGCCTCAACAGTGAGACCAAAGTCAATCAAATTGTTGATGGTCACTGTTGGAAGTGGCCTATTCCTGTTTCATGGGAAATTCAGGAATTGATCTCATCAACTCCTGAATGCTGCATTCCTAACTCATCACAGAGTGACCATGTTATCTGGAAGCTTACTCCTGATGGTCAATTTTCTATTCACTCAGCTTGGAACCATTGGAGAAATAGTCATGGTAGAGTGGATTGGCATAAACTCCTTTGGGGACCTAACAGGATCCCTAAAGTCAGTTTCATTGTTTGGGTTGCTATTCATAACAGAATGTTCACTGGTGATAGGCTACTTCTGTTTGGTTTAGCTACTCACTCCCAATGCCCTTTCTGCCTTGACCCTGGAGAAAGCCACTCCCATCTCTTTTTCAATTGCATTTTTTCCAATAGAGTTTGGGGTGCTATTGGTGTCAAATGTAACATAAACTGGCCTGCTTTAGGTTGGCCTGACATTGTTTCATATGCTACGAAGGAGGCCAAGGGTAAATCTCTTCAGGCCAATATCCTTAGCAATGCTTTCTTGTGTTCTGTTTACCACATTTGGATTGAGAGAAATAACCGTGTCTTTAACAAAGAATTTAAGCCTGAAGAGGTTGTTATTAAATCTGTAATCCAAATGGTGAGAAATAGAATGCTTTCCACTAAAAATCTGCCTAGATCAGTGGGTGACGACTGGTTTCTTGACCAATGGAACCTTCTAACAACAATTTTGAAGCCCCATATTACCAGATATGGGAGGGCTGCTGAGTAACGTGAGTTCCTATATATGTGGGTTGAGTGATGGTGAGCAATATGGAGTGTTTAATGTTAATGGTTTGTTCTTTGTGCAGGGTCTTCTCAGAGGTCATTGTGGATTCATCTGTTTCATTGAGGGTTGAGTGTTGAGAGGAATTAAACTGTCAATACACATGAGGGTCGAGTGTATTCAGCTACCATATTCTTTACTAATGTTACTATCTACTGTATTTCTTTATTTGCAGGGTAAGGAAGCACAAGTTGAGTGGTGCGAGCTTAGATATTGTGGGTTGAGTGGAGTGAGATCCTATATTGAGTTAATATCTATTGTATATTCTTTTGTGCAGGATAAGGATGAGTTTCTTGAGTGGTGTGAGCCCCTAAATAGTGGGCCGAGTGTTGTGAGAATCTATATTGAGTGCACTGTTTTTGTTCTATGTTCTAGCAGGTTGTTGTATACCTCTTGGAAGTACTTACTCATGACTGTCTTTTAAGGGTTTATTACAAAGTTTGAGCTCTATTGGGGTAGCATGGACTGGCAGATCAGCACCACCATTGCTGGTTGCGGTGCTGCTAGTCTTCAGATGTTGAACAGTTTGGGTCTCCGTGTTTATTGGCATTGGGTGATGGCAGCTTGTAGCGCCTTTGTGGATGGTTGTCTTTCCTTTATTCTCTTGTTTTGCTACTGTGTCTGGACCTTTGTTGGTTTGTTGAATTGTCACTCTTTTTGGCCTAACCATATGGGATGTGTATGGCTTATTAGTTTTGAGATTGCTATGGGTTTAAACTTTATTTACGGGTTGGGCTATTTTGTTACAGATATAGGCTGCTATTTGGATGTGTTCATGGTCCTCATTCTTATGTATGCGGCCCATGCACATATTTTGGGGTTAATTCCTATTCTATGTTTGCTTCCAATTTTTTTTTTGGGCAAGTGTTTGCTTCCAAATTATTTCTAGTTAGCTGTTTGTGTCCTGGCTTTGCTTTTCTGGTTTGGTGTTTTTTGTTTTCTGTTCTTGTATAGTTTTTCGTTAGGTCCTGGGGTATGCCCCTTGTAGCTGTGTAAATTTCTGTTCTTTTATTTCATGTCTTATTCACCCAAAAAAAAAAAAAAATGCATGACTAATGGTAAGTAAACACTGTATTTACATATCTGCCACCATGCATGAGAATCCGTATAGTTGTTCTCGAGTGTTCGAACCCTATTGCATGATAAATGGTAAGTAAACGCCATATTTACCAATCTGCCACTATGCAGGAGAATCCGTATAGGTGCTCGAGTGTTCGAACCCTAATGCATGACAAATGGTAAGTAAACACCGTATTTACATATCTGCCATCATGCAGGAGAATCCGTATAGGTGTTCTACTGTTTGAAGCCTAATGCATGACAAATGGTAAGTAAACACCGTATTTACATATCTGCCACCATGCAGGAGAATTCGTACAGGTGTTCGAGTGTTCGAACCCTAATGCATAAGAAATGGTAAGTAAACACAGTATTTACATATCTGCCATCATGCAGGAGAATCCGTTTAGGTGTTCTAGTGTTTGAAGCCTAATGCATGACTAATGGGAAGTAAACACCGTATTTACATATCTGCCAACATGCAGGAGAGTCCGTATAGGTGTTCGAGTGTTCGAACCCTAATGCATGAGAAATGGTAAGTAGACACCGTATTTACATATCTGCCACCATGCAGGAGAATCCTTATAGGTGTTCGAGTGTTCGAACCCTAATGCATGAGAAATGGTAAGTAAACACCATATTTACATATCTGCCATCATGCAGGAGAATCCGTATAGGTGTTCTAGTGTTTGAAGCCTAATGCATGACAAATGGTAAGTAAACACCGTATTTACATATCTGCCACCATGCAAGAGAATCCGTATAGTTTTTCTCGAGTGTTCGAACCCTATTGCATGATAAATGGTAAGTAAGCACCATATTTACCAATCTGCCACTATATAGGAGAATCCGTATAGGTGTTCGAGTGTTCGAACCCTAATGCATGACAAATGGTAAGTAAACACCGTATTTGCATATCTGCCATCATGCAGGAGAATCCGTATAGGTGTTCGAGTGTTTGAAGCCTAATGCATGACAACTGGTAAGTAAACACCATATTTTCATATCTGCCACCATGCAGGAGAATCCGTACAGGTGTTCGAGTGTTTGAACCCAATACATGACAAATGGTAAGTAAACACCGTATTTACATATCTGCCATAATGCAGGAGAATCCGTATGGGTGTTCTAGTGTTTGAAGCCTAATGCATGACAAACGGTAAGTAAACACCGTATTTACATATCTGCCACTATGCATGAGAATCCGTATAGGTGTTTTACTGTTCGAACCCTAATGCATGACAAGTGGTAAGTAGACACCGTATTTACATATCTGCCATCATGCCGGAGAATCCGTATAGATCTTCTAGTGTTTGAAGCCTAATGCATGAAAAATGGTAAGTAAACACCGTATTTACATATCTGCCACCATGCAGGAGAATCCGTATAGGTGTTCGAGTGTTCGAACCCTAATGGATGATAAATGCTGAGTAAACACCGTATTTACACATCTGCCGCTGTGCAGGAGAATCCGTATAGGTGTTCGAGTGTTCGAACCCTAATGCTAAGAAATGGTAAGTAAACACCGTATTTACATATCTGCCATCATGCAGGAGAATCCGGATAGGTGTTCGGTTGTTCGAACCTTAATGAATGATAAATGGTAAGTAAACACCGTATTTACATATCTGCCACTATGCAGGAGAATCCGTAGAGGTGTTCGAGTGTTCAAACCATAATGCATGATAAATGGTAAGTAAACACCGTATTTATATATCTGCCATCATGCTGGAGAATCCGTATAGGTGTTCGAGTGTTCGAACCCTAATGCATGAGAAATGGTAAGTAAACACCGTATTTACATATCTGTCACTATGCAGGAGAATCCGTATTGGTGTTGAGTGTTCGAACCCTATTGCATGATAAATGGTAAGTAAACACCGTATTTACATATCTGCCGCCATGCAAGAAACTCCGTCTAGGTGTTCGAGTGTTCCAACCCTAATGCATGTGAAATGGGAAGTAAACACCGTATTTATTTAAGTAAAAAAGTAGTTGTGGGGAACAAAGTAGAGCCTCTCTCTCTAGAATGTAGAGAGAGAAAGCTCCTCCCATCGATTTTCATGGTGTCTGGTGCAGTCCTGGTCAGTTGTTAACTTCTCCACTCTGGCCTTAGTGTGTGAGTAAGCGTGTTTTGTTTGTTGATTATGTGTATGGATAATCTGTTGAGTTGAGTTAATCTTGGTGACCATGAGATTCTGTCATTGCTCATGGAGGTGGACCGTCATGCTTATGCGGTAGATCATTGTTCAACTTCTTATAAGTGTTCAAGGTTTTGCTATCTCTGGTTTTCTAGAGAGAGAAAGATGGTGATCATGGGAGTGATGCTAGGTAAGTCTTTCGGGCGTGGGTGGCTCTTCGCCGATGATTTACGGTGCTGGTGGGTTTGTGTCCACGTCCTAGGTTTGGTTGCCGGCGTATATGCTGTATCTACTGACGGTGTCCAGTCCACGGTAGTCACTGGTGTTTTCTGGTGGCTACTTCCGGCGTTGTTCTCGTCGTCGGTAATGGTCAGATGGATGGTGTTTGATGTTTATATGAGTTTGCCGGCAAGCTTCTGCGCCGGTGGTGTGTTCTGGGTTCATGGACTTCATCGGTAGTGCCTTCTTGTGTTTTCGCAGAGGGTTATCTCGCCGGAGTGGTCCTGGACACATGGTTTGTTTTTACGCCGTTGCTGTGGTTGTGGTTCACTGAGTTTTTTAACGGGTCATGTTGCCGACGGTGGTTGTTATCGGTGATCTCACCGTCCACGGTAGAGGTCCAGTTGTGTTGATGATCGGGGTTTCAAGCTAATGGCCGTGGACCACTATCGTTTTGGGTTACTCCGGCAATGGGTTCCGCTGGTCATTTGTTCAAAATTTTTGAGATGGCGCGTGGCTTTACGCCCAGCCAAAAGCGTAGATGAAGTTGCAGAAATATCCCACCTAGTGTACTGCTGCTCTGTCGAAAATGGTAGGTAGCCACAAGTATGGTCCATCACGTGGTGGAGTTGAGATTTTCTGTGGGCTGTTTCAAAAAGTGGGTGGTTTTATAAATCAAATAGTTTTTAAAAGTGAGGCTGTATATATTATATAAATATAATATATATTATATAATATATATAGGTTAATTAGTGGGCCATTTTTGTTTTGGTCTGGTGGGCCAGCAACTGACCATTACTTCTTGAATTATTTTTGGGTGAATGTAGTGGGCTATTTAATTTACCCACGTGACTTGGAAAATGGGCTTCTTCCAGGTTTAGTTTTGTTGGTAGGCAATTCATGTTGGTTTCTCTCGGCTGAGTTGCTTTGTTAGTGGGCCACGTTTTTTGATTCCACAGTTTGGTTAGTTTTTGGGCTGCCGGTGGGCCACTATATTGGGGGCAGATGGGCTCTATTATTGGGTTCATTTTGGTTATTATCTTGTTTAGACTCTTTGCAGTGAATCATTTATAGTTAATGATTTTATGATGATTGATTGTGTGATCCTCATGTGACTCGATATGAGGGTGGTTTTGAGCCATCTCCGCCAAGAGTGATTGGGGAGTCACTGCTTTGGGGAATAGTAGTTTGATAACCAACCGAGTTAGAGACTGGGAGATGAGCGGGAGGATAGCTTCTGGTTTTCTGGTTGTTTCTTGTCTTCATGTGACCCGTCCTAATTGATCGTATTGCCACGCTTGACATGGAGTGTAGGGCCCACTGCTGTGGGGTTTGAGGCTTGTGATCTACCAAGGAAGGGACTGGGGGATGTGATGATTGATCTCATGATTTTGTTGGCTGTGTATTGGTTTGTTGCTGAGGAGCTACTGTCTTTTCACTTCAACTCTTTGGTCCGTGGCTTATGGTTTTTGATCGTGCTAGCTTCATGTGACTCTGTTGGGATTTCTCATGGGGTAGATTTTATCCTCCGACATGGCTTTAGTTAAGTGGCTTGGATGTCATGGCTGTGAGGAGTGGGTTGCTTATTGGATTCCATGTTTTATCTGCAGTAGAGACTGGGGGCTTGTGGGGTTGATTATTATCTTTGACTCGGCGTGAGGGTTGTTGTTTGGTCTATGTGTCTATTTTGTTTATTAGCTTTGTGGTGTTATTTTGTGTGTATCTCTACCTATATATCCACCTAAAGTAATCTTTGATGGTAGGGGTTACTTGAGGACAAAGAGGATATATGGGCAGAGTTGGGGTTTTTCTGTATTTCTGTTTTTCTTGTTTGTCCCCCTATTTTTAGGGGTTGCAGTGGTAGTTTATGTTCGTTATATTTGTTTTTATTTGTTGTTGGGTGTGCCTGGGGTAAGCCCCTTGTAAACCTGTAAATTTTCATTGCCTTTATTTTATGACTTACTTACCCAAAAAAAACACCGTATTTACATATCTGCAATCATGTAGGAGAATCCGTATAGGTGTTCTAGTGTTTGAAGACTAATGCATGACAAATGGTAAGTAAACACCGTATTTACATATCTGCCACAATGCATGAGAATCCGTATTGTTGTTCTCGAGAGTTCGAACCCTATTGCACGATAAATGGTAAGTAAACACCATATTTACCAATTTGCCACTATGCAGGAGAATCCATATAGGTGTTCGTGTGTTCGAACCCTAATGCATGAGAAATGGTAAGTAAACACCGTATTTACATATCTGCCACTATGTAGGAGAATCCGTAAAGGTGTTCGAGTGTTCGAACTCTAATGCATGATAAATGGTAAGTAAACACCGTATTTACATATCTGCCACTACGCAGGAGAATCCGCATAGGTGTTCGAGTGTTCAAACCCTAATGCATGAGAAATGGTAAGTAAACATCGTATTTACATATCTGCCATCATGCAGGAGAATCCGTACAGGTGTTCTAGTGTTTGAAGCCTAATGCATGACAAATGGTAAGTAAACACCGCGTTTACATATCTGACACCATGTAGGAGAATCCGTATAGGTGTTCGAGTGTTCGAACCTTAATGCATGAGAAATGGTAAGTAAACACCGTATTTACAAATCTGTCATTATGCTGGAGAATCCGTATAGGTGTTCGAGTGTTCAAACCCTAATGCATGAGAAATGGTAAGTAAACACCGTATTTACATATCTGCCACTATGCAGGAGAATCCGTATAGGTGTTGAGTGTTCGAACCCTAATGTATGATAAATGGTAAGTAAACACCGTATTTACATATCTGTCGCCATGCAGGAGAATCCGTATAGGTGTTCGAGTGTTCCAAGCCTAATGCATTATCCACCCAAAAAAAGAAGCCTAATGCATGAAAAATGGTAAGTAAACACCGTATTTACATATCTGCCACCATGCATGAGAATTCGTGTAGTTGTTCTAGAGTGTTCGAACCCTATTGCATGATAAATGGTAAGTAAACAACATATTTACCAATCTGCCACTATGCAGGAAAATCCACATAGGTGTTCGTGTGTTCGAACCCTAATGCATGAGAAATGTTAAGTGAACACCGTGTTTACATATCTGCCACAATGTAGGAGAATCTGTATAGGTGTTCGAGTGTTCGAACCCTAATGCATGATAAATGGTAAGTAAACACCGTATTTACATATCTGCCACTATGCAGGAGAATCCGTATAGATGTTCGAGTGTTCAAACCCTAATGCATGAGAAATGGTAATAAACACCGTATTTACATATCTGCCACTATGCAGGAGAATCCGTATAGGTGTTGAGTGTTCGAACCCTAATGTATGATAAATGGTAAGTAAACACCGTATTTACATATCTGCCGCCATGCAGGAGAATCCGTATAGGTGTTCGAGTGTTCCAACCCTAATGCATGTGAAATGGGAAGTAAACACCATAGTTACATATCTGCCATCATGTAGGAGAATCCGTATAGGTGTTCTAGTGTTTGAAGCCTAATGCATTATCCACCCAAAAAAAGAAAAATAATGCATGACAAATGGTAAGTAAACACCATATTTACATATCTGCCACCATGCATGAGAAATCGTGTAGTTGTTCTCGAGTGTTCGAACCCTATTGCATGATAAATGGTAAGTAAACACCATATTTACCAATCTGCCACTATGCAGGAGAATCCATATAGGTGTTCGTGTGTTCGAACCCTAATTCTTGAGAAATGTTAAGTGAACACCGTATTTACATATCTGCCACTATGTAGGAGAATCCGTATAGGTGTTCGAGTGTTCGAACCCTAATGCATGAGAAATGGTAAGTAAACACCGTATTTACATATCTGCCATCATGCAGGAGAATCCGTACAGGTGTTCTAGTGTTTGAAGCCTAATGCATGACAAATGGTAAGTAAACACCGTGTTTACATATCTGACACCATGCAGGAGAATCCGTATAGGTGTTCGAGTGTTCGAACCCTAATGAATGAGAAATGGTAAGTAAACACCGTATTTACATAGGTGCCATCATGCAGGAGAATCCGTATAGGTGTTCTAGTGTTTGAAGCCTAATGCATGACAAATGGTAAGTAAACATCGTATTTACATATCTGCCACCATGCATCAGAATCCGTATAGTTGTTCTCGAGAGTTCGAACCCTATTGCACGATAAATGGTAAGTAAACACCATGTTTACCAATCTGCCACTATGCAGGAGAATTCGTATAGGTGTTCGAGTGTTCGAACCCTGATGCATGACAAATGGTAAGTAAACACCGTATTTACATATCTGCCATCATGCAGGAGAATCCGTACAGGTGTTGTACTGTTTGAAGCCTAATGCATGACAAATGGTAAGTAAACACTGTATTTACATATCTGCCACCATGTAGTAGAATCCGTACAGGTGTTCGAGTGTTCGAACCCTAATGCATAAGAAATGGTAAGTAAACACCGTATTTACATATCTGCCATCATGCAGGAGAATCCGTTTAGATGTTCTAGTGTTTGAAGCCTAATACATGACTAATGGTAAGTAAACACCGTATTTACATATCTGCCAATATGCAGGAGAATCCGTATAGGTGTTCGAGTTTTCGAACCCTAATGCATGAGAAATGGTAAGTAAACACCGTATTTACATATCTGCCACCATGCAGGAGAATCCGTATAGGTGTTCTAGTGTTCGAACCCTAATGCCTGAGAAGTGGTAAGTAAACACCATATTTATATATTTGCCATCATGCAGGAGAATCCGTATAGGTGTTCTAGTGTTTGAAGCCTAATGCATGACAAATGGTAAGTACACAACGTATTTACATATCTGCCACCATGCATGGGAATCCGAATAGTTGTTCTCGAGTGTTCGAACCCTATTGCACGATAAATGGTAAGTAAACACCATATTTAGCAATCTGCCACTATGCAAGAGATTCCGTATAGGTGTTCGAGTGTTCGAACCCTAATGCATGGCAAATGGCAAGTAAACACCGTATTTACATATCTGCTATCATGCAGGAGAATCCGGATAGGTGTTCGAGTGTTCGAAGCCTAATGCATGACAAATGGTAGGTAAACACCGTATTTACATATCTGCCACCATGCAGGAGAATCCGTGTAGTGTTCAAGTGTTCGAACCCTAATGCAAGATAAATGGTAAGTAAACACCGTATTTACATATCTGCCATTATGCTGGAGAATTCGTAGAGTTGTTCGAGTGTTCGAATCCTAATGCATGAGAAATGGCAAGTAAACACCGTATTTACATATCTGGCACTATGCAGGAGTATCCGTATAGGTATTCGAGTGTTCGAACCCTAATGCATGATAAATGGTAAGTAAACAACGTATTTACATATCTGCCGCCATGCAGGAGAATCCTTATAGGTGTTCGAGTGTTCCAACCCTAATGCATGTGAAATGGGAAATAAACACCGTATTTACATATCTGCCATCATGTAGGAGAATCCGTATAGGTGTTTTAGTGTTTGAAGCCTAATGCATGACAAATGGTAAGTAAACACCGTATTTACATATCTGCCACCATGCATGAGAATCCGTATAGTTGTTCTTGAGTGTTCGAACCCTATTGCATGATAAATGGTAAGTAAACACCATATTTACCAATCTGCCCCTATGCAGGAGAATCCATATAGGTGTTCGACTGTTCGAACCCTAATGCATGAGAAGTGGCAAGTAAACACTATATTTACATATCTGCCATCATGCAGGAGAATCCGTATAGGTGTTCTAGTGTTTGAAGCCTAATGCATGACAAATGGTAAGTAAACACCGTGTTTACATATCTGACACCATGCAAGAGAATCCGTATAGGTGTTCTAGTGTTCGAACCCAAATGCAAGAGAAATGGGAAGTAAACACCGTATTTACATATCTGCCATCATGCAGGAGAATCCGTAAAGGTGTTCTAGTGTTTGAAGCCGCATGACAAATGGTAAGTAAACACCGTATTTACATATCTTCCACCATGCATGAGAATCCGTATAGTTGTTCTCGAGTGTTCGAACCCTATTGCATGATAAATGGTAAGTAAACACCATATTTACTAATCTGCCACTATGTAGGAGAATCCGTATAGGTGTTCGAGTGTTCGAACCCTAATGCATGACAAATGGTAAGTAAACACCGTATTTACATATCTGCCATCATGCTGGAGAATCCGTATAGGTGTTCGAGTGTTTGAAGCCTAATGCATGACAAATCGTAAGTAAACACCGTATTTACATATCTGCCACCATGCAGGAGAATCCGTACAGGTGTTCGAGTGTTCGAATGCTAATGCATAAGAAATGGTAAGTAAACACCGTATTTACATATCTGCCAACATGCAAGAGAATCCGTGTAGGTGTTCGAGTGTTCGAACCCTAATGCATGAGAAATGGTAAGTAAACACCGTATTTACATATCTGCCATCATGCAGGAGAATCCGTATAGGTGTTCGGTTGTTCGAACCCTAATGAATGATAAATGGTAAGTAAACATCGTATTTACATATCTGCCATTATGCTGGAGAATCCGTATAGGTGTTCGAACCCTAATGCATGAAAAATGGTAAGTAAACACCGTATTTACATATCTGCCACTATGCAGGAAAATCCGTATAGGTGTTGAGTGTTCGAACCCTAATGTATGATAAATGGTAAGTAAACACCGTATTTACATATCTGCCGCCATGCAGGAGAATTCGTATAGGTGTTCGAGTGTTCCGACCCTAATGCATGTGAAATGGGAAGTAAACACCATATTTACATATCTGCCATCATGTAGGAGAATTTTTTTTTTGGGTGAATAAGACATAAATTAAAAACAGAGATTACACAGCTACAAGGGGCATACCCCCGGACCTAATAAAACTATACAAGAACAAACGAATAAAACTAAAAAACAAAACACCCAAGCAACAACAGCAAAGCAAATAAAAGACACAGACAACTAACTAGACTAAAAAGAAAACCGCATCAGTGGAAAAATGTAAGCCCCCAAAAAATATGTTCATGAGCCGCATACATGCGAATGAGGCCCATGAACACATCCAGCAGCAGCCCAATTCTGTAGCAAACCAAGCCAACCCACAAACAAAGACAAAACCTGTAGCAAGTACAAGACTGAAACCCATGCCCGAGCCCTAAAGCATTCCTACAAAGCCCGTAGATAACGGCAACAAAACCAAATATCATCAAAAGGCGAGTAAAGCACAGACACAACGCAGCCAGCATTGAAGCACCACCCAGGAAGATACAACCTGGAACAAGGAGTCCTAGGAGCACGAGCAAAAGACAAAACCCCAAAACAATTAAGGTATTCCCTACACAGCCCGTAGAGATAGGCAACAAAGCCAAAATATTAACAAAATGTAATATACGTCCAGCAGCCAACAAAGAGAGTATAATACTTCTCCTACACAGCCCGTAGAAGTAGGACTTAAAACAAATATAAAGAAAATTACAACTTGGGAATGAGGCACGGCGCATAAAGCAGCCACCACCAGCACCCCTAACACTAAATTGGCGCACATAGCAGCCATACCAAACCATAGACAAACCAAGAAGCCAACTGAGCCCAGCAACAAACCTTTCCAAACTAAGAAGCAGCCAACTCAATATAACCCGAAAACCTGCGGGATAAACCACCAAGTTGAGACAGATCACCAAGCCGAAAAGACCTAGCAACCAACTCAACACAGCCTGCCCAAAATGCAACACAAAATGAGAAGTTTCCAAAATAATATTAACAAATTCCTTGATCCACAGTAAACAAAAGCACACAATATATGATCTCACTCCACTCAACCCACAATATAAGAACTCACAACCCTCAGTAACAGCTTCCATAGCCTGCAAATAAAACTTTACCATATAATAACATTAGCAAAAACACTCATATCAGGACTCACCAATCTCAACCCACAGAAATACACTCAAACTAAACAGAATATATGACTCACAATCACTCAACTCTCATAATTTGCTGGTCAATCTTCAACCTGTTATACAAGAGAAATATGTTAGTATAACTCTCATTTCTGCTCACCAACACTCGACTCTCATATAGTGAACTCACATCACTCTCCATTCACCCATTTCTGGTCGCATGGGTCTTCAAAATAGTTCTAGGTAAGTTCCACTGTTCAAGGAACCAATCATCACCTGTAGACCTAGGCAGGTTGCTAAGTGATAAAATTCTACCCCTAATCATCTGAGTAATTGATTTTATAACTACCTCCTCAGGCTTGAGTTCTTTATTAAAAATTCTATTATTCCTTTCAATCCAAATATGATAAATGGAGCATAAGAAGGACAGACTACTAATAATCGACCTCAGAGATTTGCCCTTAGACTCCTTAGTAGCAAAATCAATCAAGTTAGGCCATTGGAGGTCAGGCCAGTTGATGTTGGATTTAGCTTTAAGAACAGTCCAAACTCTATACGAGAACACACAACTGAAGAAGAGATGAGAATGGCTCTCAACCTGACTATGACAAAAGGGGCAATCAAGGTTAGAAGTAATGCCAAAATGCTGTAATCTATCCCCAGTGTTAAGTCTAGAGTGGAGAGCAATCCAAACAATAAAACTAACTCTAGAGATCATCGAAGGGCCCCAGATAAGTTTATGCCAAGACACTTTGTCAAATTTATGCCTCCAATGATCCCAAGCAGATTTAATAGAGAACTCCCCATTAGGATTCAGCTTCCAAACAGGTTGATCTTCAAGGGAAGAATTAGGGATACAATTCCCAGGAGTAGAGGAAATTAATTCCCTAATTTCCCAAGAAATAGGATTGGGCCACTTCCATGAATTACCATCAACAATTTGCTTGACCTTGGTTTCACTATTAAGACAAGAATCATACATGATTCTATCCCCAAATCTACCCAGCAGAGAACCAAGAGGATGCCAGTTATCATGCCAGAGAAAAGTCGACTCACCATTCCCAATTTTATGAGCTATCAAAGGATAGACATAACTTCTAAGGGATAGTATCTTCCTCCAGACCCACGACGATTCATTGGGGACTTTAACTTTCCAAAAACTTTTGCCCTTGAGTAAATAGGATTTAACCCATTGGCACCACATGGACATCTCACCACCAGAAAAAAGAAACCGAACATGTTTAGCTATAGCAGCTCTATTCCAAATCTCCAGGGATTTAAAACCAAGGCCTCCTTCACTTTTGGGAGCACACACTTTATCCCAAGAAATTTTTGCACTGTGCTTTTTGAGCTCAGCTCCTGACCAAAGAAAGGCCCTTAAGAGACATTCAATCTCTTTAATAACCTTCTTAGGAAGAACAAACAGTGAAGACCAATACACTTGCATGGAGAATAGAATGGTTTGGATGAGCTGGGCTCTGCCAGCATAGGATAGAGCCTTGTTAGCCCAACTGTTGATCCTTTTAGTAATCCTATCAATAAGAACCTGACAGTCAAAAGCCCTCAGCTTAGTGGTAATAAGGGGGACTCCAAGGTACTTGACAGGAAAAGTACCCTCTTTAAACTTTGCAACACTAAGGATACCATCTCTCAGGATTTGACTACACCCAGAGAAGTAGATATTACTTTTGTTAGTGCTAGGGGTGAGGCCCGAAAGATGTTTAAATTCATCAAGCCCTTGCATAATCAGATTCACAGTGGGAACATCACCTCTACAAAATATCATGAGATCATCAGCAAAACAAAGATTAACGATCTTAGTTTTCTCACATCTCCAATGAAATTTAAAGAGAGGATGTTTAGATTTCTCACCAAAAATCCGAGCAAGGATTTCCATAGCAAGCACAAAGAGGTAAGGAGACATAGGATCCCCTTGTCTAAGACCCCTAGCACCCTTGAAGTAGCCATGGAGGCTACCATTAATGCATATAGAGAATGAAGGGCTAGAAATGCAGGCATGTATCCAGTTAATCATGATAGGAGGAAAAGCCATAGCCCTCAGAGTGTCAATGATAAACTCCTATCTCACACTATCATAAGCCTTCATAATATCTACTTTCATAGCGCACTTAGGAGTTGGTGAATTCCTATGGTAACCTCTCAGAAATTCCTGGGACAAGAAAATGTTATCCGATATCCTTCTGCCTTGCACAAAAGCAGATTGAACAGGATCGATAAGCTCAGGAAGGACACTTTTAAGCCTATTAGCTAAGATCTTAGCAATACACTTGTAGACAGTGTTACAACAAGATATAGGCCTATAGTCACCAACCTTCCCAGGGTTAGGGACTTTAGGGATAAGAGCAATGACGGTGCTATTAACCTCAGAGAGAAGTTTACCAGATTCAAAAAAGGTTCTAATAGCTTGAGTAACCTCCTTTCCCATAATGTCCCAAGATGCTTTAAAAAAACCAGAGGAGAAGCCATCAGGGCCAGGGGCCTTGTTAGCTTTAAGAGACCAGAACAAATCTTTAATCTCTTGATCAGACACGGGCCTAGCAAGAGCTATAGCCTGGTCCTGAGAGACTTTCAATTTAACAAGAGTATTGATTCTGTGAAAACCATTATATTGATCATCAAAGGGAGTACCAAATAACTTGGCGAAGGAATTAGTGAAAGCGGTGTGAATATCATCTAACTTGGTAGAGATAGAACCATCTTCCAACTCAATTTTCAAAATTTTTCCCCTATTGATATTTCCCTTAATAGATTTAAAGAAGAAACTACTATTACGATCACCCAGATTAGGCCACTGAATCCTAGATTTCTGATGGGCCAGACTTTCTTCAACAGCAGAGAGATCAACATACTGTTTGTAGAGAGTCCTCTCAAGATTCTGCAAATTCAAATTGCTAGGGTCTTTGTCCAGCTTACATTGGATGGAACTCAATGCATAATTGGAAGCCTGGACTCTAGTCGAGATATCACTAAAATCTCTCTTATTTAACATCTTAAGAGCAGGTTTTAAAAGTCTGAGTTTTTGACAAACTCTGAACATAGGAACACCCTGAATATATTGATTCCAAACATTTGAAACAGAGGGAAGGAACTCCTCATGCTTGGCCCAGAACTCAAAAAATTTGAAAGGTTTTTTAAAAGAGACCACATCATTAGATACAATGACCGCAGCAGGGGAGTGATCCGAAACACCAGAGGGCGAAAATATAGCATTCGAATTGGGGTAAGAGTCAAGCCAAGACTCATTTACCAAGACTCTATCAATTTTGGTGGCAATATAATTACCTCCCTCCCTCTTATTGGCCCAAGTAAATTGGCACCCTCCATAAGAAAGATCCACCAAATCTGATTGGAGGATAACTGAGTTAAATTCTTCTTTCTCAGGAGACCAAGTAGGGCTCCCCCCAAACTTCTCAAACATGTATCTGATTGCATTATAATCTCCCAAGAAAATCAATGGAGATTTGGACTGAAAGTGGGAGGTTGTAAGCATGAACTCAAAAAATTCTTTCCTTAAAACATGGGTATTTTCAGCATACACAAAACATGCATTGAACACAGAAGCTTTAGCCAAGTCCTGAATCTCACAAAAAATAAATTGATCAGAGGAGATGAGCAGTTTAACAGTACAAAAATTAGGGTCCCAGCAGACACAAATTCTCCCTGACTTAGTAGGTTGAGAGTTGGTTAAGAAAGGCCAATCAAATAAACCAGAGGAAAATATTTTGGCCTCATTAACAGCTTTAATTTTGGTTTCCAAAATTCCCATGACTTTAATATCCTCTTTAATCACAAAATTTCTGATTTCTTTATGTTTAGAGGGTTCATTGAAACCTCTAATATTCCAAGATGCTATTTTAAAAGTCATTTAAAACAAAAGGGACTACAAATCTCAACCCACATCCAAAAAGATTAGGACTTACTTTTTCTTCTTTCTCTGGCTGCTGTTACCCTTGCCAGA
This sequence comes from Camellia granthamiana, assembly GCA_036172215.1. NCBI lineage: Eukaryota > Viridiplantae > Streptophyta > Magnoliopsida > Ericales > Theaceae > Camellia > Camellia granthamiana. Next base: position 67,220,062 of record CM069908.1, read on the forward strand.
GAATTTACCTTTGTTTGCCATTGCTTGTTTGGAGCCTCCTGTATCTGTATACTTGTCAGGTGTAGATTCTGCCCAGTTTTCCACTTCCTTAAGGATAGCCGGATCTTTGGGGATTACAAGCTTGACAATTTCAACCAGCTCCTTTTTCATATCATCCAAGCCTTCAATGCTAGGTACAGAGTTGTCTCCACTTGTATCTGTACTTTCAGCATGTACAGACGTAGATTGATCCGCTCCAGTTCAACTAGACTCAACCAGCATTTGATTGCTAGCAGAGTTACCAGTTTCATGCTGACCCACTGGTTCCTCAATTCCCAGATCTTGTGCCTCATTCTCCAAATTTGCAGAGTCTCCGACTTTCCTCTTGCCTATAGCTTTTATGGTGCTCCATCCAGCGTCCACCTGATCCTCTGTTTCTTTTTGCAATGAAACCAACTTTGCAACTTGTGAGGTGACACATTTAGTTGTGTCATGCCCAAAAACCAAACAATTGTCACATTTGGTGGGTAATCCTTGATATTCAACACTAATAACAACATTTTCCCCACCACAGCTAACATTAAACATTGCAGGCAACTTGGATTTTGCCTCTATCTCCACACATACCCTAGCAAAAGCTACCCTGCTACCTTTGTCAGTGAGATGATCCATGAAGAGGGGGACCCCTATAGCACTGGCAATTCTGCTTAACCCATCACTGTCCCAGTATTCAAATGGAACATTAAAAAACTTAACCCAAACAGGAATTTTTGTGGCTTTCTCCTTTGTAAGTTTCATCATTCTAGTCCATTTTCTCAGAATCAGATTAAACCCTCCTATGTACCATGGCCCACCTTCAAGAACACTATCACAACACTCAGGGCTCTCAAAAATAAAGAACAAAAACCCCTCTTCATTTGCCAGAACCTCCTTCAAACCTTTGTTCCTCCACATACTGAACGCACAATTCCTCATATGATTGAACCCCACCCCTTTGTCAATAAAGTGCCCCACTATACATGAATCCCATTTCTCCAGTGGATTAGGTCTTGGAGGTAATTCCACACTCACATAACCTTCGTTTACAGTAGGAGGGACATACCTAAGAGGTGTATTTGCCCGAGAAGAAGACGCAGCAGCAACATCAGCCCAAGAACGTTTGACTTGTCCTCTAGCCCCACCACGGCCTCGCCCTCCTCTGCCCCCTCTGAAATTTTGACCTCCTCCATCACGATGGTGAGAGTCATCGAACTCCTTTTCGCATAGATTTTCTGGGCACTGTTCATCGATTGTACCAGCCACACTGTCCACTCCATCATCTACTGATTCAACCACTAAGGGCACCAGGACATCCGTCTGACCAATCGAAGGATCAGAGCGAGATGCCTCGATCTCCCTATTAACTTTGCCACTTCCTCTATTTCTGACAATTTCTAAGCTGTCTTGAATATTTCGGAATGAAGGTAGATCGACCTCCACCGAATCCGACCATCGAGTAGACGAATCTGGAGAAGCCATAATACCTGATGGATTAACATCAGAGTTTCCAAAGATCGGGGTTCGATCGGCGCTAACCTGGGTTGTCGACGCCACAACTAGGGTTTCCCCACCACGATCCATCTGTAGATCGGATGAGGTTTCACGATCTTTAGCTAGATCCAAACTTCGAAGACCAACCGAAGAGGCCAGTTTCGTCACAACTAGGGTTTCTCCACCACGATCCATATGTAGATCGGATGAGGTTTCACGATCTTTAGCTAGATCCAAACTTCGAAGACCACCCGAAGAGTCCATTTTCGTCGGTCAAATACCACTAACACATACAATACCTAACTTGCTATTAGGGGTTGCATTACCAAGCCGAATATCAGGGTTATCATTTATAGATCCAAAAGACACCTTAGACCCAATGGAGAGAACTGAAGCAGAATCGGAAAGCATCAAAAGATTCACTCTATTCAATGAAGTATTGAAAGCATTCTCCAGAAACGAGATGTTTCTAGAGAGAAGGAGGAGCTTCTCTCTCTAACCCATTTCTAGAATCTAATACAACAGTCTCATGTAGGAGAATCCGTATAGGTGTTCTAGTGTTTGAAGCCTAATGCATTATCCACCCAAAAAAAAGAAGCCTAATGCATGACAAATGGTAAGTAAACACCGTATTTACATATCTGCCACCATGCTTGAGAATCCGTATAGTTGTTCTCGAGTGTTCGAACCCTATTGCATGATAAATGGTAAGTAAACACCATATTTACCAATCTGCCACTATGCAGGAGAATCCATATAGGTGTTCGTGTGTTCGAACCCTAATGCATGAGAAATGTTAAGTGAACACCGTATTTTCATATCTGCCACTATGTAGGAGAATCCGTATAGGTGTTCGAGTGTTCAAACCCTAATGCATGATAAATGGTAAGTAGACACCGTATTTACATATCTTCCACTATGCAGGAGAATCCGCATAGGTGTTCGAGTGTTCAAACCCTAATGCATGAGAAATGGTAAGTAAACACCGTATTTACATATCTTCCATCATGCAGGAGAATCCGTACAGGTGTTCTAGTGTTTGAAGCCTAATGCATGACAAATGGTAAGTAAACACCGTGTTTACATATCTGACACCATGCAGGAGAATCCGTATAGGTGTTCGAGTGTTCGAACCCTAATGCATGAGAAATGGTAAGTAAACACCGTATTTACATATCTGCTATCATGCAGGAGAATCCGTATAGGTGTTCTAGTGTTTGAAACCTAATGCATGACAAATGGTAAGTAAACACCGTATTTACATATCTGCCACCATGCATGAGAATCCGTATAGTTGTTCTCGAGTGTTCGAACCCTATTGCACGATAAATGGTAAGTAAACACCATATTTACCAATCTGCCACTATGCAGGAGAATCCGTATAGGTGTTCGAGTGTTCGAACCCTGATGCATGACAAATGGTAAGTAAACACCGTATTTACATATCTGCCATCATGCAGGGGAATCCGTATAGGTGTTGTACTGTTTGAAGCCTAATGCATGACAAATGGTAAGTAAACACCGTATTTACATATCTGCCACCATGCAGTAGAATTCGTACAGGTGTTCGAGTGTTCGAATCCTAATGCATAAGAAATGGTAAGTAAACACCGTATTTACATATCTGCCATCATGCAGGAGAATCCGTTTAGATGTTCTAGTGTTTGAAGCCTAATGCGTGACTAATGGTAAGTAAATACCGTATTTACATATCTGCCAATATGCAGGAGAATCCGTATAGGTGTTCGAGTGTTCGAACCCTAATGCATGAGAAATGGTAAGTAAACACGGTATTTACATATCTGCCATCTTGCAGGAGAATCCGTACAGGTGTTCTAGTGTTTGAAGCCTAATGCATGACAAATGGTAAGTAAACACCGTGTTTACATATCTGCCACCATGCAGGAGAATCCGTATAGGCGTTCGAGTGTTCGAACCCTAATGCATGAGAAGTGGTAAGTAAACACCGTATTTACATATCTGCCATCATGCAGGAGAATCCGTATAGGTGTTCTAGTGTTTGAAGCCTAATGCATGACAAATGGTAAGTACACACCGTATTTACATATCTGCCACCATGCATGAGAATCCGAATAGTTGTTCTCGAGTGTTCGAACCCTATTGCACAATAAATGGTAAGTAAACACCATATTTACCAATCTGCCACTATGCAGGAGAATCCGTATAGGTGTTCGAGTGTTCGAACCCTAATGCATGGCAAATGGTAAGTAAACACTGGATTTACATATCTGCCATCATGCAGGAGAATCCGGGTAGGTGTTCGAGTGTTCGAAGCCTAATGCATGACAAATGGTAGGTAAACACCGTATTTACATATGTGCCACCATGCTGGAGAATCCGTGTAGGTGTTCGAGTGTTCGAACCCTAATGCAAGATAAATGGTAAGTAAACACCGTATTTACATATCTGCCATCATGCTGGAGAATCTGTATAGGTGTTCGAGTGTTCGAACCCTAATGCATGAGAAATGGTAAGTAAACACCGTATTTACATATCTGGCACTATGCAGGAGTATCCGTATAGGTATTCGAGTGTTCGAACCCTAATGCATGATAAATGGTAAGTAAACACCATATTTACATATCTGCCACCATGCAGGAGAATCCTTATAGGTGTTCGAGTGTTCCAACCCTAATGCATGTGAAATGGGAAGTCAACATTGTATTTACGTATCTGCCATCATGTAGGAGAATCCGTATAGGTGTTCTAGTGTTTGAAGCCAAATGCATGACAAATGGTAAGTAAACACCGTATTTAATTTTTCCTTATGATGAAATACTGCTTTTAGGGGTATTAGGTTCGGAGCTTCTCTCTCTAGATGCTCCCTCCGTTGTTACCCATTGAATGGTGCTGCTCTGGCCACCTTGTTTAGCTCCTCTCCCTGCTCTTTTGAGGGTGAGTGAGTATGTTTCTGTTCTGGCGAGCTCCGGAAAGGGGTGTTGCTGACTTTGTTTTGTTAGTTTTATATTTGTTTGGAGTTCCCTGGTAGTTTTGGAAGGTTCTCGTGTCCTATCTTCCTTTGGTTCATGGTTTCTTGAGTTGCGGTTTGCCATTGTCACCCCCGTTGGTCAAACCGTCCGTGGGTTAGAGCTTAATTCGGAGTTTGGTCACTGTTTGGTGGGTTCATTGACTGTCGGTGCTTGAGTAAAACTAGATGCTGAAAGGTGAGGTCTGGAAATGCCTTCGGAAACCGCTGGATGTCTCCTCGTGGTTTGGTGTGCTTGGTTTTACCAAGTTCTGTTTCAGATGGTGCTGTGTTTCAATGGCGTTTAGGTTGATGTCCAACATCGTCGTCATGATGGGTTGTTGGGTTGATGTCCATCGTTTTTGTTATTACAGTTTGTGGTGGTTGTACACCGTTGGTATGGTGCCGTTTCCTGCATCTTGCTGCTGTGAGTTGCCTTTCTTCTCCGGCATGGTGTTCCAATCTTGTGAATGGCGAGGCAATCTGCTCGCTGCAACGTGTTTCTTGCTGGAAACGGTGGTGTGTTTGATTTCCCCGGTGGTCTGGTTTGCCGGTTGGGTGGCACCAGCACTGGGTGTCTATCTGGAGTGCTGGTTTTGTTTTCAGCGTAGGCCTGGTTGTTCTTCACCGGGCGACGGGTTTTCCGATGGATCTGTGGTGTGTTTCTTCTCCGGTGATAACTGTTTTATTTTCCGAGAAGGTGATGCTACAGGTTTGGTTGTTGTTGATTTTGTGGTTTCCCAGCTACATCTGTTATCCAGGTTCGGTTTAGCCACCACCGTCGGGGATGAGGTGTAAGCTGGGCGTGACAGTCAGTCCGATGCCGGTGCAGTGCCGATGGGGTTCTGGCCTCTTGGTTTTTTTGCTTCGGTGTGGCCGGTCTGCTGTAAATCCTTGGTTGTCATTTTTTTTGCAAGAGGTGAAGATGGTCCACGCGCAGGGTGCGCGTTGCAAAAGATGGTGTCAAGCTCGTGTAGCTTGATGTAGTATAGCTGGTGCACACGCTTTTCCTGTCCATGCGTGTGGGCTCAAGTTGATGCAGACTTGCAGTTCTTGAAAGTGGTGGGATTTGATCTTCCAAAAAACTGAGTTTCGTATATATATTATATATATAATGGGTTCAAAGATGCAAAGTGTTTGGTCTGCAAGTGGGGCCGAAATGATTACCCTTGTTGGGCTAGCTGTAGTCTACCTTATTTACATGGGGAAGACCATTGCGTGTGTGGGACAACTTCTCACGTGGGATTTTTTCCATGGTGTTTCGTTTGAATTTTCCCACAAGGAGCTTCACAGGAAATCAACTTGTTTACTTGTTGATTATATGGCTGATGGTATAGTGCACGAGGTTGGGCCAGATTATTCATGTGTATATATCTTTGGGCCTAACTCTTTGTTGCTTTTAGTTTCGGGCCAGGTTTTTCGGCCGTGCGAATTTAGTTTTTGTAATCTGGGCAGTGTGTGCCTATGCGTATTTTATTTTTTAATTGCCCATATATCTTCTCCAAAGTCTACGTCTATTATCTCTGATGATAGGGGTCATTTGGGGTACAAAGATATATGGGCAAAGTTTGGATTTTTTTAAAAATCTTTGTTAATTTAATTTAGTTGTTTACTTTTCCCCCCCTTTTTTGGGGGTCAAGTTAGATTTGTTGTAATTACCTGGGGTGTGCCCCTTGAAAATGTGTAAGTTCTTTGTCTTTAATTTATGACTTACCCACCCAAAAAAAAAAAAAAACACCGTATTTACATATCTGCCACCATGCATGAGAATCCGTATAGTTGTTCTTGAGTGTTCGAACCCTATTGCATGATAAATGGTAAGTAAACACCATATTTACCAATCTGCCACTATGTAGGAGAATCCATATAGGTGTTCGAACCCTAATGCATGAGAAGTGGTAAGTAAATACCGTATTTACATATCTGCCATCATGCAGGAGAATCCGTATAGGTGTTCTAGTGTTTGAAGCCTAATGCATGACAAATGGTAAGTACACACCGTATTTACATATCTGCCACCATGCATGAGAATCCGAATAGTTGTTCTCGAGTGTTCGAGCCCTATTGCACGATAAATGGTAAGTAAACACCATATTTACCAATCTGCCACTATGCAGGAGAATCCGTATAGGTGTTCGAGTGTTCCAACCCTAATGCATGGCAAATGGTAAGTAAACACCGTATTTACATATCTGCCATCATGCAGGAGAATCCGGATAGGTGTTCGAGTGTTCGAAGCCTAAAGCATGACAAATGGTAGGGTAAACACCGTATTTACATATCTGCCACCATGCAGGAGAATCCGTGTAGGTATTCGAGTGTTCGAACCCTAATGCAAGATAAATGGTAAGTAAACACCGTATTTACATATCTGCCATCATGCTGGAGAATCAATATAGGTGTTCGAGTGTTCGAACCCTAATGCATGAGAAATGGTAAGTAAACACCGTATTTACATATCTGGCACTATGCAGGAGTATCCGTATAGGTATTCGAGTGTTCGAACCCTAATGCATGATAAATGGTAAGTAAACACCGTATTTACATATCTGCCGCCGTGCAGGAGAATCCTTATAGGTGTTCGAGTGTTCCAACCCTAATGCATGTGAAATGGGAAGTAAACACTGTATTTACATATCTGCCATCATGTAGGAGAATCCGTATAGGTGTTCTAGTGTTTGAAGCCAAGTGCATGACAAATGGTAAGTAAACACCGTATTTACATATCTGCCACCATGCATGAGAATCCGTATAGTTGTTCTCGAGTGTTCGAACCCTATTGCATGATAAATGGTAAGTAAACACCATATTTACCAATCTGCCACTATGCAGGAGAATCCATATAGGTGTTCGAGTGTTCGAACCCTAATGCATGAGAAATGGTAAGTAAACACCGTATTTACATATCTGCCACTATGTAGGAGAATCCGTATAGGTGTTTGAATGTTCAAACCCTAATGCATGATAAATGGTATGTAAACACCGTATTTACATGTCTGCCACTATGCAGGAGAATCCGTATAGGTGTTCGAGTGTTCAAACCCTAATGCATGAGAAATGGTAAGTAAACACCGTATTTTCATATCTGTCATCATGCAGGAGAATCCGTATAGGTGTTCTAGTGTTTGAAGCCTAATGCATGACAAATGGGTAAGTAAACACCGTGTTTACATATCTGATACCATGCAGGAGAATCCGTATAGGTCTTCTAGTGTTCGAACCCAAATGCATGAGAAATGGGAAGTAACACCGTATTTACATATCTGCCATCATGTAGGAGAATCCGTATAGGTGTTCTAGTGTTTGAAGCCTAATGCATGACAAACGGTAAGTAAACACCGTATTTACATAGCTGCCACCATGCATGAGAATCTGTATAGTTGTTCTCGAGTGTTCGAACCCTATTGCATGGTAAATGGTAAGTAAACACCATATTTACCAATCTGCCACTATGCAGGATAATCCGTATAGGTGTTCGAGTGTTCGAACCCTAATGCATGACAAATGGTAAGTAAACACCGTATTTACATATCTGCCATCATGTAGGAGAATCCGTATAGGTGTTCGAGTGTTTGAAGCCTAATGCATGACAAATGGTAAGTAAACACCGTATTTACATATCTGCCACCATGCAGGAGAATCCGTACAGGTGTTCAAGTGTTCGAACCCTAATGCATAAGAAATGGTAAGTAAACACCGTATTTACATATCTGCCATCATGCAGGAGAATTCGTTTAGGTGTTCTAGTGTTTGAAGCCTAATGCCTGACTAATGGTAAGTAAACACCGTATTTACATATCTGCCAACATGTAGGAGAATCCGTATAGGTGTTCGAGTGTTCGAACCCTAATTCATGAGAAATGGTAAGTAAACACCGTACTTACATATCTGCCAGCATGCAGGAGAATCCGTATAGGTGTTCGAGTGTTCGAACCCTATTGCATGAGAAATGGTAAGTAAACACCGTGAAGGGGATTAGGTTGAGAGCTTCTCTCTCTAGATTCTAGAGAGAGAAAGCTCTTGCTGTTGTTACCCATGAAGGATTTTAGAGTGTAACACTGGCCAGTTGTTTATCTCCTCTACCCGTATCTGTTGGAGAGTGAGTTTGTGTTTTCCGGTGGAGGTTATCATCCCCGGTGGTTTATATGAGCTATGGTGTTGGTAGATCCATGTCTGTTTGGTCCCAAGATAGTTTTCTGGGTTGTGTCATCGGTGAATCTACACTTTGCCTGTTCGAGGAGTGGTTGCCGTCGATCCTTTTTACAGGTTTTGGCCGGCTAGTTATTATCTCTGCGGTGGGTTTAGAGTGCACAGGTTGCCGAAATGCTGCTGTTCTGCTTTATCACTGGTGCTGGTGGTTGATCTCGGGCACGTGTCACCTCTTTTCCGACATGAAGTGCTGGGCGTGTAAAGGGTTCCCCCGTGATACTTCTATGCTTAGGTTATATTCTCCTCCGGCGTTGATTTCGTCGGCGTGATTGTGCGGTGTGTTGCTGCCTTGGTCTACTCCGGTAGTCTCACGTGAGTAGGTGTTTCTACCACTACTCTACGGGGCTATTACTCTACGGGGCTATTTCCAGCATGGATTTGTTTGCGATTTGGGAGCCTATAACACTTCGGCAATGGTTGGGAAAGGGTGTTTGTGCTCCGTTTGTTCTCCAGTTTTGTTCCAGTTGTATTTGTTTTTCTGGATTGTTAGTGCTTTGGTGGTGGGTTAAGGTTCTGTGCAGGTTTTTTCTTAAGGATGTGTGATTTTCATTGTGTTTGGTGTTCATGATTAATCGCCGACAGTAGTTTTCGCCAGATATTTTGACTGGATTCCATGGAAGATTTTTGTTCAGGTTGTTTTTAATGGAGCGTGGCTTCACGTCTAGCCTATAGCATGAAGTTGGTTTTCAAACAGTGCAATCAGTTTGTACATAGACAAAAGGAGTTGATTGCATATAAAGGTGGTCCAGCACATGTTTTGATCTGCTTTTGCAGTAGACTGTCAAAACCGGTTTGGTAGCCCTCGGTTTTGAGTATGGAGGGTTTTGAAACCATTTCTGGTTTGATTCACGTGGGTTGGATTTATTTTTTAAAGCCTCCTATCATGTTGAGGCTTGGAGTTGGCCTTTGGTAGGGCCCACTAACTTGTGTTCAAAACAGGTCATATATGTGTATTTGGCTGGTGGGCCCAGGCATTTTATTAAGTGGACTGATGTTGTGCATATTATATTATATGCGTTGAGCAGGTTTTTTAGCAAGGGAGTGAATGGGCTGTAGTACTTTTGTTTTGAGCTTTATGTGCTGTATATGGGATTAGGTCTAGAGAGAGAAAGCTCTTGCCGTTGTTACCCATGAAGTTTTGAGAGTCCCTCTCCAGATCCTTGGTCTGGTTTGGGTGGTGCTGGTTGTCCATGGTGGTGTGTTCTGGTGCAGTCCCGGCCAGTTTGTTTAGCTCCTCCTCTCTATAATCTGAGTTGGGGTGAGCATGTTATCTGTGTGAGCTTAGTGTTTGCACACATTTTGCTTTGAGGATATCTCATCTGGTCTGTCATTCTCTTTGGGTCATCCAGTTGAAAAATTCTCCGTGTTTCCGTGAAGAGGGTGTCTTGGGTTAAAGCCAGCGGGTCCTACAGCAGCTGGGGTTATAGCCGGGCTTCATTAGTTTTTTTTTTTTTGGGTAAGTAAGTCATAAAATAAAGACAATGAAAATTTACAAGTTTACAAGGGGCATACCCCAGGTACGCCCAACAACAGATAAAAACAAATATAACCAACATAAACACCACTGCACCCCCCTAAAATAGGGGGGACAAACAAGAACAACATAAAATACTGAAAACCCCAACTTGAGGCGAATATATGGGCAGAAATACATACAAAAAACACCACAAAGCTAATAAACAAACAGACACACAGACAAAACAACAACCCTCAAGCCGAGTCAAAGATAATAATCAACCCCACAGGCCCCCAGTCTCTACTGCGAATACAACATGGAATCCAATAAGCAACCCACTCCTCACAGCCGTGACATCCAAGCCACTTAACTCAAGCCTTGCCGGAGGAAAAAATCTACCCCATGAGAAATCCCAGCAGAGTCACATGAAGCTAGCACGATCAAAAAAACCATAAGCCACGGTCCCGGGAATCGATGTGGAAAAACAATAGACCCTCAGCAACAAACCAATACACAGCCAACAAAATCAAGAGATCAATCATCACATCCCCCAGTCCCTTCCTTGGTAGATCACAAGCCTCAAACCCCACGGCAGTGTGCCCTTCACTCCATGACAGGCGTGGCAATACAATCAATTAGGACGGGTCACATGAAGACAAGAAGCAACTAGAAAACCGGTAGCTATCCTCCCGCTCATCTCCCAATCTCTAACTCGATTGGTTATCGAACCTCTATTCCCCATAGCAGTGACTCCCCAATCACTCTTGGCGGAGATGGCTCAAAACCTCCCTCATATCGAGTCACATGAGGATCACACAATCAATCACCATAAAATCATTAACTATAAATGATCCGCTGCCAAGAGTCTAAACAAGAGAATTATCAATATGAACCCAATAAACAACAAAGGGCCACAAAAAGAGCCCATCTGCTCCAATATGGTGACCCATGGGCAGCCCCAGAAAAAAACCAAACCGTGGGCCCAAAAATAGCCACGGACAGCCCATTCTTGCAAAAATCACAAAAGTGGCTCAATCAAAACATAAGCCCACAATAACATCATGTAGAGGTGGGCCCTATCGACATAGCACTACCTCAACAAAACCATGTAACCACCTTTTCTCGAAGTAGGCAATCAAACCCACTAAGAGAACACGTGGGCCCCATGACCCCAAGATATTTCACTTCAGCAAATTTGAATGGTTAGCAACAGGCGCCAAGAAAAGCCTACCAGCTGCATCACACTGCATGTTATGTCAACCATGTGAAAGGCGATACAGCCTACACAACTACACCTACCCGTCAGCTTCATTAGTTTCTTTAAGCTACTTGGAGGTCTGGAATATTAAAAAGCAGTTATGATGGTCGCTGGTTCCTGGTGGTTTTGGTGTGGCATCTTCTCCGAAGTTGGTCTCTCCAGCAATGGTGTCTCTGGCGCCGGTTATGGAGAACATCAGTCTCGCCAGAATCGTGATCGGGTTTGTGCCGAAGTTCCGTCGTTTCTGGTTTTTCTGGAATGATGAAGATGGTGCTGGGTTGGTGCACTAGTTACAACGGTTGATTTTGTTTTAGCGGCGTCGGGGTGGCTGGCTGCCCGGTGAGTTTATAGCTTCCGTGGTGGTGGTCGTTGCTGATAACGTCGTGGGTTGCATGGGTTTGTTTGCCGTCGCCGGAGGTCGTTGCCAGGTTAGTGTGCGTAACGCGCCGGCGGTGCTTTGGTGATTTGGTATAAGCGTGTGTGCTTGTGAAGATGGTGCTGTGTTCCAGCGTCGATGCTACTGCGTGTAAGGAGGTGTTGTTCACGCTCCCTTGTGTGCACAAATCTGTCTGGTGGGGCCGTGTGTGTTCACGCGCATATTGGGCAGTGCATTTTCTGCATCTGCGTGTAAAGGGGGCTGATTAGTGGTTTTTGCAGGGTTCCGTGTATTGGGAGTTGTCTAGGCAGCTTTTTTGGGATGTACCTTGTTGTGTATGCAGCTGTATAGCACGTGGGTGCTTGGAAGGTAATTCTTTTTTGGGCTTCAAACAGAATGAATTCGTATATATATTATATTTACATATTTTTATATATATGCAACTCAGTGGGTTGTTGATTGTGATTGTTGGTTGGATGTGGAGCCGGGCAATATTTTTTTGGGCCCGCGGTGCATTTTCTTATCAGTCAGTGTGGACTTCCGTGGGCTGATTTGTGTGGGCTTTGCATTGATGTATACTCAGCCATTACGCAGTGGGTCCCGGGTGGGCCTACGGTTTTGGCTGAATATTGAATTTATGATTTGGGCTCCTCAGTTTTTGGGATTATTGTATTTATTTATATGATGGGTGAGCCCATTAATCCTGTTTAGCCTCAAGGTAGCGGATCTTTTACAGTTGGTTTTCTTGTGTTGATTGGTCGTGTGATCCTCATGTGACTCGATATGAGGGTGGTTTTGAGCCATCTCTGCCAAGAGTGGTTAGGGAGTCACTGCTTTGGGGAATAGTGGTTCGAAACCAGCTGAGTTAGAGACTGGGAGATGAGCGGGAGGATAGTTACCGATTTTCTGGTTGCTTCTTGTCTTCATGTGACTCGTCCTAATTGATCGCCTTACCACGCCTGACATGGAGTGAAGGGCACACTGCCGTGGGGTTTGAGGTTTGTGATCTACCAAGGTAGGGACTGGGGGATGTGATGATTGATCTCAGGAGTTTATTGACTGTGTATGGATTTGTTGCTGAGGGGCTACTGTCTGTTTACTTCAACTCCCAAGACCAGTGATGATGGTGACTGATCTTGCTTACTTCATGTGACTTTGTCTGGATCTCTCATGGGATAGATTTTTTCCTCTGTCATTGCTTTAGTGAAGTGGCTAGGATGTCACGGCAGTGAGGAGTGGGATGCTTATTGGGTTCCATGTGCTGTATCTGTGGTAGAGACTGGGGGCTTGTGGGAGAGGTCATATGTTTATTGAGCTTGTGGGTTGTTGTTTTGTGTGTTTTGTTTGTTGTTTCTTACCTTTGTGGAGTCTGTTTGTATCTTTGCCCATATATCTACCCCTAGTTTCCATCTATTACTTTTGATGGTAGGGGTTACTTGGGGATAAATGATATATGGGAAAATTTGGGTTTCTGTTCTTTTTCTGTTTGTTCTCCCGCTCTTGCGGGTTTGGGTTTGGTTGGTCTTGTAATCGTTTATTTATTGTCGTTGGGCGTGCCTGGGGTATGCCCCTTGTAAACTTGTATATTTCATTGTCTTTAATTTATGACTTACTCACCCAAAAAATGTGCTGTATATGGAGTTTGATGGGCCATTATTTTGGTTCAAAGATTTACAGTCTGGCCACCATTTTGGATATGGAGTCAGCTTATTTTGGGTTCGACTGCTTTTAGTGGGCGGTGGGCCCTTGTTTGGACCCACAGGTTTTTCTCACGTGGGTTGATTTTATATTTGGGAGGGTTTTTGTGCAAAGGCTACATGAATTGGTCATCAATTCTGGATGATGCGTGTTTAGTTATGGACTGGTGAAAGTGTATTCGGCTGGTGTGTTTTGTTTTTGCCCATATATCCATCCAAAATTTCCATCTATTATCTCTGATGATAGGGGTTAGTTGGGGACAAAAAGGATATATGGGCAAAGTGGGATTATGTTTTTTGTTTTATTTGTTGGGTACCCTGCTGTAATGGGTTATGTTAATTAGTTTGTATTTATTTTATCTGTAATAGTTTTCCCCCTCCTTTGGGGGGTAACGTGAGATTCTTTGTATTACCTAGGGTATGCTCCTTGTAAATGTGTAAACTTTTTGTCTTTAATTTATGACTTACCCACCAAAAAAAAAAAAAAACACCGTATTTACATATCTGCCACAATGTAGGAGAATCCGTATAGGTGTTTGAATGTTCGAACCCTAATACATGATAAATGGCATGTAAACACCGTATTTACATTCTGCCACTATGCAGGAGAATCTGTATAGGTGTTCGAGTGTTCAAACCCTAATGCATGAGAAATGGTAAGTAAACACCGTATTTACATATCTGCCATCATGCAGAAGAATCCGTATAGGTGTTCGAGTGTTCGAACCCTATTGCATGATAAATGGTAGGTAAACACCATATTTACCAATCTGCCACTATGCAGCAGAATACATATAGGTGTTCGAGTGTTCGAACCCTAATGCATGAGAAATGGTAAGTAAACACCGTATTTACATATCTGCCACTATGTAGGAGAATCCGTATAGGTGTTTGAATGTTCGAACCCTAATGCATGATAAATGGTATGTAAACACCGTATTTACATGTCGGCCACTATGCAGGAGAATCCGCATGGGTGTTCGAGTGTTCAAACCGTAATGCATGAGAAACGGTAAGTAAACACCGTACTTACATATCTGCCATCATGCAGGAGAATCCGTATAGGTGTTCTAGTGTTTGAAGCCTAATGCATGACACATGGTAAGTAAACACCGTGTTTACATATCTGACACCATGCAGGAGAATCCGTATAGGTATTCTAGTGTTCAAACCAAAATGCATGAGAAATGGGAAGTAAACACCGTATTTACATATCTGCCATCATGCAGGAGAATCCGTATAGGTGTTCTAGTGTTTGAAGCCTAATGCATGACAAATGATACGTAAACACCGTATTTACATATCTGCCACCATGCATGAGAATCCGTATAGTTGTTCTCGAGTGTTCGAACCCTATTGCATGATAAATGGTAAGTAAACACCATATTTACCAATCTGCCACTATGCAGGAGAATCCGTATAGGTGTTCGACTGTTCGAACCCTAATGCATGACAAATGGTAAGTAAACACCGTATTTACATATCTGTCATCATGCAGGAGAATTCGTATAGGTGTTCTACTGTTTGAAGCCTAATGCATGACAAATGGTAAGTAAACACCGTATTTACATATCTGCCACCATGCAGGAGAATCCGTACAGATGTTCGAGTGTTCGAACCCTAATGCATAAGAAATGGTAAGTAAACACCGTATTTACATATCTGCCATCATGCAGGAGAATCCATTTAGGTGTTCTAGTGTTCGAAGCCTAATGCATGAAATACTTCGAATTTAGAGAGAGAAGCTCTCCCTAACATTTGCGAATCCAGTAAACCCTGTGAGAAGGGAAAGAAAGTAGAGCTTCTCTCTCTACTCTCTCTAGAATCTAGAGAGAGAAAGCTCCCCCCGGAGTAAAATGGTGCACTGTTCCGGTTATCTTCCTCACCCTTGAGGGAGAAAGTGTTCTGAGTGATTTTGATAAGGTTATATCTTGTTTACCTTCCGGTTGTTTCATTTTCCGGCTGGTATTGTTTTATCTATAGAGTGCGTTGAGTTTTGGTGCTTTCTTAGTGCATCTGTTGGTCCTGCCATGGTTTGTTCAGACTTTGGCTGGTTGTTATTCTATTCATATATGTTCTATCCAGCTTGGGTTCTTCAAGAAGGGTAGTTCAGATTATGTTGTGAAGTTGGTGTAACCGCTCTTGGAAGATGTCGGTGGTTGCTGGTCTCTGTCGGCGTTGTTTCTTACCGGTGAGGTATGGGGTGTAATGTCGCGGTTGTTGGTCTTATCGTCTGAGATAGTCAGAGGGATGGTGTTTGGACCTCACCGAAAGTGCTACCTGCCGTAGTGGTCCTGGACTATTATGGTTCGCTGGTGGTTAGTGTTGAGCGGTGTTGGTCGCTAGAGTTGCTATGTTCTCTGGGTTTGCTCCTTCTCCGGCATTGGCTATGCTGGTGAGAATGGTGTTCATATCGGTTCGTGTTTACCGGCGTGGGGTTGCTGTCCGACGTCATTGCGCCTGGATTGAGTATGATGAAGCTTATCGCTGAGGTGGGTTGCACGCTCCTGGCGAGTGGTTTTGATTATAGTGACGCGTGGGTTGTGTTCCCTACCTTTGCGTGTTGATTTTTTGTCATCCGCATGGGAGTAGCAGGTCTGCAGGTTAAGCTTTTGATATATCTCTCTGCAATCTTCTAGTAGGTTGATACATGGGGAAGCCAAACTTGTCTGTTGCGTGCGTATGGGACAACATCCCCACGTGGGACTATGTGTACGGTGAATGGTTTGTGGTGAGGCAGATGAAATTATATTGGTTTGGTTCTGGGCAAATGGGCATTTGGGATAGTGGGCCATCCGTGGGACCACCTTTTGAGGTATAATTTTGTTAATACGTGGCTGCCCAGAGGTTACTTTTATATTTATATTTTATATAAATATATATTGTTAGTTTTGGGTCCTGGGTAGCAAACTGGGGCCCACGTGGTTTTAAATTCTGTGGGCTTTGTTTAATGAACTAGGCCGTGGTTGTTGCTCACTTTGGGCCCACGGCTATTTGGCTTTTGTGGAGAAATCAGTGGATGTTCTGGTTAGTGGGCTTTGTATTGAAGAATAGTCAGCTATTAAGATGTGGGTCCCGGGTGGGCCACGGTTTTGGGCTGAATATTGTTTATATGAACTGATTTGGGCTCCTCAATTTTGGGGGTATATTGCATATATTTATATGATTGGTGAGCCCTTAAATTCCTGTTAAGCCTCAAGGTAGCGAATCTTTTACAGTTGATTTTCTTGTGTTGATTGTTCGTGTGATTCTCATGTGACTCGATATGAAGGTGGTTTTGAGCCATCTCCGCCAAGAGTGATTGGGGAGTCACGGCTTTGGGGAATAGTGGTTCGATAACCAGCCGAGTTAGAGACTGGGAGATGAGTGGGAGGATAGCTACCGGTTTTCTGGTTTCTTCTTGTCTTCATGTGACCCGTCCTAATTGATCGCATTACCACGCCTGACATGGAGTAAAGGGCACACTGCCGTGGGGTTTGAGGTTCGTGATCTACCAAGGTAGGGACTGGGGGATGTGATGTTTGATCTCATGAGTTTATTGGCTGTGTTTTGGTTTGTTGCTGAGGGGCTATTGTTTTCACTTCAACTCCTTAGACCGTGACTTATGGTTCTTGATCGTGCGAGCTTCATGTGACTTTGCTGGGATCTCTCATGGAGTAGACTTTTTCCTCTGTCATGGCTTTAGACAAGTGGCTTGGATGTCACGGCTGTGAGGAGTGGGATGCTTATTGGATTCCTTGTTTTATCTGCAGTAGAGACTGGGGGCTTGTGGGGTTGAATCTCATCTTTGTTTCGGCTTGAGGGTTGTTGTTTTGTTTGTGTGTATGTTGTGTTTATTAGCTTGTGGTGCTTTATGTTGGTCTTTGCCCATATATCCATCTCAAGTTCCCATCTATTATCTCTGATGGTAGGGGTTACTTGAGGACAAATAGGATATATGGGCAAAGTTTGGGTTATTGTGTTTTTAGCTTCTTGTTTACCCCCTTTTTAGGTGGTGCAGTGGTAGGTTTTGTTGGCTATATTTGTTTTTATTTACTGTTGGGCGTGCCTGGGGTATGCCCCTTGTAAATATGTAAATTTCATTGTCTTTATTTTATGACTTACTTACCCAAAAAAAAAAAAGCCTAATGCATGACTAATGGTAAGTAAACACCGTATTTACATATCTGCCAACATGCAGGAGAATCCGTATAGGTGTTCGAGTGTTCGAACCCTAATTCATGAGAAATGGTAAGTAAACACCGTATTTACATATCTGCCACCATGCAGGAGAATCCGTATAGGTGTTCGAGTGTTCGAACCCTAATGGATGAGAAATGGTAAGTAAACACCGTATTTACATATCTGCCATCATGCAGGAGAATCCGTATAGGTGTTCTAGTGTTTGAAGCCTAATGCATGATAAATGGTAAGTAAACACCGTATTTACATATCTGCCACTATGCAGGAGAATCCGTATAGGTGTTGGAGTGTTCGAACCCTAATGCATGATAAATGGTAAGTAAATATCGTATTTACATATCTGCCACTATGCAAGAGAATCTGTATAGGTGTTCGAGTGTTCGAACCCTAATGCATGTGAAATGGGAAGTAAACACCGTATTTACATATCTGCCATCATGCAGGAGAATCCTTATAAGTGTTCTACTGTTTGAAGCATAATGCATGACAAATGGTAAGTAAACACCGTATTTACATTTCTGCCACCATGCAGGAGAATCCGTATAGGTGTTCTTGCGTATGAAGCCTAATGCATGACAAATGGTAAGTAAACACCGTGTTTACATATCTGCCACCATGCAGGAGAATCCGTATAGGTGTTCGAGTGCTCGAACACTAATGCATGTGAAATGGGAATTAAACACCGTATTTACAAATCTGCCATCATGCAGGAGAATCTGTATAGGTGTTCTAGTGTTTGAAGCCTAATGCATGAGAAATGGTAAGTAAACACCGTATTTACATATCTGCCACTATACAGGAGAATCCGTACTGGTGTTCGAGTGTTCGAACCCTAATGGATGAGAAATGGTAAGTAAACACCGTATTAAGAAACTCCCGCATCTCTCTAGAAACTCTTCGTTTCTAGGGTTTCAATTTCTCATTGAATACAATGATCGGAGTTAATGATACCATAAATGTTCCCCTCGGTAGTGCTAGTGGGCACGATTCACCCAAAAGTGTTGTCTCTAAAAACATTTCAATCACCCGAAATCTGAGTGATCTGAGTGAAACCGTGAGAAAGAACCCAAACCCTAACCCTAATCTCATACTTGATCCTTCCCAAACGATGGATCTTCAACAGCTAAAGAACCCTGAATCGAGTGAAATAGAACCCAAATCACCAGTTGTATCAAACCCAAGCCCTAGATGGGCTACAGAGATGGAAACCGAAGATGAAGCTTTCAGAAATATTCCTGACAGTTTGGAGATCGCGAGAAATAGAGCCGATGGGAGGAAAGTTCAGAACCTTCAATCAGATCCGGCGTTCAAACCCGATGATCCGAATGAATCTGTAACCCTAGATGAAGATCTAGGCTATGAACCCAATAGTCGAGGTGGGGGCTCAAACTACAGAGGAGGCCGGGGTGGAAGAGGTCACGGAGGAGGCAGAGGGCAAGGGATGGCTTCTGGAACATCGAAAACATGGGCTGAAGTAGCAGCAAAACCAGATCGCTCCTGTCTTCCGCTAAGGTATATCCCTCCTACAGTTAAAAATGATTTTATCAGTGTAAACCTCCCTCCTAGACCTAACCCGTTGGAAAAATGGGACTCTTGCTTAGTGGGCTATTTTATTGACAAAGGGGTTGCTTTTAACTATATGAGGAACACTGCTTTTAGTTTGTGGAAAAACAAAGGCCTCAAAGAGGTTTTGGCTAATGGAGAGGGCTTTATTTTTTTTCATTTTTGAGAGTCCAAATTGTTGTACTGAGATCTTAGAAGGGGGACCATGGTATATAGGAGGATTTCACCTTATCCTCAAGAAATGGACTAGGATGATGAGACTTACCAAAGACAAGATCCAAAAAGTCCCTGTGTGGGTTAAGTTTTTTAATGTCCCTCTGGAATATTGGGATAGTGATGGGTTGAGTAGGATAGCAAGTGCAGTGGGGACTCCTCTCTTTACTGATCATCTAACTGTGAAAGGAACTAGAGTGGCTTTTGCTCGTGTTTGTGTGGAAGTGGATGCTACTGCCAAACAACCCCCCTCATTCCCAATTTACTGTGGAGAAGAGCAAGTAATAATTCAAGTGGAGTATCAGGGTTTGCCTACTAAATGTGACCACTATTTGGTTTTTGGGCATGACACTACCAAGTGTGTTACCACCCAAGTGGCCAAATTAGTTAACCTCCAGAAAGAATCAGAGAACAACCCAGATCCAGGATGGAGCACTGTTCAGGCTAAGGGTAAAAGGAAAGTGGGTGATCCAGACCCAATTGAGGAGGATATGGAAGGTAATCTGGCAAGTAACACAGAAGATGAGGCAACCAAAACCCCATCTGAAGAGAATATCTGTTCTGAGATACCAGAAACTAGTCTACCAGCTGCTGATTTGGTCACTGAAATAAATATGGAAAATCAGGCTCCAACCTTAGTCGAGGAAAGTTCTGCACCAGCAAAGGCTACCAACACTGTGGATGGTTTAGCAGGAATTAAATAGAATTTACTGGATATTACTCTGTTAGCCCTCCCAGGGGACACAGAACTCTTGGAGAAAGTTCAGAATTTGGCTACTGTTGAGGACAGTCCACAAGCTACTCTTGTTGCATGTCATGCGAGCTCTACCACCAGCAAATCTTCTGGCAAGG
This sequence comes from Camellia granthamiana, assembly GCA_036172215.1. Taxonomy (NCBI): domain Eukaryota; kingdom Viridiplantae; phylum Streptophyta; class Magnoliopsida; order Ericales; family Theaceae; genus Camellia; species Camellia granthamiana. The sequence continues at coordinate 67,240,363 of CM069908.1, forward strand.
GTAAAAGCCAGAAGAAGAAGAAAAGGTAACCTTTGTTATCTTGGGTTGAGAGTTAATTTTTTGTTATCCATGTCTTTTAAAATAGCTTCTTGGAATATTAGAGGGTTCAATGATCCCTCTAGGCAAAAAGAAATGAGAAAATTTTTGGTTAAAGAAGATATTAAGGTCATGGGTATTTTGGAGACCAAAATAAAAGCCATAAATGAAAAAAATGCTTTCTCTTCTTGCATGAGCAAATGGTCTTTTTTGACTAACTCTCAACCTAATAAAACTGGTAGAATTTGTGTGATGTGGGATCCAACTTTTTGTGATGTCAGTATGGTCAATTTGTCTGACCAGCATATTCTTTGTGATATAATTGATTTATCTCAGGCCAAGGTTTTCAAAACTTGTTTTGTCTATGCTGAGAATTGTAGTATTTTAAGGAAAAAGTTTTTTGACCAAATGTTTAATATTTCCAATCTCTTTTCTGATGCCCCTTTAACTTTTCTTGGTGATTTCAATGCCATCAGATATAGTCATGAAAAGTTTGGGGGGTCTCTCATTTGGAATAGTGAGAGAGAAGTCTTTAATTCGTACATTCTAAATGCTGAACTTGTTGACTTAGCTTATGGTTGTTGTCAATTCACTTGGGCTAATAAGAGAACTAGGGGGGACTACATAGCCACTAAGATTGATAGAGTCTTGGTTAATGAATCTTGGATTGACCAATTCCCTATCTCTAATGCGATGTTTCTTCCTTCTAGCATCTCCGACCACTCTCCTGTGGTTGTCACTGTTTCTGGTAAGGTTCATTCTTCTAAAAAACCCTTTAAATATTTTGATTTCTGGGCTGATCATAAGGACTTCCTTCCTAAAGTGGCTCAGGACTGGAATCAGTATATTAGAGGTGTCCCTATGTTTAGAGTTTGCCAGAAACTCCGCAGTCTTAAACCTATCCTTAAAACCTTGAACAAGAAGGAGTTTAGTGATATTTCTACTAGAGTCTTGGCCTCTAAAGCTGAGCTGGATTCCATTCAATGGAAACTTGATAAAGATCCATGTAATAGCTCTTTTCAACTCCTTGAGAGAATCTTATTCAAAAAATATGTGGATCTTAGTGCTGTTGAAGAAAGCTTGGCGCACCAAAAATCTAGAGTCCAGTGGCTTGGTCTGGGTGACAAAAATAGTAGATTTTTCTTCAGATCTGTCAAAAGCAACAATAATAGAGGAAAAATCTTGAGTGTCGAAATGGAGGATGGTAGGGTTTCGTCTTCTCCTGAGGAAATCCATGGTGCTTTTATTGATTACTTTTCTAAACTTTTTGGCACCCCTCCACAGAACCATTACAGAGGCACTAGTAGAGTTCTTGAATTGATTAAAGCTAGGGTCACACCTGACCAAGCTATTAAATTGGCTAGCCCTGTTTCTGACAAGGAAATTAAGGATGTTTTTTGGTCATTAAAAGCTAACAAGGCCCCTGGCCCTGATGGTTATTCAGCTGGTTTCTTTAAGAGCACTTGGAGTATTGTTGGTAAAGACGTTACCCAGGCCATTAGAGCCTTCTTTGAATCTGGGAAACTGCTATCTGAAATCAACAATACAACAATTGCTCTTATTCCGAAAATTCCTAATCCGCTTAGAGTTGGTGACTATAGGCCCATCTCTTGCTGTAACACAATCTATAAATGCATTGCTAAGATCCTTGCTAACAGAATCAAAGAGGTCCTTTCTGATCTCATTGATCCTGTTCAATCTGCCTTTGTGCAAGGGAGGAGAATTTCGGATAACATTTTCTTGTCCCAGGAACTCATGAGGGGCTATCATAGGAATTCTCCTGTTCCTAAATGCACTATGAAAGTTGATATTATGAAAGCATATGATACTATCAAGTGGGAGTTTATCATTGATATTCTAAATGCCATGGGTTTTCCCCAGACTATGATCACATGGATTGAAGCCTGTATGACTAGTCCATCCTTCTCCATATGTATCAATGGTAGCCTACATGGCTATTTCAAAGGGGCTAGAGGTCTTAGGCAAGGAGATCCTCTGTCTCCTTATCTTTTTGTCCTAGCTATGGAGGTTTTGCCTAGGATTTTGGAGGAAAAGTCTAAGAATCCTCTTTTCAAATTTCATTGGAGATGTGAAAAGACCAGAATTGTTAACCTCTGTTTGCTGATGATCTCATGATCTTTAGTAAGGGTGATTCTAATACTGTTCGGCTGATCATGGATGGCTTAAATGAGTTCAGTGTCCTCTCTGGCCTCACCCCTAATCCTAGCAAGAGTAATATTTATTTCTCTGGCTGTTCTGAGGATCTGAGGACTAGCATCCTTCAAATAGCCACTTTCTCTGAAGGTGTGCTTCTTGTCAAGTACCTTGGAGTGCCTCTCATTACCACAAAGTTGAGAGCTACAGATTGTAAACAGCTTGTTGATAGGATCACTAAAAGAATTAGAAGTTGGACCAATAAACTTCTATCTTATGCTGGGAGGGCTCAGCTCATCCAGACTATTTTATTCTCTATGCAAGTTTATTGGTCCTCTCTTTTCATCCTACCAAAGAAAGTTATTAAGGAGATTAAGAGCCTCCTTAGAGCTTTCCTGTGGTCTGGTACTGACCTTAAAAAGCATAGTGCGAAGATTGCATGGGATAAAATCTGTGTTCCAAAGAAAGAGGGTGGTCTTGGTTTCAAATCTATGGAGGTTTGGAATAAGGCTGCCATTGCTAAACATGTTTGGTTTCTGCTCTCTGGAGGAGAAAAATCTATGTGGTGTCAGTGGGTCAAATCTTATCTTATCAAGGGTAAATGCTTCTGGAAAATTAAAACCCCTAGTGACCCTTCTTGGGTGTGGAGAAAAATCCTCTCTCTCAGGCCTATTATTTACCCTCTTATTAAACATAGGATTGGTAATGGCCAGAACACATTTTTGTGGTATGACAACTGGCACCATCTTGGTCCTCTCTGGGAAAGATATGGTGATCGGATCATGTATGATTCTGGTTTAAATGGGGATTCCAAAGTCAGTAACATTATTGTTGGGAATTCTTGGCACTGGCCTTTTCCTAACTCTTGGGATCTCAGGGAGTTAACATCCCAAACTCCTAACAATTGCCTTCCTAACCCTTTGAGGATATTGTTTTTTGGTCCCTCAACCCTGATGGTGTGTTCAATATTAAATCTGCTTGGGGAGTTGTGGAGACATAAACAGAGCCCTGTTCCTTGGTTCAAACTTGTCTGGGGGCATGTCACTATTCCCAAAGTTAGCTTCATTGTTTGGTTGGCTATCTATGGTAGGCTGAACACCAGTGATAGACTCCAACTGTTTGGGATCTCTTCTAGCCCCATATGTCCATTCTGTCTTGATTTAAATGAGAGCCATCCACACCTTTTCTTTGATTGCAATTTTACCTCTAGGATATGGCACTTCATGCAAGGTAAATGCAATGTTCAATGGCAGCAGGTCTCTTGGCCTGAGACTGTTAATATTGTCAATAGAGATAGCAAAGGGAAGTCTCTGAAATCCATTATCACTCGACTCTCTTTCCTCAGTACTGTGTATCATATTTGGCTTGAGAGAAATAATAGAGTGTTTAACAAAGAATGCAAACCAGTAGAGGTTATCACTAAATCTATTGTGCTTATGGTGAGAGGTAGAATGCTATCTGTTAGCAACATTCCTAATGCAACTGGTGATGATTGGTTCCTTTCCCAATGGAACCTTCCTAGATCTATTTAGAAGCCCCATCCTTTTTTTTTTTTTGGGTGAATAAGACATAAATAAAAACAAAAGATATAATGTGGGTTGAGTGGTTGTGAGCATATCAATGAGTGTCTATCTAATTAGCTGCTACATGTGTAGGTGCGTATCTATGAAGATTCAATTTATTTGTGGGTTGAGTGTGGTGAGACATATAGTCACAATTTCCTTGAACTTCTGTGGGCCGAGTGAAAGTAGAATCTATATAATTTACAAGCTCATCTCTATATATATTGTATCTCTTTATGTGCAGGTTAAGGAAGCTTTTTCCGAGTGTGGTGAGATTCAATATTGTGGGTTGAGTGGTGTCAGATCAATAAATGAGAGGGTCTTACATTCTATTCTGGATACTGCTAACCATGGATTCTACCTCTTGTTAATTGATTGGCAGGTCATTCTACTATGTCTAAGCCGAAGACCCAATCAATGCAATTTTGACAACAAAAGAATATTGGGGAAGAAAGTAGAGCCTCTCTCTCTAGTTCCCCCCGGAGTGAAATAGTGTACTGTTCCGGTTTCCTTCCTCTCCCATGAGGAATAAATGGTTCCTGTGTGAGTTTATTGAGGTTACACCTTGATTACCAGTCCGGCTACCTTTGATTCCGGCTGGTTTTGTTAATTATAGAGTGAATTTGTTTGTTTCTGGTGCTATTCCTCTGCACCATTTTGTTTCAGCCATTGGTTGCAGTCTCTGGCTGGTGTGTTCTTTGTATATCACGTGGTTTTGCATAACCCGTGGTTTTTCCGAGTCGACGTGTATGGTGTTACGAGCTGGGTCATTTGAGGTTACGTCTGGTTGGTCTAGCTAATTCAGCGGCATGGGTTGCTGGTTCTGTATCTTCAGATCGTTGCTCCGGTGGCTCGCTTGTGCACCGTGTATGTGTTCTCGTCGAAGATGGGTGCTGTTCCAGGACGGTTTGAAGGGTAGTGGTCACTGCCCCTGTTTTCCGGTTGTCTGTTGTTCAGATGACTTGGTGGTTTACTAGCTTGTCGCAAGTGGTATTTTTATCGCCGGTGACGACTGGTTTTGTGTTACCCGGATTTGGGGTGCTTTCTGGCATCATTGGTCATGTGGTCTGAGGGTTGATGTGTGGGTTCACGTTTATTGTACAGCCACTGAGCGGTGTTAGTGGTAGTATCGTCGGCGTGTCATCCACCGGCGGGTTTCTGAATGTTTTTGTTGATTGTCTACGGCCATCTGGTTTACTGTGGAGGTGGGTGTTTCAAGCTCTCTCTCCTAGTATCTATGGTGTTCATGACTGGTTTGAGAGAGGAGCGTGGGTCAAACGCACTGGCTTGCGCTTATTGTTTAAGCAGAGTGTGGTGTACGTGGGGGGCAGCAAATTTCCCGCCCATTCAGGTTCACTTTTTGTTAATATTTGGAGTGGTTTTCAATTCTGTGGGCTGGTATTGCTTTACTATATATATATAGTTGGTGCCATTTGTTACTGCCTATAAGGTAGGCACGTGGGTTTTATCACGTGGGGGAGTTGTTGGTGGGACTTCTTTTCCGAGACGGTGCAATGCAGTGTGTGGGGGTATATATAATATTTATATATACTTTTTGTTTAGTGGAATACACGTGTGAAGTTTATTAATTTGAGAAGGTTGGTTGATGTGGGGCCCGAATGTTTTTTTTTGGACCCATGGGTTTATTTTGAGTGCCAATCCGTGGGCTATCTTGGCTGCATGTATTGGTTGTAAGTGGGGGCCGACATTATTACTATTTGTAGGTATTTTGTTGGGCACCGTTGGTTATTGGCTGATTTTGAAAACTTCTCTTGTTTAGATTCTTGGCAACGAAACATATATAGTTAATGATTTTTTGATGATTGATTGTGTGATCCTCATGTGACTCGATATGAGGGCGGTTTTGAGCCATTTCTGCCAAGAGTGATTGGGGAGTCACTGCTTTGGGGAATAGTGGTTCAATAACCAACCGAGTTAGAGACTGGGAGATGAGCGGGAGGGATAGCTACCAGTTTTCTGGTTACTTCTTGTCTTCATGCGACCCGTCCTAATTGATTGTATTGCCACGCCTGACATGGAGTGAAGGGCACACTGCCGTGGGGTTTGAGGCTTGTGATCTACCAAGGAAGGGACTGGGGGATGTGATGATTGATCTCTTGATTTTGTTGGCTGTGTATTGGTTTGTTGCTGAGGGTCTACTGTCTTTTCACTTCAATTCCCGGGACCGTGGCTTGTGGTTTTTTTTTTTATCGTGCTAGCTTCTTGTGACTCTGCTGGGATTTCTCATGGGGTAGATTTTTTTCCTCCGGCATGGCTTGAGTTAAGTGGCTTGGATGTCACGGCTGTGAGGAGTGGGTTGCTTATTGGATTCCATGTTGTATCTGTAGTAGAGACTAGGGGCCTGTGGGGTTGATTATTATCTTTGACTCGGCTTGAGGGTTGTTGTTTTGTCTGTGTGTCTGTTTTGTTTATTAGCTTTGTGGTGTTATTTGTGTGTATCTCTGCCCATATATCTGCCTCAAGTTTCCTTCTATTATCTCTGATGGTAGGGGTTACTTGAGGACAAATAAGATATATGGGCAGAGTTGGGGTTTTTCAGTATTTTTATGTTGTTCTTGTTTGTCCCCCCTGTTTTAGGGGTGCAGTGGTAGTTTATGTTGGTTATATGTGGTTTTATTTGTTGTTGGGTGTACCTGGGGTATGCCCCTTGTAAACTTGTAAATTTTCATTGTCTTTATTTTATGACTTACTTACCCAAAAAAAAATGCAATTTTGGGGGATGTGGTCTGAAGTTGTTGTGGGAAACTCATAAGTTCTGTAGTGCGAGGATTGGTTTCGATGGACATGGCTGCTGTAAGCGCCCTCCAAAGTCCTCTGAATGATCAAAAGCTGTCTTTAATTTTTATTATATATAACTATTTAAAACTTGTCCAGTTTTGGCCTACTCTAGTGGGATGTACTAGAGGAACAAGTCTGGTTTGTTTTGGTTTTCCAACTGTTTTGCACATACAGCATATAACTATTTTTATGCACAGGTTTTGGATGTTTACTAATAGGACTGTTCTAGGTTTGGTTGTTTTAAGGTTGTAATGTTGATTGTTTTGGGGTCGGCTGCATCTAAGATGGCTATTCCTGTTGTTCTTTTTTTTTATTCATTCAAGGTCTACTTTTGTTTTGCCTACTCTAGTGGGATGTACTAGAGATGTTAGTGTGCTGTCAGGTGATTACATGGATGTACACTGTATCTGCTGGTCATCTTCTCAAATGTTTTGGCTCATGTATCTTTCGGTGGGGTGTATACCTCTCGCAACATCTGGAACAGGGCTAAAATTTTACTTGGATGGCACAGTTCATTGCTGCCGTGTTTCTTGGATTAGCTTTTATTGTGTGCGAAACTCAGTCTGCAGGTTTTGGGATTATTTTGGTTTTATTATGTTTTTGGTCTGGTCATCTTACTTCTGTTCATTCTCTATTTCTTTAAATAGTCCATGAACATTATGCTTTGGTTCTAGTTCTGTTTGTTCTCGGTATCTTGTATAGTTTCTGGGTAGGGCCTGGGGTTTGCCCCTTGTAATCTTGTATATTTTGCTGTTTTATTTATGTCTTATTCACCCCCCCAAAAAAAAACACCGTATTAACATATCTGCCATCATGCAGGAGAATCCGCAAAGGTGTTCGAGTGTTCAAACCCTAATGAAAGACAAATGGCAAGTAAACACCGTATTTACATATCTGCCATCATGTAGGAGAATCCGTATTAGTGTTCTAGTGTTTGTATCCTAAAGCGTGACACGTGGTAAGTAAACACCGTGTTCACATATCTGACCCTATGCAGGAGAATCCGTATAGGTGTTCGAGTGTTCGAACCCCAATGCATGAGAAATGGTAAATAAACACCGTATTTACATATCTGCCATGATGCAGGAGAATCCGTATGGGTGTTTTAGTGTTTGAAGCCTAATGCATGACAAATGATAAATAAACACCGTATTTACATATTTGCCATGATGCAGGAGAATCCGTATTAAGCTAAAACGAAGGATCAAAATGTTGAAGTCCCTCAAGAAGTTGAAACGAATGTTCAAAAGGTTCAAACTCCCTCCAGAAGCTAAAACGAAGGTTCAAAAGGTTCAAGCTCCCTCAAGAAGCTAAAACGAAGGTTCAAAAGGTTCGACATCCTCAAGAAGACGAAACAGGGGTTCAAAAGGGTCAAGCTCCCTCAATAAGCTAAAACGAAGGTTAAAAAGGTTCAAGCTCCCTCAAGAAGCTGAAACGAAGGTTCAAAAGGTTCAAACTCTGTCTAGAAGCTAAAACGATGGTTCAAAAGGTCCAAGCTCCCTGAAGAAGCTAAAACGAAGGTTTAGAAGGTTCCACTTCCTCAAGAAGCTGAAACAAGGGTTCAAAAGGTTCAAGCTCCCTCAAGAAGCTAAAATGAAGGTTCAAAAGGTTCAAGCTCCCTGAAGAAGCTAAAACGAAGGTTTAAAATGTTCAAGCTTCCTAAAGAAGATAAAACGAAGGTTCCGAGGGTTAAACTTCCACAAAAAGCTAAAATAAGGGTTCAAAAGGTTCAAGCTTCCTCAAGAAGCTAAAACGAAGGTTCAAAAGGTTCAAACTCCCTCAAGAAGCTAAAACGAAGGTTCAGAAGGTTCAACTTCTTCAAGAAGCTGAAACAAGGGTTCAAAAGGTTCAAGCTCCCTCAAGAAGCTAAAACGAAGGTTCAAAAGGTTCGAACTCCCTCAAGAAGCTAAAATGGAGGTTCAGAAGGTTGAACTTCCTCAAGAAGCTAAAATAAGGGTTCAAAAGGTTCAAGCTTCCTCAAGAAACTAAAACGAAGGTTCAAAATGTTCAAATCCCTCAAGAAGTTGAAACGAAGGATCAAAAGGTTCAAACTCCCTCAGAAGCTAAAACGAAGGTTCAAAAGGTTCAAGCTCCCTCAAGAAGCTAAAACGAAGGTTCAGAAGGTTCAACTTCTTCAAGAAGCTGAAACAAGGGTTCAAAAGGTTCAAGCTCCCTCAAGAAGCTAAAACGAAGGTTCAGAAGGTTCAAGCTCCCTCAAGAAGCTAAAACGAAGGTTCAAAAGGTTCGAACTCCCTCGAGAAGCTAAAATGGAGGTTCATAAGGTTGAACTTCCTCAAGAAGCTAAAATAAGGGTTCAAAATGTTAAAGCTTCCTCAAGAAGCTAAAACGAAGGTTCAAAAGGTTCAAGCTCCCTCAAGAAGCTAAAACGAAGGTTGAAAATGTTCAAGCTTCCTCAAGAAGCTAAAACGAAGGTTCAGAGGGTTCAAGCTATCTGAAGAAGCCAAAATAAGGGTTCAAAAGGTTCAAGCTTCCTCAAGTAGCTAAAACGAAGGTTCAAAATGTTCAAGTCCCTCAAGAAGTTGAAACGAAGGTTCAAAAGGTTCAAGCTCCCTCCAGAAGCCAAAACGAAGGTTCAAAAGGTTCAAGCTCACCCAAGAAGCTAAAATGAAGGTTCCGAAGGTTCAACTTCCTCAAGAAGCTGAAACAAGAGTTCAAAAGGTTCAAGCTCCCTCAAGAAGCTAAAACAAAGGTTCAAAAGGTTCAAGCTCCCTCAAGAAGCTAAAACGAAGGTTGAAAATGTTCAAGCTTCCCCAAGAAGCTAAAACGAAGGTTAAGAGGGTTCAAGCTTCCTTAAGAAGCCAAAACAAGGGTTCAAAACGTTCAAGCTTCCTCAAGAAGCTAAAACGAAGGTTCAAAATGTTCAAGTCCCTCAAGAAGCTGAAACGAAGGTTCAAAAGGTTCAAACTCCCTCCAGAAGCTAAAACGAAGGTTCAAAAGGTCCAAGAGCCCTGAAGAAGCTAAAACGAAGGTTCAACTTCCTCAAGAAGCTGAAACAAAACAAGGGTTCAAAAGGTTCAAGCTCCCTCAAGAAGCTAAAACGAAGTTGCAAAAGGTTCAAGCTCCCTAAAGAAGCTAAAACGAAGGTTGAAAACGTTCAAGCTTCCTCAAGAAGCTAAAATGAAGGTTGGTTCAACTTCCTCAGGAAACTGAAACAAGGGTTCAAAAAGGTTCAAGCTCCCTCAAGAAGCTAAAACAAAGGTTCAAAAGGTTCAAGCTCCCTCAAGAAGCTAAAACGAAAGTTGAAAATGTTCAAGCTTCCTCAAGAAGCTAAAACGAAGGTTAAGAGGGTTCAAGCTTCTTCACGAAGGCAAAACAAGGGTTCAAAACGTTCAAGCTTCCTCAAGAAGCTAAAACGAAGGTTCAAAATGTTGAAGTCCCTCAAGAAGCTGAAACGAAGGTTCAAAAGGTTCAAACTCCCTCCAGAAGCTAAAATGAAGGTTCAAAAGGTCCAAGAGCCCTGAAGAAGCTAAAACGAAGGTTCAGAAGGTTCAACTTCCTCAAGAAGCTGAAACAAGGGTTCAAAAGGTTCAAGCTCCCTCAAGAAGCTAAAACGAAGTTTCAAAAGGTTCAAGCTCCCTGAAGAAGCTAAAACGAAGGTTGAAAACGTTCAAGCTTCCTCAAGAAGCTAAAACGAAGGTTCCGAGGGTTCAAGCTTGCACAAGAAGCCAAAACAAGGGTTCGAAACGTTCAACTTCCGCAAGAAGCTAAAACAAAGGTTCAAAATGTTCAAGTCCCTCAAGAAGCTGAAACGAAGGTTCAAAAGGTTCAAACTCCCTCCAGAAGCTAAAAACGAAGGTTGAAAAGGTCCAAGCTCCCTGAAGAAGCTAAAACGAAGGTTCAGAAGGTTCAACTTCCTCAAGAAGCTAAAGCGAAGGTTCAAAAGGTTCAAGCTTCCTCAAGAAGCTAAAACGAAGGTTCAAAAGGTTCAAGATCCCTCAAGAAGCTAAAACAAAGGTTCACAAGGTTCAAGCTCCCTCAACAAGCTAAAATAAGGGTTCACAAGGTTCAAGCTTCCTCAAGAAGCTAAAATAAGGGTTCAAAAGGTTCAAGCTTCCTCAAGAAGCTAAAACGAAGGTTCAAAATGTTCAAGTCCCTCAAGAAGTTGAAACGAAGGATCAAAAGGTTCAAACTCCCTCCAGAAGCTAAAACGAAGGTTCAAAAGGTTCAAGCTCCCTCAAGAATCTGAAACGAAGGTTCAAAAGGTTCAAACTCCCTCCAGAAGCTAAAACGAAGGCTCAAAAGGTCCAAGCTCCCTGAAGAAGCTAAAACGAAGGTTCAGAAGGTTCCACTTCCTCAAGAAGCTGAAACAAGGGTTCAAAAGGTTCAAGCTCCCTCAAGAAGCTAAAATGAAGGTTCAAAGGGTTCAAGCTCCCTGAAGAAGCTAAAACGAAGGTTGAAAATGTTCAAACTTCCTCAAGAAGCTAAAACGAAGGTTCCGAGGGTTCAACTTCCTCAAACCTGTTAAATATCTTGGGGTGCCTCTTATCACTACTAAGTTGAAAGCAACTGATTGCAAACAACTTGTAGATAGAATCACTAAAAGAGTTAAAAGCTGGACCAACAAGCTGCTTTCCTATGCGGGTAGGGCCCAGCTTATACAAACCATTTTGTTCTCCATGCAAGTTTATTGGTCATCTTTATTTATTATGCCCAAGAAGGTCATTAGGGAGATCGAGAGCATCCTTAGAGCTTTTCTTTGGTCTGGCACTGATCTTAGGAAGCATTGTGCTAAGATAGCTTGGGATAGTGTCTGTACTCCTAAAAAGGAGGGTGGCCTTGGTTTCAAATCTCTTGAGGTTTGGAATAAGGCGGCTGTTGCCAAACACATTTGGTTCCTCCTTTCTGGAGGGGAAAAATCAATGTGGTGTCAGTGGGTTAAGTCCTATCTTCTTAAGGGGAGATGCTTTTGGAAAATTAAATCTCCTAATGACCCTTCTTGGGTTTGGAGGAAGGTTCTCTCTCTTAGACCTGTTATCTACCCTCTCATTAAGCATAAAATTGGAAATGGCCAAAATACCTTCTTATGGTATGACAATTGGCATCCTGTGGGTTCTCTGTGGGATAGGTATGGTGATAGAATCTTGTATGACTCTGGCCTTAATGGGAATACTAAAGTTAGTCAAATCATTTCCGGGAGCAAAACTGGAGGTGGCCTTTTCCCAACTCTTGGGAGCTTAGGGAATTAATTTCTCTCACTCCCAACAGTTGTCAACCCAACTCCTTAGAAGCTGATAAGATCAGTTGGACCCTCAACCTTGATGGGGAATTCACTATTAAATCTGTTTGGAATTGGTGGAGGAATAAGAGGGCCATTGTTCCTTGGCATAACCTGGTTTGGGGCTCTTTTACTATTCCTAAAGTCAGCTTCATTGTTTGGCTGGCTATCTTTGGCAGATTGAACACTTGTGATAGGCTCCACTCATTTGGTATCTCTTCTAGCCTTACTTGTCCTCTTTGCCTTGATCAAAATGAGAGCCATCCACATCTTTTCTTTGGCTGCATATTCACCCAAAGAATTTGGTTTGCTATTCAAAGTAATTGCAATGTCCACTGGAATGATGTGACTTGGCCTGATACTGTTTCATTGGTTATGCATGAGAGCAAAGGCAAATCTCTCAAATCTGTTATCATGAGACTCTCCTTTCTTTGTACTGTGTATCATGTATGGATTGAAAGGAATAATAGAGTTTTCAATAAAGTTTGTAAACCTGCTGAGGTGATTCTTAAATCTATTGTGCTCATGGTTAGAAGTAGATTATTGTCTGCAAACAATATCCCTACTGCTGCAGGTGATGAATGGTTCCTCTCCCAGTGGAACCTCCCAAATTCTATTCTGAAGCCCCATCTCCACAATAATGGGAGGGCTGCTGAGTGATGTTAGTTCCTATATATGAGGGTCGAGAGAAAGGGAGCTTGAAAATGAGTGCTTATCTAATTATCTGCTCCATGTGTAGGGACTGGTTTTTGGAACTTCATGTAATCTGTGGGTTGAGTGTGGTGAGATACAAAGTTACTAATGCAGATCTAGCTGTGGATAGGTCTTGTGGGTTGAGTGATAGTAGCTATAATTTAAAGTCAGCTCCTTGTGTGCTCGGCTTGAGGGTTGAGTGACTCTAGCTCTAAAATGTTTTTGTTACTAATCAATATACATATTGTAAATTTTTATGTGCAGGTTAAGGAAGCAATCCCCGAGTTTAGTGAGGTCCTAAATTTGTGGGTTGAGTGTAGTGAGCAAGATATGTGTGTACCATTCTGTTTCATTTTATTTCTTACTTTTCTAAATATGGGTGCTGTTATCTCTGTGCTTGACTGGCAGGACCTATTACAATGTCTAGGTGGTGATTTTCACAAGATCTCTACTTGGGCTTGCATCTCTGATTTTCTGGTTTCTTGGGTGCTGGATTTGCTGCGATATGAGGTTAACTGGCTTCGTGGAATGGCTGCTCCAAGCGCCTTCTGGGTTGCTCAGTGTGTTCAAAAGCTGTTTTTCAATTTTACTCTTTTTTGTAATCAATATATAAACATAGTTGTTTTGCCTACCCTAGTGGGATGTACTAGGGGTTATGGGTTACACTCTCATCACCATTTCTGTGTGCTGCCAGTGCTAGGACGCATACGGGTTTGGTCGTGTGGATTTTGGATTTTATGGACAGTTGTTTGTCTTGTGGGATGTTCTAGATCTAATATGTTGCTGTTTGTGCTTCCTGGAATGCAACTCGTTATGGCTGGCCCTACTTCCAGCGGTTTTGATGTCCAAGATTGGTTGCTGTCAGCGTTTTTGTTTAGATTAATTTGTTGCGACTTTGGTTTGCCTACCCTAGTGGGATGTACTAGGGGCGGTTTTTTTTTGCTTGGTCTGGATATCGTTGGTTGCTGTTTTGTTCATTTCCCCTATCATCTTATGATATGGCATCTGAACATTTCCTTTGTTTTACATCGTATGTTTTGATGTTTTCTGCTTTTCTTAGTTTCTTTTTTTTGGGTGAATAAGACATAAATAAAAAAACAAAAGATATACAAGATTACGAGGGGAATACCCCAAGCCCTAAACCAACTATACACCGAACCAACAAAGCAAACCTAACAGAAACTAAGACAAAGCAGAAAACATCAAAACATGCGATGTAAAACAAAGGAAATGTTCAGATGCCATATCATAAGATGATAGGGGAAATGAACAAAACAGCAACCAACAATATCCAGACCAAGCAAAAAACCGCCCCTAGTACATCCCACTAGGGTAGGCAAACCAAAGTCGCAACAAATTAAGCTAAACAAAAACGCTGACAGCAACCATTCTTGGACATCAAAACCGCTGGAAGTAGGGCCAGCCATAACGAGTTGCATTCCAGGAAGCACAGACAGCAACATATTAGATCTAGAACATCCCACAAGACAAACAACTGTCCATAAAATCCAAAATCCACACTTCCAAACCCGTATGAGTCCTAGCACAAGCAGCACACAGAAATGGTGATAAGAGTGTAACCCATAACCCCTAGTACATCCCACTAGGGTAGGCAAAACAACTATGTTAAAATATTGATTACAAAAAAGAATAAAATTGAAAAACAGCTTTTGAACACACTGAGCAACCCAGAAGGCGCTTGGAGCAGCCATTCCACGAAGCCAGTTAACCTCATATCGCAGCAAATCCAGCACCCAAGGAACCAGAAAGTCAGAGATGCAAGCCCAAGTAGAGATCTTGTGAAAATCACCACCTAGACATTGTAATAGGTCCTGCCATTCAAACACAGAGATAACAGCACCCATATTTAGAAAAGTAAGAAATAAAATGAAAAAGAATGGTACACACATATCTTGCTCACTACACTCAACCCACAGATTTAGGACCTCACTAAACTCGGGGATTGCTTCCTTAACCTGCACATAAAAATTTACAATATGTATATTGATTAGTAACAAAAACATTTTAGAGCTAAAGTCACTCAACCCACAAGCCGAGCACACAAGGAGCTGACTTTAAATTATAGCTACTATCACTCAACCCACAAGACCTATCCACAGCTAGATCTGCATTAGTAACTTTGTATCTCACCATACTCAACCCACAGATTACATGAAGTTCCAAAAACCAGTCCCTACACATGGAGCAGATAATTAGATAAGCACTCATTTTCAAGCTCCCTTTCGCTCGACCCTCATATATAGGAACTAACATCACTCAGCAGCCCTCCCATTATTGTGGAGATGGGGCTTCAGAATAGAATTTGGGAGGTTCCACTGGGAGAGAAACCATTCATCACCTGCAGCAGTAGGGATATTGTTTGCAGACAATAATCTACTTCTAACCATGAGCACAATAGATTTAAGAATCACCTCAACAGGTTTACAAACTTTATTGAAAACTCTATTATTCCTTTCAATCCATACATGATACACAGTACAAAGAAAGGAGAGTCTCATGATAACAGATTTGAGAGATTTGCCTTTGCTCTCATGCATAACCAATGAAACAGTATCAGGCCAAGTCACATCATTCCAGTGGACATTGCATTTACTTTGAATAGCAAACCAAATTCTTTGGGTGAATATGCAGCCAAAGAAAAGATGTGGATGGCTCTCATTTTGATCAAGGCAAAAAGGACAAGTAAGGCTAGAAGAGATACCAAAAGAGTGGAGCCTATCACAAGTGTTCAATCTGCCAAAGATAGCCAGCCAAACAATGAAGCTGACTTTAGGAATAGTAAAAGAGCCCCAAACCAGGTTATGCCAAGGAACAATGGCCCTCTTATTCCTCCACCAATTCCAAACAGATTTAATAGTGAATTCCCCATCAAGGTTGAGGGTCCAACTGATCTTATCAGCTTCTAAGGAGTTGGGCTGACAACTGTTGGGAGTGAGAGAAGTTAATTCCCTAAGCTCCCAAGAGTTGGGAAAAGGCCACCTCCAGTTGCTCCCGGAAATGATCTGACTAACTTTAGTATTCCCATTAAGGCCAGAGTCATACAAGATTCTATCACCATACCTATCCCACAGAGAACCCACAGGATGCCAATTGTCATACCATAAGAAGGTATTTTGGCCATTCCCAATTTTATGCTTAATGAGAGGGTAGATAACAGGTCTAAGAGAGAGAACCTTCCTCCAAACCCAAGAAGGGTCATTAGGAGATTTAATTTTCCAAAAGCATCTCCCCTTAAGAAGATAGGACTTAACCCACTGACACCACATAGATTTTTCCCCTCCAGAAAGGAGGAACCAAATGTGTTTGGCAACAGCCGCCTTATTCCACACCTCAAGAGATTTGAAACCAAGGCCACCCTCCTTTTTAGGAGTACAAACACTATCCCAAGCTATCTTAGCACAATGCTTCCTAAGATCAGTGCCAGACCAAAGAAAAGCTCTAAGGATGCTCTCAATCTCCCTAATGACCTTCTTGGGCATAATAAATAAAGATGACCAATAAACTTGCATGGAGAACAAAATGGTTTGTATAAGCTGGGCCCTACCCGCATAGGAAAGCAGCTTGTTGGTCCAGCTATTAACTCTTTTAGTGATTCTATCTACAAGTTGTTTGCAATCAGTTGCTTTCAACTTAGTAGTGATAAGAGGCACCCCAAGATATTTAACAGGAAGGGAACCTTCAGAGAATGGAGCCACAGCAAGAATATCATCCCTCAGATTCTTGTTACAACCAGAGAAGTACAAATTGCTCTTACTAGGATTCGGAGTAAGGCCAGATAGAAGTCTAAACTCATCCAAACCCTCCATAATCAGCTTCACAGTGTTAACATCACCTTTGCTAAAGATCATGAGATCATCAGCGAAGCAAAGGTTAACAATTTTAGTTTTCTCACATCTCCAATGGAATTTAAAGAGAGGATGCTTAGATTTTTCAGCTAAGATCCTTGCAAGAATTTCCATAGCCAGGACAAAGAGGTAGGGGGACATAGGATCACCCTGCCTAAGACCTCTAGCGCCTTTAAAATAACCATGCAGGCTACCATTGATGCATATGGAGAAAGAAGGGCTAGTAATGCAAGCTCTAACCCAAGAAATCATTTTATGAGGGAAACCCATAGCAGTGAGGAGCTTTTCTTAGTTTCTGTTAGGCTTGTTTTGTTGGTTCGGTGTATAGTTGGTTTAGGGCTTGGGGTATTCCCCTCGTAATCTTGTATATCTTTTGTTTTATTTATGTCTTATTCACCCAAAAAAAAACTTCCTCAAAAAGCTAAAGTAAGGGTTCAAAATTTTTTTTTTTTTTTTTTTTTTTTTTTGGGTATAAAATAAAGACAATAAAATTTACATGTTTACAAGGGGCATACCCCAGGCACGCCCAACAATAAATAAAACAAATAAAGCCAACAGGAACTACCACTACACCGCCTAAAGACGGGTAAACAAGAAACTGAAACACGAAACCCAAACTCTACCCATATATGCAAAGTCCTCAAGTAACCCCTACCATCAGAGATACTAGATGGGAACTTGAGATGGATATATGGGCAAGGATATACAGAAACACCACAAGCTAATAATCAAAATAACACACTAACAAAAACAACAACCCTCAAGCCGAAACAAAGATGATAGTCCACCCCACAAGCCCCCAGTCTCTACTGCAGATAAAACACGAAATCCAATAAGCATCCCACTCCTCACAGCCGTGACATCCAAGCCACTTAGCTAAAGCCATGACGGAGGGAAAAAGTCTATTCCATGAGAAATCCCAGCAAAGTCACATGAAGCTCGCACGATCAAGAACCATAAGTCACGGTCTAGGGAGTTGAAGTGAAAACAAAAGCCCCTCAGTAACAAACCAAAACACAGCCAATAAACTCATGAGATCAAGCATCACATCCCCCAGTCCCTACCTTGGTAGATCTCAAACCTCAAACCCCACGGCAGTGTGCCCTTCACTCCATGTCAGGCGTGGTAAAGCGATCAATTAGGATAGGTCACATGAAGACAAGAAGCAACCAGAAAACCGGTAGCTATCCTCCCGCTCATCTCCCAGTCTCTAACTCGGCTGGTAATCAAACCACTATTCCTCAAAGCAGTGACTCCCCAATCACTCTTGGCAGAGATGGCTCAAAACCACCCTCATATCGAGTCACATGAGGATCACACAAACAATCAACATGAGAAAATCAACTGTAAAAGATCCGCTACCTTGAAGCTTAATAGGAATTTATGGGCTCACCAACCATATAACTATATGCAATATGTCCCAAACAATTGAGGAGCCCAAATCAGCAACAAAACCGTGGGACAACCCACTAATTTAATAGGCCCAAATTAAACAAAATTAGCCCATTTATCAGCCCAAAAACCGTAGGCCCACCCAGGACCCACAATACAATGGTTGACTATTCTTCAATTGTAAGCCCACTTGTATTGATAATAAATTATAAATACAATTCACAAAACCTGCTCCAAGTAAGAAAACCTTGAGGCAAGCAAACCCACGTGCATTTTAGTCCACACGGGGCCCACCAACAACAACACCAAAACCCAATCTGGCGGCAAAGCACAAAGCAAACAAAAAATATATATTTAAGTATATATAAAGTTGAATAGCTTTTACCTTCCCCAATACACATCATGCACAGCCAGTATAAAGTAGATCGGCTAAATCACATAGCACGGCAGTCAATGCCACTCGCTTAAACAACTCACGTGTCCAGCTGTACCTAACACGTCAATACCGTGCGTGTAAAACACGCTTCTTCTCTGCACAATATTCAGATAATCAGTAGCTCCGGTGAATGAAACTGCACAGCGACGAAGCCTGACCCAACCAGTACCGAAGTAGACAAGCTCACGTCGGAGGAGAACCAACTACATCCAGCACACGGGGCTCAGGTACCAGCAAGATTCCAAACCCGTATACCAAAAAAGTAACTCAGCGATGAACGTAATCCACCATAACACAGATGCAACGACGCCGGAAAGCACCCCAGATCCGGGTAACACAAAACCAGTTATCACCGGCGATAAAAATACCACTTGCGACAAGCTAGTAAACCACCAAGTCATCTGAACAACAGACAACCGGAACAACAGGGGCAGTGACCACTACCCTTCAAACCATCCTGGAACAGCAACCACAAGGTGATGCCAGAACAACTCCTGCGCAGCACCCAAACAAACCGTCATCACGTAGACTCTCCAACAGCATCAGAAACAGAGCACACCATGAACTGTGCGCACGAGACCAAATCCGGAGTAGACTAAACTAGCAAACGCGCCGGAAACGTGTATGCACCAGAAGCCAACGGCGACCCAAGCACCATATCAACACTGAAACTCCACTTCCTTGGGCCCAAGTTAGAACTCCAACCGAGAAAAGTGGAGCTTCTGCATACAATCTGAACAATAGTCTCTAGTCAACAACGCAGGATCCCAAAAGACCCGGTTTTCCCCACACATCACTCACTAAACACTCACACACTCATACTCAAAGATGAGCTAACAGATTCACCATTGTTACACCCGGGGGAGCTTTCTCTCTCTAGATTCTAGAGAGAGGAGCTCTACTTTCTTCCCCTTGTTTGGTTCAAAAGGTTCAAGCTTCCTAACGAAGCTAAAACGAAGGTTCAGAGGCTTCAAGCTAAAACTTGCAGAGATGTCCTTGAGGGAGGACCATGGTATGTAGGGGGTTTCCTTCTCATTCTTAAGCAGTGGCACCGCATGATGAAACTGCATAAGGAAGATAAGAAAACTATCCCGGTCTGGGCGAAGTTCTTTAATATTCCTTTGGAACATTGGCATGAGGAGGGTTTAGGTCGAATTGCTAGTGCTGTGGGGGCTCCTCTGTTTATGGACCAGCTTACATCTTCAGGTAGTCAAATTTCATTTGCTAGAATTTGTGTTAATATGTCTGCGGACTCTGCTTTTCCTGATAGCTTTGATATTACTAGTGGTGAGGAGACTAGTACCATACACGTTGAGTATCAGGGTATACCCTCTCGATGCTTACACTGTCAGGTATTTGGTCATGATACCAAAGTATGTGTGTCTGCTCAAGTGGAGAAGCTTGTTGAGTTACAGAAGCGCTCTGAAGATAGGGGTGACCCTGATGGAGGTTGGACTCATGTGAAGGATAAGGGTAAAAAGAAGATGGGAGACCCCCCATCCCCTGGCCAAAATGCCCACATTGAAGAAACAAGTACATCTGTAGCAATGGAAGAGGACAGAGTTTTAATTCCTGAGGGGGGTAATGCCCCTACTGAGTTTGAACAGCCTGCTGCTAAGGACTCTGGTCAGATGATTGTTTTTCCTGATGATGCTGTGGAGGATGCTGTTATTAGTCCAGGAGTGGAGGAACGCACAGGAGCTAGTGAGCTAGAGGAGGTTAAGGTAGTGACTGAAAATTCACCAATGTTACAGGAAGACAAGGGAGAGGATGGACTAGTGGTGGGTAGCTCTACAAAGAAGAAATCTTCTGGCAGACCTTCAGGTAGCCAGAGGAAGAAAAAGAGGTAACTGTTTTCTTTTTTTGGTTCCTTTTTGTGGTGATCTGGTTGTGTTACTTTTTTTAGTTAGTTATCATGTCCATAAAACTTGCATTTTGGAATGTTAGAGGGTTTAACAACCCTTCAAAGCATAAAGAAGTTGTTGATTTTGTAAAGAAAAATGACATTAAAATAATGGGCGTTTTGGAAACTAAAATTAAAATGGACCAAGGAAGCTAAACTTTTTGATAGTAGCTTTAATAATTGGAAATTAGTGTCTAATTCACAACCAGATCTGCCAGCTCGTATTTGGTTATGTTGGGATCCATCCTTTTGTGATATTTTGGAACTTCAAAGGTCTAATCAGCTTATTTTTGTTAAAGTGACTGTTTTGGAAAGTAATTTCTCTTTTTTTGCTACTTTTGTGTATGCTGAAAATAAGCATGAGCTTAGGCTCCCTCTTTTTGGTGACCTAAAAAAAATTGCAGTCAAAATTGCTCATCACCCCTCCATTTTCCTTGGTGATTTTAATGCTGTTAGGTTTTCTCATGAAAAAATGGGGGGGAAGGAGGGGTGGTGTAGTGCCAATGATACTTTTAACAATCTGATTTTGGATTCTGAGTTGGATGATTTGTGTTATAAGGGGTGTCAATTTACCTGGTCTAATAAACGGGGGGGTGGGGATTTTATTACTTCTAAACTTGATCGTGCCCTTGTGAACGAAAAATGGTTAAATGTGAACCCCAACTCCTATGCTCTTTTCTTGCCTCCTGGTGTCTCTGATCACTCTCCTGTGATTATTCACTTGGGCCAAGAGGGGGTTAACTTAAAAAAACCATTCAAGTTCTTTGACTTTTGGGCTGACCATGTTGAATTCCTCCCTCGAGTGCAGGGTGTTTGGAGAAAATATGTTAGGGGCTCTCCTATGTTTAGGGTATGTCAAAAGTTGAAGACTTTAAAACCTATTCTGAAGGCCCTTAATAAGAAAGAGTTTAGTGAGGTTTCTACTAGAGTTGGGATTGCCAAGGACCATCTCTTTAGTGCTCAAATTAAGCTTGATAAGGATCCGATGAATTTAACTCTTCAAGAGGCGGAAAGAGTTGCCTATAGTAATTATGTGGATCTTAGTAAAGCTGAGGAAAGTCTTGCTCGCCAGAAATCCCGTGTCCAATGGCTTGGTTTGGGGGATAGGAATTCCAAATTTTTCTTTAGAACCGTTAAGGGTAATGTTAATAGGGGTCGGATCCATAGTGTTGTGCTTCCTTGTGGGGATAGAGTGACTAAAAGTGAAGAGGTCCATAGAACTTTTGTGGATTCCTTCACTAATCTGTTTGGTAAGCCTTTTGAGGACCATTATAATGGGTTTGATAGGATTGCTAATCTTGTCACTAGGCGTGTGACTTCTAATCAGTTCCAGACCCTTGCTAGGGAGGTCACCGACAAAGAAATCATTGATGCTTTCAAATCCCTGAAAGCTAATAAAGCCCCTGGCCCTGATGGGTATTCTGCGGGGTTCTTTTTGAAAGCTTGGGATATTGTGGGTAGGGAGGTTGTTGCTGCTATTAAATCATTTTTTACATCGGGGGAGCTTCTTCAGGAAATGAATAGCACCATTATTGCTCTCATTCCTAAGATCCCTAATGCCGAAAAAGTGGGCGACTTCAGACCTATCTCTTGTTGTAACACCCTGTACAAATGCATTTCTAAGATCATTGCTGATAGGATTAAAGTGGTTCTCCATGACCTCATTGATCCTGTTCAATCAGCTTTTGTTCCTGGAAGGAGAATTGCTGATAATATCTTCCTTTCACAAGAGCTTATGCGTGGTTATCATAAATCTTCTCGTACCCCTAGGTGTGCCATGAAAGTCGATATTATGAAA
Source organism: Camellia granthamiana (assembly GCA_036172215.1). Taxonomy (NCBI): domain Eukaryota; kingdom Viridiplantae; phylum Streptophyta; class Magnoliopsida; order Ericales; family Theaceae; genus Camellia; species Camellia granthamiana. The sequence continues at coordinate 67,262,238 of CM069908.1, forward strand.
GCTTATAATAATGTGAGGTGGGAGTTTGTCCTTGATGTCCTTAATGCGATGGGGTTTCCCCCTAATATCATCCATTGGGTCAAAGCCTGTATGACTAGCCCTTCTTATTCTATTTGTATTAATGGGAGTCTTCATGGTTACTTTAGGGGGGAGAGAGGTTTGAGGCAAGGTGACCCTATGTCCCCTTATCTCTTTGTTATAGTCATGGAGATCCTGTCGAGAATTCTGGCTGAGAAAGCTTCTCATCCGCATTTCAAATTCCATTGGAGGTGTGATAAAACCAAAATTGTAAATTTGTGCTTTGCGGATGATCTAATGATTTTCTGTAAAGGGGATGTGTTTACTGTGCAATCCATTAAAAATGGTTTGGAGGAGTTTAAAGAGCTATCTGGTTTGTCTCCTAGCCCTAATAAGAGTCACATCTTTTTCTCTGGTTGTGAACAGAGGTTAAGAGATGAGACTCTTAGGGTTTGTAACTTCAGTGAAGGCACTTTGCCTGTGAGGGTACTTAGGAGCTGTGGATTGTGATCAACTGGTGGAGAGAATATCTAAGAGGATTAAATGCTGGACTAATAAGTGTCTCACTTATGCGGGTAGAGCTCAGCTGATTCAATCTGTTCTGTTCTCTATGCAAGTATATTGGACCTCTCTGTTTATTCTCCCTAAGAAGGTCATTCGTTCCATTGAGAGTCTGTTTAGAGCTTTCTTATGGTCTGGTAGTGAGAGGAGGAGTTGTGGGGCTAAGGTGTCTTGGGAGCGACTCTGTTCCCCTAAAGTGGAAGGGGGCTTGGGTTTCAAGTCTCTTAGTGTGTGGAACCAGGCTGCTATTGCTAAGCATATCTGGTTTCTTCTCTCTGGGGGTGAGCAATCTATGTGGTGTTTGTGGATCAAGTCGTATATTCTTAAAGGTATAAGTTTTTGGAGAGTTAGGTTGCATAATGACCCCTCTTGGGTTTGGAGGAAAATTCTCTCTCTTAGACCTATCATCTACCCTTTAGTTAAATATAGGGTGGGGGACGGGTCTAGAGTCTCTCTTTGGTTTGATAACTGGCACCCTTTGGGCTCTATCTGGGACAAATATGGGGCTAGAATCGTTTATGACTCTGCTTTGAGTCTTGATGCGAAGGTTAGTGAGATTGTGGAGGGCAATAGTTGGAAGTGGCCTTTTCCTTCCTCTTGGGAGATTATGGACCTCATTTCTAGCACCCCCTCCTCATTTCTTCCTACTGGTGGGTCTGATCATGTTGTTTGGGAACCCGCCACAAATGGCAAGTTCACTATTCAGTCTACCTGGCACTCTCGAAGGCAACATTTTGATCGTGTGACTTGGTCTAAAGTTATTTGGGGGCCGCATAACATCCCTAAAGTGAGTTTTGTGGTGTGGATGGCTATTCTTGGCAGATTGAATACCGGAGAAAGATTAAAACTCTTTGGTGTGACTCCTTCTTCTGAGTGTCCTTTCTGCCAGCATCACTATGAAGACCATAATCATTTATTCTTTGACTGTCCCTACTCTTGCAGAATTTGGGCCTGTATAAAGGGTAAGATTAATGTTGACTGGCCATCTCTTCCTTGGAATAATTTGGTCCAGCTTGTTGCTAAATCTGTGAGAGGGGTAGCTTTAGGGTCTATTATTACCAAGCTTGCTTTTGCCTGTACTGTGTACCAGATATGGATTGTCAGGAATAATAGGGTCTTTAGCAAGGATGTGGTCCATGAAGTGGTGGTTATTAAGAGTATTGTGGATATGGTTCGATTCAGGGTAATGCATATTACCAATTTGACTTCCCATCGCACTGACAGCTGGTTCATGAACCAGTGGAAACTTCCTCAATCAATTATGAAGGCTGCTGGAGCTGTTGAGTGGAAAGTGAGTTCACCAAATGTGGGTTGAGTGATGGTTAGCAGATATCTGTGGGGTTTCCTAATGTTTGTTATTATTACAGGTTTGCCAATCATAGGGAAGGGGAAGCTTGAGTGTTTGCCTCTATTTTTGTGGGTTGAGTGTAATGTGAGAGATAAGCAAACTCCACTCCCAAAATCACTAGCCATATTGAGAGGGACTAACATGTTTTCTATATTATCTGTATCTGTTTCTTTTGCAGGTGTATGGAGCTTTGTTTTTCCGAGTGATATGAGAATAGATATCTGTGGGTTGAGTGTTGTGAGCAATGATAATATGGGTGCTACATGTCTCCTGTTTTTGAGCCTTGCAAAATATTTATTTGATGGTTACTTATCTCTGTTTGGTTCTTGCTGGATTACAGGGTCTACTATAACGTGTAGAACCTGTTTGGGTCTCCTGGTGTGGCAGCAGATTACACATGGACAGCGCTGCCTGGTTTGGTGCATCAGTTGGGTTGCTTTGAAGCTCGAAGCTGGATTTGTTTGTGTTGATGGCTGCTTTTAGCGCCTCGTGTGTGAAGATCTACTTTTCGTTATGCTGTTTTTGTGGTGTGTTTGGTTTTGCCCTCCCGTGTGGGTAGTACACGGGTTTTATACTTTTTGGTTTGTGTCATCTGTTGCTATTTAATTATCGGGTGTGTTCATGTCCCTCATTTCCTTGTTATGCGGCACATGAACACTCTTTTTGTTTCCTGTCTATGATGTATGGTTTGTTTAGCTTAGCGTCTGGGCTGTTTGTTCCTTTTTGGTTTGTGTAGGTTGGCTGCCGGATCAGGTTCCTTCCAGGTTTGGTCTTGTTTTGTTTTTTGTTTTATTTGGGTTATTGTATAGTGCTTTGGGTTAGGGCCTGGGGTATGCCCCTTGTCATGGTGTAAGTTTTTTGTCTTTTATTTATGACTTATCCACCCAAAAAAAAAAAGGTTCAAGCTTCCTCAAGAAGCTAAAACGAAGGTTCAAAAGGTTCAAGATCCCTCAAGAAGCTAAAACGAAGGTTCACAAGGTTCAAGCTCCCTCAACAAGCTAAAATAAGGGTTCACAAGGTTCAAGCTTCCTCAAGAAGCTAAAATAAGGGTTCAAAAGGTTCAAGCCTCCTCAAGAAACTAAAACGAAGGTTCAAAATGTTCAAGTCCCTCAAGAAGTTGAAACGAAGGATCAAAAGGTTCAAACTCCCTCCAGAAGCTAAAACGAAGGTTCAAAAGGTTCAAGCTCCCTCAAGAATCTGAAACGAAGGTTCAAAAGGTTCAAACTCCCTCCAGAAGCTAAAACGAAGGTTCAAAAGGTCCAAGCTCCCTGAAGAAGCTAAAACGAAGGTTCAGAAGGTTCCACTTCCTCAAGAAGCTGAAACACGGGTTCAAAAGGTTCAAGCTCCCTCAAGAAGCTAAAATGAAGGTTCAAAGGGTTCAAGCTCCCTGAAGAAGCTAAAACGAAGGTTGAAAATGTTCAAGCTTTCTCAAGAAGCTAAAACGAAGGTTCCGAGGGTTCAACTTCCTCAAAAAGCTAAAGTAAGGGTTCAAAAGGTTCAAGCTTCCTAAAGAAGCTAAAACGAAGGTTCAAAAGGTTCAGGCTCCCTCAAGAAGCTAAAACGAAGGTTCAGAAGGTTCAACTTCCTCAAGAAGCTGAAACAAGGGTTCAAAAGGTTCAAGCTCCCTCAAGAAGCTAAAACGAAGGTTCAAAAGGTTCAAGCTCCCTCAAGAAGCTAAAATGGAGATTCAGAAGCTTCAACTTCCTCAAGAAGCTAAAATAAGGGTTCAAAAGGTTCAAGCTTCCTCAAGAAGCTAAAACGAAGGTTCAAAAGGTTCAAGCTCCCTCAAGAAGCTAAAACGAAGGTTCAAATGGTTCAAGCTCCCTCAAGAAGATAAAACGAAGGTTGAAAATGTTCAAGCTTCCTCAAGAAGCTAAAACGAAGGTTCAGAGGCTTCAAGCTATCTCAAGAACCCAAAATTAGGGTTCAAAAGGTTTAAGCTTCCTCAAGAAGCTAAAACGAAGGTTCAAAATGTTCAAGTCCCTCAAGAAGTTGAAACGAAGGTTCAAAAGGTTCAAACTCCCTCCAGAAGCTAAAACGAAGGTTCAAAAGGTTCAAGCTCCCTCAAGAAGCTAAAACGAAGGTTCCGAAGGTTCAACTTCCTCAAGAAGCTGAAACAAGGGTTCAAAAGGTTCAAGCTCCCTCATGAAGCTAAAACAATGGTTCAAAAGGCTCAAGCTCCCTCAAGAAGCTAAAACGAAGGTTGAAAATGTTCAAGCTTCCTCAAGAAGCTAAAACGAAGGTTAAGAGGGTTCAAGCTTCCTCAAGAAGCCAAAACAAGGGTTCAAAACGTTCAAGCTTCCTCAAGAAGCTAAAACGAAGGTTCAAAATGTTCATGTCCCTCAAGAAGCTGAAACGAAGGTTCAAAAGGTTCAAACTCCCTCCAGAAGCTAAAACGAAGGTTCAAAAGGTCCAAGAGCCTTGAAGAAGCTAAAACGAAGGTTCAGAAGGTTCAACTTCCTCAAGAAGCTGAAACAAGGGTTCAAAAGGTTCAAGCTCCCTCAAGAAGCTAAAACGAAGGTTCAAAAGGTTCAAGCTCCCTGTAGAAGCTAAAACGAAGGTTGAAAATGTTCAAGCTTCCTCAAGAAGCTAAAACGAAGGTTCCGAGGGTTCAAGCTTCCTCAAGAAGCCAAAACAAGGGTTTAAAACGTTCAACCTTCCGCAAGATGCTAAAACGAAGGTTCAAAATGTTCAAGTCCCTCAAGAAGTTGAAACGAAGGTTCAAAAGGTTGAAACTCCCTCCAGAAGTTAAAACGAAGGTTGAAAAGGTCCAAGCTCCCTGAAGAAGCTAAAACGAAGGTTCACAAAGTTCAACTTCATCAAGAAGCTGAAACAAGGGTTCAAATGGTTCAAGCTCCCTGAAGAAGCTAAAATGAAGGTTCAAAAGGTTCAAGCTCCCTGAAGAAGCTAAAACGAAGGTTCAGAAGGTTCAACCTCCTCAAGAAGCAAAAACGAAGGTTCAAAAGGTTCAAGCTTCCTTAAGAAGCTAAAACGAAAGTTCAAAAGGTTCCAGATCCCTCAAGAAGCTAAAACGAACGTTCACAAGGTTCAAGCTCCCTCAAGAAGCTAAAACTAACGTTAAAAATGTTCAAGCTTCGTAAAGAAGCTAAAATAAGGGTTCAAAAGGTTCAAGCTTCCTCAAGAAGCTAAAACGAAGGTTCAAAATGTTCAAGTCCCTCAAGAAGTTGAAACGAAGGATCAAAAGGTTCAAACTCCCTCCAGAAGCTAAAACGAAGGTTCAAAAGGTTGAAGCTCCCTCAAGAAGCTAAAATGAAGGTTCAGAAGGTTCTTTTTTTTGGGTGGGTAAGTTCAGAAGGTTTAACTTCCTCAAGAATAATAAGGGTTTAAAAGGTTCAAGCTCCCTCAAGAAGCTAAAACGAAGGTTCAAAAAGTTCAAGCTCCCTCAAGAAGCTAAAATGAAGGTTCAGAAGGTTCAACTTCCTCAAGAAACTGAAACAAGAGTTCAAAAGGGTCAAGCTCCCTCAAGAAGCTAAAACAAAGGTTCAAAAGGTTCAAGCTCCCTTAAGAAGCTAAAACAAAGGTTGAAAATGTTCAAACTTCCTCAAGAAGCTAAAACGAAGGTTAAGAGGGTTCAAGCTTCCTCAAGAAGCCAAAACAAGGGTTCAAAACGTTCAAGCTTCCTCAAGAAGCTAAAACGAAGGTTCAAAACGTTCAAGTCCCTCAAGAAGCTGAAACGAAGCTTCAAAAGGTTCAAACTCCCTCCAGAAGATAAAACGAAGGTTCAAAAGGTCCAAGAGCCCTGAAGAAGCTAAAACGAAGGTTCAGAAGGTTCAACTTCCTCAAGAAGCTGAAATAAGGGTTCAAAAAGTTCAAGCTCCCTCAAGAAGCAAAAACGAAGGTTCAAAAGGTTCAAGCTCCCGGAAGAAGCTAAAACGAAGGTTGAAAATGTTCAAGCTTCCTCAAGAAGCTAAAACGAAGGTTCCGAGGGTTCAAGCTTCCTTAAGAAGCCAAAACTTATTTACCCAAAAAAAAAAAAAAAAAGCCAAAACAAGGGTTCAAAAGGTTCAAGCTTCCACAAGAAGCTAAAACGAATGTTCAAAATGTTCAAGTCCCTCAAGAAGTTGAAACGAAGCTTCAAAAGGTTCAACTCCCTCCAGAAGCTAGAACGAAGGTTCAAAAGGTTCAAACTCCCTCAAGAAGTTAAAACGAAAGTTCAGAAGGTTCAACTTCCTCAAGAAGCTTAAATAAGGGTTCAAAAGGTTCAAGCTTCCTCAAGAAGCTAAAACGAAGGTTCAAAAGGTTCAAGATCCCTCAAGAAGCTAAAACAAAGGTTCACAAGGTTCAAGCTCCCTCAAGAAGCTAAAACGAACGTTAAAAATGTTCAAGCTTCCTCAAGAAGCTAAAATAAGGGTTCAAAAGGTTCAATCTTCCTCAAGAAGATCCACCCAAAAAAAATCTTCCTCAAGAAGCCAAAACGCAGGTTCAAAAGGTTCAAGTCCCTCAAGAAGTTGAAACGAAGGATCAAAAGGTTCAAACTCCCTCCAGAAGCTAAAACGAAGGTTCAAAAGGTTCAAGCTCCCTCAAGAAGCTAACACGAAGGTTTAGAAGATTCAACTTCCTCAGGAAGCTAAAACAAGGGTATAAAAGGTTCAAGCTCCCTCAAGAAGCTAAAACGAAGTTCAAAAGGTTCAAGCTCCCTCAAGAAGCTGAAACGAAGGTTCAAAAGGTTCAAACTCCCTCCAGAAGCTAAAACGAAGGTTCAAAAGGTCCAAGCTCCCTGAAGAAGCTAAAACGAAGGTTCAGAAGGTTCCACTTCCAGAAGAAGCTGAAACAGGGGTTCAAAAGGTTCAAGCTCCCTCAAGAAGCTAAAATGAAGGTTCAAAAGGTTCAAGCTCCCTCAAGAAGCTAAAACGAAGGTTGAAAATGTTCAAACTTCCTCAAGAGGCTAAAACGAAGGTTCCGAGGGTTCAACTTCCTCAAAAAGCTAAAATAAGGGTTCAAAAGGTTCTAGCTTCCTCAATAAGCTAAAACGAAGGTTCAAAATGTGAATAATAGTACATTGAGCATACATTTACTTATTGCTAATGTCTGTAAATGATATTCTGTTTTCTATCAGAGTATGTAACTCTTATTTCTATCAGAATTGGCCAATACATCAATGTCAGTAATAGTACTTCAATGTACCTCTAACCGTTAATAATTATCATTATTATCGTTCGGATCTTTGTTGTAAATGTTACATTGATATGAAGTTATGTATTGACGTTATGATTCTTGTGGTAAAAATCATATTGGTATGAAGTTATATATGTTATATGAGGAACACTATGAACCTATGGAAACATTGAAGAGGTTACACTTTGTGTGAAACCTTGTGAACTATGGAACGTATCAAAGAAATTGTGAAGTTGTGAACTTGAGTGGCCAAGGGCCAATTTGTGATATTGTGTAACATTCTGAGTAACATTCTGGGCCGAGGGCCAATTTGTGATATTGTGTAACATTCTGAGTAACATTCTGGGCCGAGGGCCAATGTGTGATATTGTGTAACAGTCTGAGTAACATTCTGGGCCGAGGGCCAATTTGTGATATTGTGTAACATTCTGAGTAACATTCCGGGCCGAGGGCCAATTTGTGATATTGTGTAACATTCTGAGTAACATTCTGGGCCGAGGGCCAATGTGTGATATTGTGTAACATTCTGAGTAACATTCTGGGCCGAGGGCCAATGTGTGATATTGTGTAACAGTCTGAGTAACATTCTGGGCCGAGGGCCAATTTGTGATATTGTGTAACATTCCGTGTAACATTCTGGGCCGAGGGCCATTTGTGACACTCTGTAACATTCTGTGTAACATTCTGGGCCGAGGGCCATGTTGTGACATTCTGTAATATTCTGGGCCGAGGACTAAGTGTAACATTCTGGGTCATAGATCACTCTGTAGCATTGGATTAATTTACATGCATTTGGTTGTGAGTTATGGTTTCAATTATCTTGGTACTATTATTCACTGAGCTTTGCTCACCCCTTACATTGTCTGTTTCTGTAGGTCGTCAAACCGGGAACCAGTCTTAACTCCTGAAGCTCGTTCCTTTTTGTCAACCCTTATGGTCAGGCACATAAGAAGACCCGCCCTATCTTTGTAGACTTTTGTCAAGTGTTGGCTTGTATTTTAATTACCTGTTTTGGGTTGTCTGTAACTAATACTTTTGGTTGTACGTCTTAGGGCAAAGGTTGCATGTATATACGTAACCAGTACGTAATTGGTTAGTTCTGTATATGATGCTCTGTTTTGATATGCATGATCCTGGCATGTTATAGTAGCTCAATGGAAGTTTGGATATTGCTCATTTATGTATTATGCTTCCGTCCAGGCCCCTATAATATACATTTATCTCAGGTTTATCATATGTTTCTGCATGGGTCATGCCCGAACTTTTAGGGGCAGGTTCGGGTCGTGACAAGTGGTATCAGAGCACGAGTTGCTATCTCACACACGGATCCATTGAGCTTTAGGATGTCTAGAAAAGCTTTAGGCATTTTGAATGACATCCAGAAAATATATGACAGACCGATAGCAACGTTAAGAGTACTCTGATAAGGCTAACAAGTTTGCATTATGTCTACTGTATAATGATTGTTGTGCAGCATATGGCGAGAATAAGGATAAAGGATTTTACCTCTGCTGGGTTAAAAAAAAAAAAAAAAATTGTTGGTAGACTGTATAAACAAGCAGGTGGGACTTGATCAACAAAGTTGCCCGGCAGAAGTGGGGTAAGAATTCAAGTTGACTGGTAAGATAATTTATATGTCCATGATGAAGTGCAATTTATGTTATTCAAACTCCCTCCAGAAGCTAAAACGAAGGTTCAAAAGGTTCAAGCTCCCTCAAGAAGCTAAAACGAAGGTTCCGAAGGTTCAACTTCCTCAAGAAGCTGAAACAAGGGTTCAAAAGATTCAAGTTCCCTCAAGAAGCTAAAACAAAGGTTCAAAAGGTTCAAGCTCCCTCAAGAAGCTAAAACGAAGGTTGAAAATGTTCAAGCGTCCTCAAGAAGCTAAAACGAATGTTAAGACGGTTCAAGCTTCCTCAAGAAGCCAAAACAAGGGTTCAAAACGTTCAACCTTCCTCAAGAAGCTAAAACGATGGTTCAAAATGTTCAAGTCCCTCAAGAAGCTGAAACGAAGGTTCAAAAGGTTCAAACTCCCTCCAGAAGCTAAAACGAAGGTTCAAAAGGTCCAAGAGCCCTGAAGAAGCTAAAACGAAGGTTCAAAAGGTTCAACTTCCTCAAGAAGCTGAAACAAGGGTTCAAAAGGTTCAAGCTCCCTCAAGAAGCTAAAACGAAGGTTCAAAAGATTCAAACTCCCTGAAGAAGCTAAAACGAAGGTTGAAAATGTTCAAGCTTCCTCAAGAAGCTAAAATGAAGGTTCCGAGGGTTCAAGCTTCCTCAAGAAGCCAAAACAAGGGTTCAAAAGGTATAAGCTTCCTCAAGAAGCTAAAATGAATGGTCAAAATGTTCAAGTCCCTCAAGAAGTTGAAACGAAGGTTCAAAAGGTTCAAACTCCCTCCAGAAGCTAGAACAAAGGTTCAAAAGGTTCAAGCTCCCTCAAGAAGCTAAAACGAAGGTTCAGAAGGTTCAACTTCCTCAAGAAGCTGAAATAAGGGTTCAAAAGGTTCAAGCTCCCTCAAGAAGCTAAAATGAAGGTTCAAAAGGTTCAAGCTCCCTCAAGAAGCTAAAACGAAGGTTCCGAGGGTTCAACCTCCTCAAGAAGCTAAAACGAAGGTTGAAAAGGTTCAAGCTTCCACAAGAAGCTAAAACGAATGTTCAAAATGTTCAAGTCCCTCAAGAAGTTGAAACGAAGGTTCACAAGGTTCAACTTTCTCCAGAAGCCAGAAGGAAGGTTCAAAAGGTTCAAGCTCCCTCAAGAAGCTAAAACGAAGGTTCAAAATGTTCAAGTCACTCAAGAAGCTGAAACGAAGGTTCAAAAGGTTCAAACTCCCTCCAGAAGCTAAAACGAAGGTTCAAAAGGTCCAGGAGCTCCGAAGAAGCTAAAACGAAGGTTCAGAAGGTTCAACTTCCTCAAGAAGCTGAAATAAGGGTTCAAAAGGTTCAAGCTCCCTCAAGAAGCAAAAACGAAGGTTCAAAAGGTTCAAGCTCCCTGATGAAGCTAAAACGAAGGTTGAAAACGTTCAAGCTGTTTATGCACATGGGCTGGTTTGTTTTATATATATATATATGAGTTTTATATTTATATATTATATATGTGTTTTCAAACACATGGGCCCACAGTTGCTAGTGCCGATTGGTGTATTCATCCACTCTCTTTTTGGACCGTGGATTATGGGCTGCTGTAATTATTAAAGGGTCACTTGGGTGGGCCACAGTTTCTTTTAATTGGGGTTGTTATTAGGCCCATGTTGGACTTATATGCTTAAATACTTTCGTGGGCCTAAAAAATTTTTTGTACAATTGTTCATATATCTTTCCCCAGTACCCATCTATTATTTTTGGATGGTAGAGGATACTTGGGGATAAAAATGATATATGCACAATTTTTGTTTATTATAGTTTTGTTGGGAACCCATTGTTACGGGTGTGCTTTTAATTAGTTATTTTAATATTCTTTATTAGTTTTCCCATTTTGGTGGGTTTGTGATTTCATTGTATTACCTGGGGTATGCCCCTTGTAAACGTGTAAGTTTTTTGTCTTTAATTTATGACTTGCCCACCCAAAAAAGAAAACGTTCAAGCTTCCTCAAGAAGCTAAAACGAAGGTTCCGAGGGTTCAAGCTTCCTTAAGAAGCCAAAACAAGGGTTCAAAATGTTCAAACTTCCACAAGAAGCTAAAATGAATGTTCAAAATGTTCAAGTCCCTCAAGAAGTTGAAACGAAGGTTCAAAAGGTTCAACTCCCTCCAGAAGCTAGAACGAAGGTTCAAAAGGTTCAAGCTCCCTCAAGAAGCTAAAACGAAGGTTCAGAAGGTTCAACTTCCTCAAGAAACTTAAATAAGGGTTCAAAAGGTTCAAGCTTCCTCAAGAAGCTAAAACGAAGGTTCAAAAGGTTCAAGCTCCCTCAAGAAGCTAAAACGAAGGTTCAGAAGGTTCAACCTCCTCAAGAAGCTAAAAACGAAGGTTCAGAAGGTTCAACCTCCTCAAGAAGCTAAAACGAATGTTCAAAAGGTTCAAGCTTCCTCAAGAAGCTAAAACGAAGGTTCAGAAGGTTAAACCTCCTCAAGAAACTAAAACGAAGGTTCAAAAGGTTCAAGCTTCCTCAAGAAGCTAAAACGAAGGTTCAGAAGGTTCAACCTCCTCAAGAAGCTAAAACGAAGGTTCAAAAGGTTCAAGCTTCCTCAAGAAGCTAAAACGAAGGTTCGAAAGGTTCAAGATCCCTCAAGAAGCTAAAACGAAGGTTCACAAGTTCAAGCTCCCTCAAGAAGCTAAAACGAACGTTAAAAATGTTCAAGCTTCCTCAAGAAGCTAAAATAAGGGTTCAAAAGGTTCAAGCTTCCTCAAGAAGCTAAAACGAAGGTTGAAAAGGTTCAAGCTCCCTCAAGAAACTAAAACGAAGGTTCAGAAGGTTCAACCTCCTCAAGAAGCTAAAACGAAGGTTCAAAAGGTTCAAGCTTCCTCAAGAAGCTAAAACGAAGGTTCAAAAGGTTCAAGATCCCTCAAGAAGCTAAAACGAAGGTTCACAAGGTTTAAGCTCCCTCAAGAAGCTAAAACGAACGTTAAAAATGTTCAAGCTTCCTCAATAAGCTAAAATAAGGGTTCAAAAGGTTCAAACTTCCTCAAGAAGCTAAAACGAAGGTTCAAAATGTTCAAGTCCCTCAAGAAGTTGAAACGAAGGATCAAAAGTTTCAAACTCCCTCCAGAAGCTAAAATGAAGGTTCAAAAGGTTCAAGCTCCCTCAAGAAGCTAAAACGAAGGTTCAGAAGGTTCAACTTCCTCAAGAAGCTAAAACAAGGGTTTAAAAGGTTCAAGCTCCCTCAAGAAGCGAAAACGAAGGGTCAAAAGGTTCAAGCTCCCTCCAGAAGCTAAAACGAAGGTTAAACGGTTCAAGCTCCCTCAAGAAGCTAAAATGAAGCTTCAGAAGGTTCAACTTCCTCAAGAAGCTGAAACAAGGGTTCAAAAGGTTCAAGCTCCCTCAAGAAGCTAAAACGAAGGTTCAAAAGGTTCAAACTCCCTCCAGAAACTAAAACGAAGGTTCAAAAGGTTCAAACTCCCTGAAGAAGCTAAAACGAAGGTTCAGAAGGTTCAACTTCCTCAAGAAGCTGAAAGAAGGGTTCAAAACAATCAAGCTCCCTCAAGAAGCTAAAACAAAGGTTCAAAAGGTTCAAGCTCCATCAAGAAGCTAAAATAAGGGTTCAAAAGGTTGAAGCTTCCTCAAGATGCTAAAACAAAGGTTCAAAAGGTTCAAGCTCCCTCAGGATGGTAAAACGAAGGTTCAAAAGGTTCAAGCTCCCTCAAGAAGCTAAAACGAAGGTTGAAAATGTTCAAGCTTTCTCAAGAAGCTAAAACGAAGGTTCAGAGGATTCAAGCTTCCTCAACAAGCCAAAACAAGGGTTCAAAAGGTTCAAGCTTCCTCAAGAAGCTAAAACGAAGGTTCAAAATGTTGAAGTCCCTCAAGAAGTTGAAACGAATGTTCAAAAGGTTTAAGCTCCCTCAAGAAGCTAAAACGAAGGTTCAAAAGGTTCAAGCTCCCTCAAGAAGCTAAAAACGAAGGTTCAAAAGGTTCAAGCTCCCTCAAGAAGCTAAAATGAAGGTTTAGAAGGTTCAACTTCCTCAAGAAGCTAAAATAAGGGTTCAAAAGGTTCAAGCTCCCTTAAGAAGCTAAAACGAAGGTTCAAAAGGTTCAAGCTTCTTCAAGAAGCTAAAATGAAGGTTCAGAAGGTTCAACTTCCTCAAGAAGCTAAAATAAGGGTTCAAAAGGTTCAAGCTTCCTCAAGAAGCTAAAACGAAGGTTCAAAAGGCTCAAGCTCCCTCAAGAAGCTAAAACGATGGTTCAAAAGTTTCAAGCTCCCTCAAGAAGCTAAAACGAAGGTTGAAAATGTTCTAGCTTCCTCAAGAAGCTAAAACGAAGTTTCAGAGGGTTCAAGCTATCTCAAGAAGCCAAAATAAGGGTTCAAAAGGTTCAAGCTTCCTCAAGAAGCTAAAACGAAGGTTCAAAATGTTCAAGTCCCTCAAGAAGTTGAAACGAAGGTTCAAAAGGTTCAAACTCCCTCCAGAAGCTAAAACGAAGGTTCAAAAGGTTCAAGCTCCCTCAAGAAGCTAAAACGAAGGTTCCGAAGGTTCAACTTCCTCAAGAAGCTGAAACAAGGGTTCAAAAGATTCAAGTTCCCTCAAGAAGCTAAAACAAAGGTTCAAAAGGTTCAAGCTCCCTCAAGAAGCTAAAACGAAGGTTGAAAATGTTCAAGCTTCCTCAAGAAGCTTTTTTTTTTTTTTTTTTTGGGTGAGTAAGTCATAAATTAAAAAACAGAAAGATTACACAAATACAAGGGGCATGCCCCAGGCCCTAAACGATAAATACAAGAGCTAACAATGAGCAAGCAGCAAAGAAACTACCAAAAAAAAAAAAACCAAAACAAACAAAACTAATGGACTGTCCGAAGAAAGATGACAAAGGACAGCATGCTAAGAAAAGATCCCAAGTAACCCGAGTAAACAAAAATGTTCATACGACCCATAACAAACCTATGGGAAATGTGAACACAAAAGACCGGATAAAGGACCATATGGACCTGCTTAACCATGCACAACCCGTAATAAGAAACAAAAAACCAGGAAGATGGCCAACAACCAAAAAGATCCGAGATCCAAATAAAAACTAAACAAAAAAATAGAGCACTCAGCACTTCAGAAGCATAACCAGCAGCCATAAAAAACAAAATAGCTAACGTCCAACCCTTTGTCCCTTGATGCAGATGAACAAAAACGCTAGCCTCAGATCTTGTACCTTTGCAAACCAAAATAACAAATCGAACAAAAAAAGTACACAACCCACATATAAGCCATGATGCCCAGTTCGCACCCCCCAAAACAAAAAATAAAACAAACAAACCATGCACAACCCGCATGGATAGGCCAAAAAGAAATAAGTGCCACCAACCATTCACAATGTCTAACAGTGATAAATTAAAACATATGAAAATGAACACAAACTTTCCACCTGAGGCGCTACAAGCAGCCATCACCACAACCCAACACACCCTTGAAATCCAGAACTTAGTATCAGCAACACAGCAGCAGCTAAGGATAATGAACTGCCCTCCCGTGCAGCCAATGCCTTGCTTACACTCTATAGTAAACCCTGCATAGTATAACTCAAAGAAGTTACAACCAAATAAAGGAGAAGAGCCAATATGCAGAAAAGGTCCCTCAATATTTGATCTCACATCACTCAACCCACGATATAGGAACTCACGCCACTCAAAAATAGCTTCCTTAGCCTGCAAATAAAAACATACTATATACATAATCATTAGTATAAACAAATATAAGGACTGCTTTCACTCAACCCACAGCAATTTACTGATTATATATGTGCCTCACATCACTCAACTCTCAATAGATGTCCATGAATCACAGCAAACTGCAAAATGAACAAACCATTAGAAAAAAATATTATTGCTCACCACCACTCAACCCACATATCAAGATGCTCACATCACTCGGCAGCCCTCCCAGTCCTGACAGAGGAAAGGGGCTTCAAGATAGTACCAGGCAAATTCCACTGAGTAAGGAACCAGATGTCCCCTGGAGATATAGGCAAATTGTTCACAGATAACAATCTTCCCCTAACCATATGAATAATAGATTTGATGAGAATCTCAGCAGGTTTAGAAACTTGATTGAAAGTCCTACTATTCCTCTCCAGCCAGATACTGTAAACAGTACACATGAAAGCCAACTTAAGAATAGTAGCTCTCAGAGATTTACCCTTAGTCTCTTTTGTAGCATAAGTAATGATTCCAGGCCAAGGGAAAGTAGGCCAGTTAACATTACACTTACCTTGAATTGCAGACCAAACTCTAGAGGAGAAAGCACAGTTAAAAAAAAGGTGGGAATGACTTTCATTGGGGTCCTGACAGAAGGGGCAGGTAACAATCACCCCAAAAGCAGAGACACTCTGTCACCCGTACTAAGTCTCTCCTGGATAGCCAACCAAACAATGAAACTGACCCAAGGAATCTTATAGGTACCCCAAACAAGATCATGCCAAACTACCTTAGCAAACTTGCTTCTCCAGTGGTTCCAGGTAGAATTAATGGTAAAATCCCCATCAGCAGTGAGGGCCCATCTAATAAGATCATTACTGGAAGAATCAAGTTTACAACTCATAGGGGTAGATGAGATCCACTCCTGAATTTCCCAAGAGTTAGGGAAAGGCCAATGCCAAGAATTACCACGAACAATTTGACTAACTTTAGACTCCCTATTTAATCCAGAGTCGTACAGAATTCTGTCCCCAAACCTATCCCAGAGGGGGCCAAGAGGATGCCAGTTATCATACCAAAGGAAAGTGAATTCACCCTTACCTATCTTGTGGACGATAAGAGGAGAGACCATAGTCCTTAGAGATAAAAGCTTCCTCCAAACCCAAGAAGGGTCACTTGGCGTTTTGACATGCCAAAAACTTTTACCCTTAAGTAAATACAATTTAACCCATTGACACCACATAGATTGCTCACCTCCAGAAAACAAAAACCAAATGTGTTTAGCAATGGCAGCCCTATTCCAGATTTCTAGGGATTTGAAACCCAAACCCCCCTCATTTTTAGGAGCACACACTTTGTCCCACGCAACTTTGGCCTTATGCTTATTAAGCTCAGTGCCAGACCAAAGAAAGGCCCTAAGAATACCCTCAATCTCCTTAATCACCTTCTTAGGGAGGATGAAGAGAGAAGACCAATACACTTGCATAGAGAAGAGAATGGTCTGGATAAGCTGGCCTCTACCAGCATAAGATAGGATTCTATTAGTCCAACTCTTAACCCTATTCGTGATTCTATCGGTGAGCTGGTTACAGTCACTCGTCCTTAGTTTGGTAGTTATGAGGGGAACCCCAATCCTCAAGAAGCTAAAACGAAGGTTAAGACGGTTCAAGCTTCCTCAAGAAGCCAAAACATTATTAATGATCATAACCCATTGGGGATTAGGTTGAGAGCTTCTCTCTCTAGATTCTAGAGAGAGAAAGCTTTCCTCCGTTGTTACCCATGGAGTATGGTTCTGGTTCTGAGTATCTCCCTCACCCTTGAGGGAGAATGTGTTCTGGGCAACCAGTGGTTATGGTTCTTTGCAGACTCAACGCCCATTCGTTGGATTTACGGTTCAGTGTCCAAACGCTGGGTTCATGGTTCTTTGCTTCTTTGAGTACGAAATTTGTTTTGTAGGAGAGAGAGAATCGCATGTAATGGTGGTCACTGCTTGGTTTTGTTGACTGGCAGTGGTGGTCCGGCTGTTGTGTGCACTGGTTTGTTTTCCAACAAGGGTGTGGTCTTTGCTTGGGCTTCTAATTTTGTGAGTTTGTGTTACGGTGCTGTTCCAGTGCATCGATTGTTACAACCATATATTTTCATATATTGGTTGGAGTGTTTCCTATTCATGTCCAGCTTGGGTTCTTCAAGATGGTTCCGATCATGGTGGGGAGTTGTTACAACCGGTCTTGTCGAAGCCGGAGTTTGTTCTGTCTGGAATCCATCCATGGTAGCGTTTCGGTACTGTGGTGGTGAGGGATCTGTTTCATGTGGTGGGCTTCACGTAGTTGTGTGTTTACGAGTGGTGTTCCGGCGTGGGGATCATTTCCGACGCTGGTATGAGTTCACCGTTGCTGGTTTGTTGTTCTGTTCGACGTCGGTCCTGTGTTGCTTTTGGTAGGCATGATGGCTACACAGCCCGGCGCCACTCCGGTCAACCATTAATGGCCGACGGGTGGGTTGTGAGTGTATTCTGTTGTGTTCTTTCTCAGGACGAAGATGGAGTGCAGTGTGACTTGGCATTGTCGTTAGTGGTGATGCTAGGCCGACGGGTTTTTTGTTTTTGCAGCTCCGGCGATGTTTGTTTTGGAGTTAACTCAATGAAGAAGATGGAGTGGTGGTGACGCGCTCCTGATGCGTTTGGGCGCAATTTCTTGGCACGTGGGTTAGCCCACGGTTTGTAGGCCGATCATGATGTGTATTGAGAAGGTAACTTTATATCAGCTTTATATATATATATTTTTATATATATTTGGTTGATTTGTGCTGTCCCCGCTGTTTGGGACTTGGAGACGTCTTTGGTGGGCCACGTGTGGGTTCATTTTATTATTGTAGATCTATCAAGAATTTACAGTGGCCCACGTGGGGACTTCTTTGGGCCCACGGTGCAATTTTTATCTATCAGTATGGACTATCCGTGGGTTGGTTTTTTGGTGAAGAAAGTGGGCTTATTCTTGGGCTCACTATTTTGTGTGTTCTCATTAGTGGCAGATTGGGCTGTGCAGTATTTTTGGGAGGACTTTTGGTAATATTGGTATTATTGTCATGGTTTTACTCAGCCATTACGTTGTGGGTCCCGGGGGGCTTACGGTTTTGGACTGAATATTGTTTTATGATTTGGGCTCTTCAATTCTTTTGGGATTATTGTTTATATTTATATGATTGGTGAGCCCATAAATTCCTGTTTAGCCTCAAGGTAGCGGATATTTTTCAGTTGAGTTTCTTGTGTTGATTGGTCGTGTGATCCTCAAGTGACTCGATATGAGGGTGGTTTTGAGCCATCTCCACCAAGGGTGATTGGGGAGTCACTGCTCTGGGGAATAGTGGTTCGATAACCAGTCGAGTTAGAGACTGGGAGATGAGCGGGAGGTTAGCTACCGGTTTTCTGGTTGCTTCTTGTCTTCATGTGACCCGTCCTAATTGATCGCCTTACCACGCCTGCATGGAGTGAAGGGCACACTGCCGTGGGGTTTGAGGTTTGTGATCTACCAAGGTAGGGACTGGGGGATGTGACGATTGATCTTATGAGTTTATTGGCTGTGTATTTGGTCTGTTACTGAGGGGCTACTGTTTGTTCACTTCAACTCCCAAGACCATTAATTATGGTGACTGATCTTGCTTACTTCATGTGACTCTATCTGGATCTCTCATGGGATAGATTTTTTCCTCTGTCATTGCTTTAGTCAAGTGGCTAGGATGTCACGGCAGTGACGAGTGGGATGCTTATTGGGTTCCATGTGTTGTATCTGTGGTAGGGACTGGGGGCTTGTGGGAGATATCATCTGTTTATTGGGCTTGTGGGTTGTTGTATTGTGTGTTTGTTTGTTGTTTCTAAGCATTGTGGTGTGTGTTTGTATCGTTGCCCATATATCTACCCCTAGTTTCCTTCTATTATCTCTGATGGTAGGGGTTACTTGGGGTAAATGATATATGGGCAAATTTGGGTTTTGTTCCTTTTCTGTTTGTTCTCCCGCACTTGCGGGTTTGGGTTTGTTGGTCTTGTAATCGTTTTTTATTGTTGTTGGGCGCGCCTGGGGTATGCCCCTTGTAAACTTGTAAATTTCATTGTTTTTAATTTATGACTTAGTCACCCAAAAAAAAAAAAAGAAGCCAAAACAAGGGTTCAAAACGTTCAAGCTTCCTCAAGAAGCTAAAACGATGGTTCAAAATGTTCAAGTCCCTCAAGAAGCTGAAACGAAGGTTCAAAAGGTTCAAACTCCCTCCAAAAGCTAAAACGAAGGTTCAAATGGTCCAAGAGCCCTGAAGAAGCTAAAACGAAGGTTCAAAAGGGTCAACTTCCTCAAGAAGCTGAAACAAGGGTTCAAAAGGTTCAAGCTCCCTCAAGAAGCTAAAACGAAGGTTCAAAAGATTCAAGCTCCCTGAAGAAGCTAAAACGAAGGTTGAAAATGTCCAAGCTTCCTCAGGAAGCTAAAACGAAGGTTCCGAGGGTTCAAGCTTCCTCAAGAAGCCAAAACAAGGGTTCAAAAGGTACAAGCTTCCTCAAGAAGCTAAAATGAATGGTCAAAATGTTCAGGTCCCTCAAGAAGTTGAAACGAAGGTTCAAAAGGTTCAAACTCCCTCCAGAAGCTAGAACGAAGGTTCAAAAGGTTCAAGCTCCCTCAAGAAGCTAAAACGAAGGTTCAGAAGGTTCAACTTCCTCAAGAAGCTGAAATAAGGGTTCAAAAGGTTCAAGCTCCCTCAAGAAGCTAAAATGAAGGTTCAAAAGGTTCAAGCTCCCTCAAGAAGCTAAAACGAAGGTTCCGAGGGTTCAACCTCCTCAAGAAGCTAAAACGAAGGTTGAAAAGGTTCAAGCTTCCACAAGAAGCTAAAACGAATGTTCAAAATGTTCAAGTCCGTCAAGAAGTTGAAACGAAGGTTCAAAATGTTCAAGTCCCTCAAGAAGCTGAAACGAAGGTTCAAAAGGTTCAAACTCCCTCCAGAAGCTAAAACGAAGGTTCAAAAGGTCCAAGAGCCCTGAAGAAGCTAAAACGAAGGTTCAGAAGGTTCAACTTCCTCAAGAAGCTGAAATAAGGGTTCAAAAGGTTCAAGCTCCCTCAAGAAGCAAAAACGAAGGTTCAAAAGGTTCAAGCTCCCTGATGAAGCTAAAACGAAGGTTGAAAACGTTCAAGCTGTTTATGCACATGGGCTGGTTTGTTTTATATATATATATATATGAGTTTTATATTTATATATTATATATGTGTTTTCAAACACATGGGCCCACAGTTGCTAGTGCCGATTGGTGTATTCATCCTCTCTTTTTGGACCGTGGATTATGGGCTGCTGTAATTGTTAAAGGGTCACTTGGGTGGGCCACAGCTTCTTTTAATTGGTGTTGTATTAGGCCCATGTTGGACTTATATGCTTAAATACTTTCGTGGGCCTAAAAAATTTTTTGTACAATTGTTCATATATCTTTCCCCAGTACCCATCTATTATTTTTGGATGGTAGAGGATACTTGGGGATAAAAATGATATATGGACAATTTTTGTTTATTATAGTTTTGTTGGGAACCGGACTGTTACGGGTGTGCTTTTAATTAGTTATTTTTATATTCTTTATTAGTTTTCCCATTTTGGTGGGTTTGTGATTTCATTGTATTACCTGGGGTATGCCCTTGTAAACGTGTAAGTTTTTTGTCTTTAATTTATGACTTACCTATCCAAAAAAGAAAACGTTCAAGCTTCCTCAAGAAGCTAAAACGAAGGTTCCGAGCGTTCAAGCTTCCTTAAGAAGCCAAAACAAGGGTTCAAAAGGTTCAAGCTTCCACAAGAAGCTAAAACGAATGTTCAAAATGTTCAAGTCCCTCAAGAAGTTGAAACGAAGGTTCAAAAGGTTCAACTCCCTCCAGAAGCTAGAACGAAGGTTCAAAAGGTTCAAGCTCCCTCAAGAAGCTAAAACGAAGGTTCAGAAGGTTCAGCTTCCTCAAGAAGCCTAAATAAGGGTTCAAAAGGTTCAAGCTTCCTCAGGAAGCTAAAACAAAGGTTTAAAAGGTTCAAGCTCCCTCAAGAAGCTAAAACGAAGGTTCAGAAGGTTCAACCTCCTCAAGAAGCTAAAACGAAGGTTCAGAAGGTTCAAGCTTCCTCAAGAAGCTAAAACGAAGGTTCAGAAGGTTAAACCTCCTAAAGAAGCTAAAACGAAGGTTCAAAAGGTTCAAGCTTCCTCAAGAAGCTAAAACGAAGGTTCAGAAGGTTCAACCTCCTCAAGAAGCTAAAACAAAGGTTCAAAAGGTTCAAGCTTCCTCAAGAAGCTAAAACGAAGGTTCGAATGGTTCAAGATCCCTCAAGAAGCTAAAACGAAGGTTCATAAGGTTCAAGCTCCCTCAAGAAGCTAAAACGAACGTTAAAATGTTCAAGCTTGCTCAAGAAGCTAAAACAAGCGTTCAAAAGGTTCAAGATTCCTCAGGAAGCTAAAACGAAGGTTGAAAAGGTTCAAGCTCCCTCAAGAAGCTAAAACGAAGGTTCAGAAGGTTCAACCTCCTCAAGAAGCTAAAACGAAGGTTAAAAAGGTTCAAGCTTCCTCAAGAAGCTAAAACGAAGGTTCAAAAGGTTCAAGATCCCTCAAGAAGTTAAAACGAAGGTTCACAAGGTTCAAGCTCCCTCAAGAAGCTAAAACGAACGTTAAAAATGTTCAAGCTTCCTCAATAAGCTAAAATAAGGGTTCAAAAGGTTCAAGCTACCTCAAGAAGCTAAAACAAAGGTTCAAAATGTTCAAGTCCCTCAAGAAGTTGAAACGAAGGATCAAAACTTTCAAACTCCCTCCAGAAGCTAAAATGAAGGTTCAAAAGGTTCAAGCTCCCTCAAGAAGCTAAAACGAAGGTTCAGAAGGTTTAACTTCCTCAAGAAGCTAAAACAAGGGTTTAAAAGGTTCAAGCTCCCTCAAGAAGCTAAAACGAAGGTTCAAAAGGTTCAAGCTCCCTCCAGAAGCTAAAACGAAGGTTCAAAAGGTTCAAGCTCCCTCAAGAAGCTAAAATGAAGGTTCAGAAGGTTCAATTTAAACCAAAACCCACTAAAGACCTCAGAGATGAAAATGGGTTAGTGAGAGAAGCTCCAACATCTCTCTAGAAAACTCTTGGTTTTCTAGGGTTCAATACCTCATTGATTGCCGATGTCTGGAGTTATTGCTACCATTAATGAGTGTAATGAGAAGGGAAATACTAAGGGTGAGTCAGTTAAGTCTTTGGACCCCGTCGTTCGAAATCTAGGGTTCTCTAACAACCGATTTTCGACTTTGTGTGCCGATTTGATGGCTTCGGAAGACGATCGTACGATTCCTCATGGTGAGGGTGCCTCTTCTGTGAGTCCGTTGGAGTTTCTCCATCAGAAAGAGGATGTCAACGCCGTTGCAGATCACACTGGAGAAATGGGGGTTTCGATTTCGTCCCTGGGGGCTACAGGTTCGGATCTACCTAATATTCAGATCGATGTTGGGTCAAATGTTGCTGAGCAGAGTTTGGATAAGAGGAAGGCTCCGATGTTTCCTAATCTTGGTCAGGAGCCATCTACGCCGATTGGAAATGAGATTGGCACAAGTTGGTCTGCAATCGTGGAGGAAGAGGACAATACCTTCCAAAATCTGCCCGATAGCCTGGAGATTGCGCGTAACAGGGGTGGGAATACGAGTACTGATGTTCGGATTAACCCAGATATGGCTTCTTTCTCTGATATCCAGATTCCTCTTGGTGACGTCATACCTACTCAGGGGGGAGGTGGTAGGGGGGGAGGTAGTTATCGGGGTGGGAGAGGAGGACGTGGTGGTGGCCCTGGTGGTAACAGAAATGTTGAACAAATGGGCCAAGGGAATCGTTCATGGGCAAATGTTACTGCGGCATCTACTCGATCGAACATCAAACTCAGGTATATCCCTCCAACTGCCGTAGAAGATAGCATCGTGGTAGAGATGCCCACAAGGTCAGATCCTTTGGAGAAATGGGATTCATGTCTTGTTGGTTATTTTGTTGATAAAGGTGTTGGTTACAACTATCTTCGGAATAGTGCTTTTGGGATGTGGAAGGCTAAGGGACTTAAGGAAGTTCTTACAAATGGGGATGGTTTCATGTTCTTCATTTTTGACACTCCTGACTGTTGTAGAGATGTCCTAGAGGGAGGTCCATGGTATATCGGGGGTTATCTCCTTATCTTGAAACAATGGAAGAGGATGATGAAGCTTGCAAGGATAAATCCACAAAAATCCCAGTTTGGGTGAAATTCTACAATGTCCCTCTGGAGTATTGGGACCCAGATGGTTTAAGCAGGATCGCTAGTGCTATTGGCAATCCTCTCTTTATGGATCAGCTTACGGCTCGAGGTAGTAGAGTGGCTTTTGCGAGAATCTGTGTAGAGATAGAGGCTACATCAAAGTTGTTACAGTATTTCCAAATCAGATGTGGCGATGACGCTGTTCTAATCAAAGTTGAATACCAAGGACTGCCCTCTGTCTGTCAACACTGTCAAATTTTTGGACACAGTACTGAGAAGTGTGTCTCCAAACAAGTGGCACAACTGATTTCCCTGCAGAAGGTAACTGAAGAGAATGTTACCATTCCGGAAGAAGGTTGGACCACCGTTCAAGCTAAGGGTAAGAGGAAGGTGGGGGAGCCTGAGTTAGAGCCTATTCCTGAAATGGTGGAGTCCCCTGAACTTTCTCCAGCCGCGGAGATACCTGCTTCAGTTGTTGAGCCTTTGGTTCCCCCTGTTCAACCTCAAGTGACTCAGGAGGAACTGGCTGAAAAGAGTCAATCAGTGGAAGAAGTTAGCTCTGACAGCAGTGATGTTGATAGATTCCCGAAGAAGATCTTTGAACTTACAGAGTTGGTTATACCAAATGCTGCAGAAATGTTGGAAACAGTTCTGAAAGAGACAAAGAAGACTCCTTCTGGAGCCAAGGCAAATGTGAAGAACAAGTCCTCTGGCAAGGGCAGCAGCAGTCAGAGGAAGAAGAAGAGGTAACCAGTTTCAGTTGGTTGGTGGGGTTTTTGTCATTTCCCTTTTTGTTTCCCAATGACTATTAAAATTGCTTCTTGGAATGTTAGAGGATTGAATGATCCTACTAAACAAAAAGAAATCAGGAATTTTGTATCTAAAGAAAATGTCCATGTCATGGGAATTTTGGAAACTAAAATAAAACAGTCTAATGAACAGAAAATATGTGGTAAGTGTTTTGGAAATTGGTCGTTGCTCTCTAATTCCCAACCAACTGAAACTGGGAGAGTCTGGGTGTGCTGGAATGAAGATTTTTGTTCTCTTCAGTTAGTTTCTATGTCCAATCAGCATATTTTGTGTAAAATCTGTGACTTGGCAACAAATGAAATTTTCTTTGCTGTTTTTGTCTATGCTGGAAATAAGCACATTTTGAGGAAAATATTTTTTGAAAAGATGTTTAATATCTCCCGTGCTAAATCCAAAGTTCCCTGTATTTTCATGGGTGATTTTAATGCTATTAGGTACCCTCAGGAAAAGATTGGGGGCTTTTCAAATTGGTCACCTGAACATGAGGAGTTCAACACCTATATTAACGCATCTGAACTGGCGGATCTATCATATGGTGGATGCCAATTTACATGGGCTAATAAAAGGTGTGAAGGAGCTTTCATAGCAACTAAGATTGACAGAGTCTTGGTTAATGAGGCCTGGATGGATAAGTTTCCGGAATCTACGGCTACCTTTCTCCCAGCTGGTATCTCTGATCACTCCTCAGCTGTGGTCGATGTCAGTGTTAACAGTGGCTCCTTTAAGAAACCTTTTAAATACTTTGACTTCTGGTCTCGGCACCCAGATTTTCTTAGTACTGTGTCTAGCACTTGGGTTCAGTATATTCGTGGTGTCCCTATGTTCAGGATTTGCCAAAAGCTGAGACAACTTAAAGTTAGTCTTAAGCTTTTAAATAAGAAAGATTTTAGTGATATCTCCACTCGTGTCCTTATTTCCAAGGCTAGTTTGGATCGTGTCCAGATTAAACTTGACAAGGATCCTTTGAATTCTGGGCTCCAAACTGAGGAGAGAGAGGAGTTGAAGAGATACATTGAGCTTAGTAAATTGGAAGAGTGCCTTGCTCTTCAGAAATCCAGAGTCCAGTGGCTTGGCCTAGGTGATAGGAACAGCAGCTTCTTCTTTAGGTCTGTGAAAAACAATGTCAACAGAAGTAAAATCATGAGTGTGGTTTTGGAGGATGGCACTAGATCCACTAAAAGTGCTGATATTCATGATGCCTTTGTCCACTTCTATACCAAGTTATTTGGTACCCCTATCTTGGGGCAGTATAATGGGTTACAGCGAATCCAATCGCTGGTGAATAAAAAAGTTTCGGGGTCTCAGTCGGCTCTTTTGGCTAAACCTGTTTCGGATACTGAAATTAAGGAGGTTTTTTGGTCTCTCAAAGCCAATAAAGCCCCTGGCCCTGATGGGTATTCAGCTGGTTTTTTTAAAAGCTCCTGGGATATTGTTGGAAAGGAGGTTACCCTTGCCATTAAATCTTTCTTTGACTCTGGTAAACTTCTTTCGGAGATAAATAGCACCATCATTGCTCTTATTCCTAAAATTCCTAATCCTATGAATGTTGGTGACTATAGACCTATATCTTGCTGTAACACCATCTATAAATGTATTGCCAAGATCATAGCTAACAGAGTCAAATTGGTGCTGCCTGACCTGATTGATCCTGTGCAATCTGCCTTTGTCCAGGGTAGAAGAATCTCGGATAACATATTCTTGTCCCAGGAGATTATGAGAGGTTACCACCGGAGTTCCAACACTCCGAAGTGTGCTATGAAAGTGGACATTATGAAGGCCTATGACACTGTGAGATGGGATTTCATTCTCGATGTTCTCACTGCTATGGGCTTCCCTCCTTGCATGATAAATTGGATTAGAGCATGTATGACTAGTCCTTCTTTTTCCATTTGCATTAATGGGAGCCTTCATGGGTACTTTAAAGGGGCTAGAGGGCTTAGACAAGGAGACCCTATGTCTCCTTACCTTTTCGTGTTGGCTATGGAGATTTTGGCTCGTAATCTTGCTGAAAAATCTAGGAACCCTCTTTTCAAATTTCATTGGAGATGTGAGAAGAATAAAATTGTTAATTTGTGCTTTGCTGATGACCTTATGATTTTTTGTAGAGGGGATCCGGGTACTGTTAAGCTCATCATGCAGGGCTTGGAGGAGTTTAGGAACTTGTCGGGTCTTACCCCTAATCCTAACAAGAGTAATATCTACTTTTCCGGGTGTAGTAGTGAGCTTAAAGCGAATATTCTGCACATTGCCAAATTCACTGTGGGATCTCTCCCTGTGAAATATTTGGGTGTGCCTTTGATTACTACTAAGCTTAAAGCTTGTGACTGCCAAACCCTGGTTGATAGGTTGACTAAAAGGATTAAAAGCTGGACCAATAAATTGCTATCTTATGCTGGAAGAGCCCAACTCATCCAGTCTATTCTCTTTTCGATGCAAGTTTATTGGTCTTCCATTTTTATCCTTCCTAAAAGGGTTATTCGTGACATTGAGGCCCTTCTTAGGTCCTTTCTTTGGTCTGGGACTGAGCTGAAAAAGCATAGTGCTAAGATTGCTTGGAAGAATATTTGTAAGACTAAGAGTGAGGGTGGGCTTGGTTTTAAGGATATGGAGGTTTGGAATAAAGCGGCCATAGCTAAACATGTTTGGTATTTGTTTTCTGGTGGGGAATGCTCTATGTGGTGCCAATGGGTTAAGTCTTACTTACTAAAGGGGAAGAGTTTTTGGGGTGTTAAGATGCCTAGTGACCCTTCCTGGGTTTGGAGGAAACTCCTGTCTCTTAGGGACTTAATTTTCCCCATCATCAATTTCAAAATTGGTAATGGGGAAAATGTGTTCCTTTGGCACGACAATTGGCACCCTTTAGGTTCGCTTGTGCGTAGGTATGGTCCGAGGATTTTGTATGACACTAACCTTCCTGACTGTACGAAGGTTAGTTCCATTGTCTCGGGTGACTCATGGAATTGGCCTTTTCCCAACTCTTGGGAGATACAGGAATGGATTGCTGCTACCCCTCCTTCTCTCAAACCCTCCCTTGACTCCCCTGATATTCCGGTGTGGAGTTTGACTGCTGATGGGTCCTTCTCCATCCACTCTGCTTGGGATTGCTGGAGAGACAAGGGTCCAAAGGTTGCTTGGTCTAAACTTATTTGGGGTCCTCCTTTTATCCCTCGGGTTAGTTTCATTGTGTGGTTGGCCATTCACGAGAGGTTAAACACAGGGGATAGGCTTCAGCTTTTTGGTCTTTTAAATAGCCCTTGCTGCCCTTTGTGTTGTGCCCCTGAGGAGAACCATTCCCATCTTTTCTTTAGGTGTATTTACTCTTCTAGGATTTGGGATGCTATCCAAACCAAATGTAATTCCAATTGGCCTTCACTACCTTGGTTGGAAATGGTTGATTTTGCTACTAAATCTATTTATGGCAAGTCTTTGAAAACAATGATCTTGAAATTATCCTTTCTCTGTACTATATACCACATTTGGATCGAGAGAAATAGTAGAATCTTTAGTAAGGTTTTCAAACCTGAAGAGGTTGTTACTAATTCTATCATCCAAATGGTTAGAGGTAGACTTCTATCTATGGAAAATGTGAAATCTTCTGCAGGTGACAATTGGTATTTGTTGCAATGGAATTTGCCTCCTTCAATCATGGCTGCTGCTGCTGATAGGAGAATGAGTGGTGTGAGGTTACCTACATTGAGGGTTGAGTGATGGTGAGGATATATTGAGGGTTTTTCTAATGAGGTTGCTGTTTTGCAGAATCCATCGATTTGCTATGATCTCCACAGCTCTACAAATTCTGGAGACATTGAAGGGAGGGTTGAGTGATGTGAGCCAGTATATTTGGCACCGTATTTGTGGGTTGAGTGGGGGGAGGAAGTATATTTGTTTTATCCTAACTCTTACTATAAATTATATATATTTTGTGCAGGTTAATGGTTCATCCGAGTATATAACTCAGCTGGCTGGAATGTGTGAGTATGAGCAGTGTGGGTCGAGTGATGTGAGACCCTACATTGAGTGGAGTGGCATCCTTTGTTGTGGGTCGAGTGTGGGGAGGTCCTATACTGTGTATTTGCTGTTTCTACTTCTCTATGATTCGTTACACTGTTACGGATATTCCTCTCTATTCTGTGCTACAGGTATTAGTTACGGCTGGGAGGTTTGTTCTGCTGCTTCCTATGAGGTATCCAGGCTGCCTCGTGAAGTTTGTATCTGTGATGATGGAAATTCAATTCTAGCGTGGTGGTATGTGGATAGCTGCACATTGTATACTTTTGGCACTGTCTATTCGCAATGGGGTAATCCGATTCCTGAGTGGTGGTGTGGGGGTGGTTGCAAACTGTGTCACCTTTGCAAGATCCTTTCACGATGGGAATGTTATGAGTCAACGGCTGCAAGGAGGCTGTTGGAAGAGTGTATGTGTTGCGTGGTGATGGCTGCTCTTAGCGCCTGGCTACGCTACATGAGAGTGTTAATCAGTTGTCTTCTTTATTGTTTGTACATACTTTCTTGGGTGTTTTGGCCTACCTCTACGGGCTGTGTAGTAGGATTTGTGTGTGTTTTATTATGTGATTCTGTAAACGTAGAAAGGACCTTATTTTGTTGGGCTATCTTGGTTTGGATGGTTCGGTGTGGGCTGCTGTATTTTGATTTGTACTATGCCCATATCCATTACTGGACACGGTCGTTGTACAAATCGGCTAAGTAGCCAATGCCGATTCGAGAATCCAATGTTGCCTCTCTTGGTGTTGTATAGTCTGTTTTCTATTTTGGTTTGGTGTTGGGCTTCGGTGTAATGTGCCGAGGTTTGTTGTGTTGTTTGGTAGGGCCTGGGGTATGCCCCTTGTAATCTTGTAAATCTTTCTGTTTTATTTTATTTCTTATTCACCCAAAAAAAAAAAAAAAAAAAAAAAAAAAAAGAAGGTTCAATTTCCTCAAAAAGCTGAAACAAGGGTTCAAAAGGTTCAAGCTCCCTGAAGAAGCAAAAACAAAGGTTCAAAAGGTTCAAGCTCCCTCAAGAAGCAAAAACAAAGGTTCAAAAGGTTCAAGCTCCCCCAAGAAGCTAAAACGAAGGTCAAAAGGTTCAAGCTTCCTCAAGAAGCTAAAACGAAGGTTCAAAAGGTTCAAGCTTCCTCAAGAAGCTAAAATGAAGGTTCAAAAGGTTCAAGCTCCCTCAAGAAGCTAAAATAAGGGTTCAAAAGGTTGAAGCTTCCTCAAGATGCTAAAACAAAGGTTCAAAAGGTTCAAGCTCCATCAGGAAGCTAAAACGAAGGTTCAAAAGGTTCAAGCTCCCTCAAGAAGCTAAAACGAAGGTTGAAAATGTTCAAGCTTCCGCAAGAAGCTAAAACGAAGGTTCAGAGGATTCAAACTTCCTCAAGAAGCCAAAACAAGGGTTCAAAAGGTTCAAGCTTCCTCAAGAAGCTAAAACGAAGGTTCAAAATGTTGAAGTCCCTCAAGAAGTTGAAACGAATGTTCAAAAGGTTCAAGCTCCCTCAAGAAGCTAAAACGAAGGTTTTTTTTTTTTTTTTTTGGGTAAGTAAGTCATAAAATAAAAATAGTAAAATGTACAAGTTTACAAGGGGCATACCCCAGGTACGCCCTGCAACAAATAAAAACTACAAATAGCAACAGAAACAACCACTGAACTCCCTAAAAAACCAACCCCGCAGAAGCGAGACAACACCAGCAAAAAACAAGTGACCCCACTTTGCCCATATATCCTATTTGTCCCCAAGTAACCCCTACCATCAGAGATAAAAGATGGAAACTTGGGATGGATATATGGGCAATAAACAAAAAACACAAAACAAAGCTTAAAACACAATAGACACTCACAAAGCTACAACCCACCAGCCGAATCAAAGATGATAACCAACCCCACAAACTCCCAGTCTCTGTTGTAGATAAACGCATGGAATCCAATAAGCATCCCACTCCTCACAACCGTGACATCCAAGCCACTTAGCTAAAGTCGTGACAGAGGAAAAAATCTACCACACGAGAAATCACAACAAAGTCACATGAAGCTAGCACGATCAGTAACCATAATCAACGGTCGAGAGAGTTGTAGTGACAAACAATAGCCCCACAGCAACAGACCAATACATAGCCAACAAAATCATGAGAGCAATCATCACATCCCCCAGTCCCTACCTTAGTAGATCACAAGCCTCAAAACCCCACGGCAGTGTGCCCTTCACTCCATGTCAGGCGTGGCAAACGATCAATTAGGATGGGTCACATGAAGACAAGAAGCGACCAGAAAACTGGCAGCTATCCTCCCGCTCATCTCCCAGTCTCTAACTCGGATAGTTGTCGAACCACTATTCCCCATAGCAGTGACTCCCCAATCACTCTTGGCGGAGATGGTTCAAAACCACCCTCATATCGAATCACATGAGGATCACACGATCAATCATCATAAAGTAATTAGCTATAAATGACCCACTGCAAAGAGACTAAACAAAACGAATTTTCCAAAACAGAACCCAATAAGCACTGGCCAAAACAGCCTCCCATTTTCTTAATACAGCAGCATCATCTGCCAAACATCCCAAGTTTTGCCCAAAAAATATACGGCACCAACAAGCACTTGGGCCACAGTGAGTTGCCTGACATAATTACAATACAAATTCAGTCCACACGTGGCCCACCAACAAAATAGCCCACGGCCTAACACACTTGCACCCACTAGCAAAACCGTGGAGCCCACAAACTCAGCATATGCACTGGATACAACTATTCATCAATATATAAAATATATAAATATAATATATATAAAGATGAATAGACAATTACCCATCACAAAAAAACCAGCCCAATCACTAAATAAAACCAAGTTTTCAAAAATGGGCCCCACTCTCAGAATTCCACAAAAGCTACGGGTGACCCCACTAAGGAATATATATAAAAATATATATACCACTCAAAATAAGTGACCCCACCAAATTCTTCAAATAAACAATTACTCCACAAAAATGGTCTCACCAATTCACCAATAATACCGTAGGATTAAAAGACACCCATACCAACACTTACATATGCCAAAATCCCACCCACGTGAAAAAGCTGATTTGCCCTCCAAAATCTGCCACTTGATGGAACACCAAACAACTTTCACTGCACTCAAATATATATAATAAACATATTATATATATTAAAAGAAGAGATACACTTAGCTCTTACCACCTCAAGAGACAAATAGCTAGCATTCAGCCACCCCAGAAAAAAGGCGACCCACGTGATCTGACTCAAACACGTTTCCTCTCTTATACACGGCACCACACATTAAACAAGCCCACCGCAACTGACGCGCGTGGAACAACACCATTTAGCAACAGCTATGGACAACGCCATTAGCAACACCAAAACCCACCAGTAGACAACCACATCGCCACTACCACCTCGCCACCCATAGCAGAGGTAGAGGCCAACCAAAATCAACCCAGAAACAAACAGAACTCAACGGAGAGTCGTTGTATTTCCCATCCGTTTGACCAGCAAACTCAATATTCCAACCGAAGCACATGACCGGTGAAGACCAACCAGTTCAACGGCACCTGAAAAACTAGCCCAGTTCTGAAGCTGCACCACCTTCATCAGTTTCAAAAAACCAGCGACTGTAGCTCACAGCAGACTGCTAGTAAAAGAACTCCCATGAACACCATGGACACCAAAATGATCTGCTCACACCGAGATCGAAACAACGGCCAGCGAGAAACCATTACCACCCAGCAGAAAAACTGCCGGCAGGCCATATCCATGCTACCCTGACGCCGGAGCTGCAAAACCATAAACCAGAGTACCACAAAACCAGACGCCGGAGCAGCAAATAGACATAGTCTAAAACGAAGGTTCAAAAGGTTCAAGCTCCCTCAAGAAGCTAAAATGAAGTTTCAGAAGGTTCAACTTCCTCAAGAAGCTAAAATAAGGGTTCAAAAGGTTCAAGCTTCCTCAAGAAGCTAAAACGAAGGTTCAAAAGGTTCAAGCTCCCTCAAGAAGCTAAAACGAAGGTTCAAAAGGTTCAAGCTCCCTCAAGAAGCTAAAATGAAGGTTCAGAAGGTTCAACTTCCTCAAGAAGCTAAAATAAGGGTTCAAAAGGTTCAAGCTTCCTCAAGAAGCTAAAACGAAGGTTCAAAAGGTTCAAGCTCCCTCAAGAAGCTAAAACGAAGGTTCAAAAGGTTCAAACTCCCTCAAGAAGCTAAAACGAAGGTTGAAAATGTTCAAGCTTCCTCAAGAAGCTAAAACGAAGGTTCAGAGGGTTCAAGCTATCTCAAGAAGCCAAAATAAGGGTTTAAGAGGTTTAAGCTTCCTCAAGAAGCTAAAACGAAGGTTCAAAATGTTCAAGTCCCTCAAGAAGTTGAAACGAAGGTTCAAAAGGTTCAAACTCCCTAAGAAGCTAAAACGAAGGTTCAAAAGGTTCAAGCTCCCTCAAGAAGCTAAAACGAAGGTTCCGAAGGTTCAACTTCCTCAAGAAGCTGAAACAAGGGTTTAAAAGGTTCAAGTTCCCTCAAGAAACTAAAACAAAGGTTCAAAAGGTTCAAGCTCCCTCAAGAAGCTAAAACGAAGGTTGAAAATGGTCAAGCTTCCTCAAGAAGCTAAAACGAAGGTTAAGATGGTTCAAGCTTCCTCAAGAAGCTAAAACAAGGGTTCAAAACGTTCAAGCTTCCTCAAGAAGCTAAAACGATGGTTCAAAATGTTCAGGTCCCTCAAGAAGCTGAAACGAAGGTTCAAATGGTTCAAACTCCCTCCAGAAGCTAAAACGAAGGTTCAAAAGGTCCAAGAGCCCTGAAGAAGCTAAAACGAAGGTTCAAATGGTTCAACTTCCTCAAGAAGCTGAAACAAGGGTTCAAAAGGTTCAAGCTACTCAAGAAGCTAAAACGAAGGTTCAAAAGATTCATGCTCCCTGAAGAAGCTAAAACGAAGGTTGAAAATGTTCAAGCTTCCTCAAGAAGCTAAAACGAAGGTTCCGAGGGTTCAAGCTTCCTAAAAGAAGCCAAAACAAGGGTTCAAAAGGTTCAAGGTTCCTCAAGAAGCTAAAATGAATGGTCAAAATGTTCAAGTCCCTTAAGAAGTTGAAACAAAGGTTCAAAAGGTTCAAACTCCCTCCAGATGCTAGAACGAAGGATCAAAAGGTTCAAGCTCCCTCAAGAAGCTAAAACGAAGGTTCAGAAAGTTCAACTTCCTCAAGAAGCTGAAATAAGGGTTCAAAAGGTTCAAGCTCCCTCAAGAAGCTAAAATGAAGGTTCAAAAGGTTCAAGCTCCCTCAAGAAACTAAAACGAAGGTTCCGAGGGTTTAACCTCCTCAAGAAGCTAAAACGAAGGTTGAAAAGGTTCAAGCTTCCACAAGAAGCTAAAACGAATGTACAAAATGTTCAAGTCCCTCAAGAAGTTGAAACGAAGGTTCACAAGGTTCAACTCCCTCCAGAAGCCAGAACGAAAGTTCAAAAGGTTCAAGCTCCCTCAAGAAGCTAAAACGAAGGTTCAAAATGTTCAAGTCCCTCAAGAAGCTGAAACGAAGGTTCAAAAGGTTCAAACTCCCTCCAGAAGCTAAAACGAAGGTTCAAAAGGTCCAAGAGCCCTGAAGAAGCTAAAACGAAGGTTCAGAAGGTTCAACTTCCTCAAGAAGCTGAAATAAGGGTTCAAAAGCTTCAAGCTCCCTCAAGAAGCAAAAACGAAGGTTCAAAAGGTTCAAGCTCCCTGATGAAGCAAAAACGAAGGTTGAAAATGTTCAAGCTGTTTATGCACATGGGCTGGTTTGTTTTAAATATATATATATATATATGAGTTTTATATTTATATATTATATATGTGTTTTCAAACACATGGGCCCACAGTTGCTAGTGCCGATTGGTGTATTCATCCACTCTCTTTTTGGACCATGGATTATGGGCTGCTGTAATTGTTAAAGGGTCACTGGGGTGGGCCACAGTTTCTTTTAATTGGTGTTGTTATTAGGCCCATGTTGGACTTATATGCTTAAATACTTTCGTGGGCCTAAAAATTTTTTTGTACAATTGTTCATATATCTTTCCCCAGTACCCATCTATTATTCTTGGATGGTAGAGGATACTTGGGGATAAAAATGATATATGGACAATTTTTGTTTATTATAGTTTTGTTGGGAACCGGACTGTTACAGGTGTGCTTTTAATTAGTTATTTTTATATTCTTTATTAGTTTTCCCCTTTTGGTTGGTTTGTGATTTCATTGTATTACCTGGGGTATGCCCCTTGTAAACGTGTAAGTTTTTTGTCTTTAATTTTTGACTTACCCACCCAAAAAAGAAAACGTTCAAGCTTCCTCAAGAAGCTAAAACGAAGGTTCCGAGGGTTCAAGCTTCCTTAAGAAGCCAAAACAAGGGTTCAAAAGGTTCAAGCTTCCTCAAGAAGCTAAAACGAAAGTTCAGAAGGTTCAACCTCCTCAAGAAGCTAAAACGAAGGTTCAAAAGGTTCAAGCTTCCTCAAGAAGCTAAAACGAAGGTTCAGATGGTTCAACCTCCTCAAGAAGCTAAAACGAAGGTTCAAAAGGTTCAAGCTTCCTCAAGAAGCTAAAACGAAGGTTCAGAAGGCTCAACATTCTCAAGAAGCTAAAACGAAGGTTCAAAAGGTTCAAGCTTCCTCAAGAAGCTAAAACGAAGGTTCGAAAGGTTCAAGATCCCTCAAGAAGCTAAAACGAAGGTTCACATGGTTCAAGCTCCTCAAGAAGCTAAAAAGAACGTTAAAAATGTTCAAGCTTCCTCAAGAAGCTAAAATAAGGGTTCAAAAGGTTCAAGCTTCCTCAAGAAGCTAAAACGAAGGTTGAAAAGGTTCAAGCTCCCTCAAGAAGCTAAAACGAAGGTTCAGAAGGTTCAACCTCCTCAAGAAGCTAAAACGAAGG
Organism: Camellia granthamiana; assembly: GCA_036172215.1. Taxonomy (NCBI): domain Eukaryota; kingdom Viridiplantae; phylum Streptophyta; class Magnoliopsida; order Ericales; family Theaceae; genus Camellia; species Camellia granthamiana. The sequence continues at coordinate 67,296,485 of CM069908.1, forward strand.
TTCAAAAGGTTCAAGCTTCCTCAAGAAGCTAAAACGAAGGTTCAAAAGGTTCAAGTTCCCTCAAGAAGCTAAAACGAAGGTTCACAAGGTTCAAGCTCCCTCAAGAAGCTAAAATGAACGTTAAAAATGTTCAAGCTTCCTCAATAAACTAAAATAAGGGTTCAAAAGGTTCAAGCTTCCTCAAGAAGCTAAAACGAAGGTTCAAAATGTTCAAGTCCCTCAAGAAGTTGAAACGAAGGATCAAAAGTTTCAAACTCCCTCCAGAAGCTAAAATGAAGGTTTAAAAGGTTCAAGCTCCCTCAAGAAGCTAAAACGAAGATTTAGAAGGTTCAACTTCCTCACGAAGCTAAAACAAGGGTTTAAAAGGTTGAAGCTCCCTCAAGAAGCTAAAACGAAGGTTCAAAAGGTTCAAGGTCCCTCCAGAAGCTCAAACGAAGGTTCAAAAGGTTCAAGCTCCCTCAAAAGCTAAAATGAAGGTTCAGAAGGTTCAACTTACTCAAGAAGCTGAAACAAGGGTTCAAAAGGTTCAAGCTCCCTCAAGAAGCAAAAATAAAGGTTCAAAAGGTTCAAGCTCCCCCAAGAAGCTAAAACGAAGGTCAAAAGGTTCAAGCTTCCTCAAGAAGCTAAAACGAAGGTTCAGAGGGTTCAAGCTTCCTCAAGAAGCTAAAACGAAGGTTCAGAGGGTTTAAGCTATCTCAAGAAGCCAAAATAAGGGTTCAAAAGGTTCAAGCTTCCTCAATAAGCTAAAACGAAGGTTCAAAATGTTCAAGTCCCTCAAGAAGTTGAAACGAAGGTTCAAAAGGTTCAAACTCCCTCCAGAAGCTAAAATGAAGGTTCAAAAGGTTCAAGCTCTCTCAAGAAGCTAAAACGAAGGTTCCGGAGGTTCAACTTCCTCAAGAAGCTGAAACTAGGGTTCAAAAGATTAAAGTTCCCTCAAGAAGCTAAAACAAAGGTTCAAAAGGTTCAAGCTCCCTGAAGAAGCTAAAACGAAGGTTGAAAATGTTCAAGTTTCCTCAAGAAGCTAAAACGAAGGTTCTGAGGGTTCAAGCTTCCTCAAGAAGCCAAAACAAGGGTTCAAAAGGTTCAAGCTTCCTCAAGAAGCTAAAATGATTGGTGAAAATGTTCAAGTCCCTCAAGAAGTTGAAACGAAGGTTCAAAAGGTTCAAACTCCCTCCAGAAGCTAGAACGAAGGTTCAAAAGGTTCAAGCTCCCACAAGAAGCTAAAATGAAGGTTCAAGCTCCCTCAAGAAGCTAAAACGAAGGTTCAAAATGTTGAAGTCCCTCAAGAAGTTGAAACGAATGTTCAAAACGTTCAAACTCCCTCCAGAAGCTAAAACGAAGGTTCAAAAGGTTCAAGCTCCCTCAAGAAGCTAAAATGAAGGTTTAGAAGGTTCAACATCCGCAAGAAGACGAAACAAGGGTTCAAAACGTTCAATCTCCCTCAAGAAGCTAAAACGAAGGTTCAAAAGGTTCAAGCTCCCTCAAGAAGCTGAAACGAAGGTTCAAAAGGTTCAAACTCCCTCCAGAAGCTGAAACGAAGGTTCAAAAGGTCCAAGCTCCCTGAAGAAGCTAAAACGAAGGTTCAGAAGGTTCCACTTCCTCAAGAAGCTGAAACAAGGGTTCAAAAGGTTCAAGCTCCCTCAAGAAGCTAAAATGAAGGTTTAAAAGGTTCAAGCTCTCTTAAGAAGCTAAAACGAACGTTGAAAATGTTCAAGCTTCCTCAAGAAGCTAAAACGAAGGTTCCGAGGGTTCAACTTCCTCAGAAAGCTAAAATAAGGGTTCAAAAGGTTCAAGCTTCCTCAAGAAGCTAAAACGAAGGTTCTGCATTGAAATAGTAAGTAAACACCATATTTACATATCTGCCATCATGTAGGAGAATCCGTATAGGTGTACGATTGTTCGAACACTAATGCATGGGAAATGGTAAGTAAACACCGTATTTACATATCTGTCATCACGCAGGAGAATCCGTATAGGTGTTCTAATGTTTGAAGCCTAATGTATGACAAATGGAAAGTAAACACCGTATTTACATATCTGCCACCATGCAGGAGAATATGTATGGGTGTTCGAGTGTTCGAACCCTAATGCATGAGAAATGGTAAGTAAACACCGTATTTACATATTTGTCATCGTTCAGGAGAATCCGTATAGGTGTTCGAGTGTTCGAACCCTAATGCATGAGAAATGGTAAGTAAACACCGTATTTACATATCGATAATCATGTAGGAGAATCTGTGTGGGTGTTCTAGTGTTTGAAGCCTAATGCATGACAAATGGTAGGTAAACACCGTATTTACATATCAGCCACCAGGCAGGAGAATCTGTATAGGTGTTCGAGTGTTCGAACCCTAATGCATGAGAAATGGTAAGTAAACTACGTATTTACATATCTACGATCATGCAGGAGAATTTGTCTAGGTGTTCTTGTGTTTGAAGCCTAATGCATGACAAATGGTAAGCAAACACCGTATTTACATATCTGCCACCATGCAAGAGAATCCGTATGGGTGTTCGAGTGTTCGAAGCCTAATGCATGAGAAATGGTAAGTAAACACCGTATTTACATATCTGCCATCATGCAGGAGTATCCGTATAGGTGTTCTAGTCTTCGAAGCCTAATCCATGACAAATGGTAAGTAAACACCGTATTTACATATCTGCCACCATGCAGGAGAAAACGTATAGGTGTTCGAGTGTTCGAACCCTAATGCACGAGAAATGGTAAGTAAGCATCGTATTTACATATCTGCCACTAGGCAGGAGAATCCGTATAGGTGTTCGAGTGTTCGAACCCTAATGCATGAGAAATGGTAAGTAAACATCGTATTTACATATCTGCCATCATGTAGGAGAATCCGTATAGGTGTTCTAGTGCTTGAAGCGTAATGCAAGACAAACGGTAAGTAAATACCATATTTACATATCAGCCACCATGCCGGAGAATCTGTATAGGTGTTCGAGTGTTCGAACCGTAATGCATGAGAAATGGTAAGTAAACACCGTATTTACATATCTGCCATCATGCATGAGAATCTGTATAGGTGTACGAGTGTTCGAACGCTAATGCATGAGAAATGGTAAGTAAACACCGTATTTACATATCTGCCATCACACAGGAGAATCCGTATAGGTGTTCAAATGTTTGAAGCCTAATTCATGACAAATGGTAAGTAAACACCGTATTTACATATCTGCCACCATGCAGGAGAATACGTATGGGTGTTCGAGTGTTCGAACCCTAATGCATGAGAAATGGTAAGGAAACACCGTATTTACATATCTCTCATCATGCAAGAGAATCCGTGTAGGTGTTCGAGTGTTCGAACCCTAATGCATGAGAAATGGTAAGTAAACAGCGTATTTATTTTACCCACCAAAAAAAAAAAAATAGCGTATTTACATATCGGTCATCATGTAGGAGAATCGTATGGGTGTTCTAGTGTTTGAAGCCTAATGCATGACAAATGGTAGGTAAACACCGTATTTACATATCTGCCACAATGCAGGAGAATTTGTATAGGTGTTCGAGTGTTCGAACCCTAATGCATGAGAAATGGTAAGTAAACAACGTATTTACATATCTACCATCATGCAGGAGAATCCGTCTAGTTGTTCTAGTGTTTGATGCCTAATGCATGACAAATGGTAAGTAACACCGTATTTACATGTCTGCCACTATGCAAGATATTCCGTATAGGTGTTCGATTGTTCGAACCCTATTGCATTGAAATAGTAAGTAAACACCGTATTTACATATCTGCCATCATGCAGGAGAATCCGTATAGGTGTACGATTGTTCGAACACTAATGCATGAGAAATGGTAAGTAAACACCGTATTTACATATCTGTCATCACGCAGGAGAATCCGTATAGGTGTTCTAATGTTTGAAGCCTAATGTATGACAAATTGAAAGTAAACACCGCATTTACATAACTGCCATCATGCAGGAGAATATGTATGGGTGTTCGAGTGTTCGAACCCTAATGCATGAGAAATGGTAAGTAAACACCGTATTTACATATTTGTCATCGTTCAGGAGAATCCGTATAGGTGTTCGAGTGTTCGAACCCTAATGCATGAGAAATGGTAAGTAAACACCGTATTTACATATCGGTAATCATGTAGGAGAATCTGTATGGGTGTTCTAGTGTTTGAAGCCTAATGCATGACAAATGGTAGGTAAACACCGTATTTACATATCTGCCACCAGGCAGGAGAATCTGTATAGGTGTTCGAGTGTTCGAACCCTAATGCATGAGAAATGGTAAGTAAACTACGTATTTACATATCTACGATCATGGAGGAGAATCTGTCTAGGTGTTCTTGTGTTTGAAGCCTAATGCATGACAAATGGTAAGCAAACACCGTATTTACATATCTGCCACCATGCAAGAGAATCCGTATAGGTGTTCGAGTGTTCGAAGCCTAATGCATGAGAAATGGTAAGTAAACGCCGTATTTACATATCTGCCATCATGCAGGAGTATCCGTATAGGTGTTCTAGTCTTCGAAGCCTAATGCATGACAAATGGTAAGTAAACACCGTATTTACATATCTGCCACCATGCAGGAGAAAACGTATAGGTGTTCGAGTGTTCGAACCCTAATGCACGAGAAATGGTAAGTAAGCATCGTATAGGTGCCTTGGGCTGATGTTCTTTGGGGTCCCCACAATATTCCTAGGGCTATTTTTATTGTTTGGATGGCTATCTTGGGGAGACTGAATACTGGTGATCGGCTTGTTAGCTTCGGCATAAATCAGAATTCTATCTGCAAATTTTGTAACCAAAATGGGGAAGATCACCAACACCTTTTCTTCCAGTGTCCTTTTGCCCTTAGAGTGTGGACTGCAATTCAAGATAAATGCCAAGTAAATTGGCATAATGTGCTGTGGGATGACCTTCCTAAGGTGGTGGCTGCTGACTGTAGAGGGACATCTTTAGCCACAATCATAAGAAGATTGAGTTTCTGCACCTCTGTTTATCATATCTGGCTGGAGAGGAATAATAGAATATTTTGTCATGAAAATAAACCTGAAGAAATGGTAATTAAAGGTATTGTTTCTTTGGTCAGATACAGGATATTGTCTCTTTCCAATATTAGAAGATCTCAAACTGATGAATGGTTTCTACAAGAGTGGAGGCTTCCTGCCTCCATCCTTAAATGAGTGCTTTATTGTGGGTTGAGTTGTTGGTGAGCATATACATGAGGGTCGAGTGGTGTGAGCCATATAGTGAGGATTTTCTATATTCATATATGATTGTATCTAATGTGTTTGTTGCAGGTTTGCAGGTCAGGACTTGAGGGTTGAGTGTAGTGAGCATATAAACAAATCAATGCTGTGTGGAGTGTTGCAAGGTGTGGATTGAGTGAATTAGCCCAAATATTTTTTTCCTAACGCTGCTGCAGGTTCATTTTGCTGGTACAAATTTAGGGAGTTCCTTGTGCTGAGGGTTGAGTGATAAAGATCATAAATTGCTTGTTTGGTTTTTGTCTCCTAACCTGCTGCTTTGTTGAGTGGTTATAATTGTGGGTTGAGTGATTAAGGTTTTATATGAGTGAGAATTGTTGCAGGTTTCTTTATTCTCTTTTATTCTCTTTTTTCTTATTCTTTTTTGGTGTCAGGTTTTATTGATTAGAGGAGGGTGTGTGTGCTGTGATGTTTGTGGTGCAGTTGTAGTTTCCAAGTTGAAATTCATGGTTGAGGCTGCAATGGTGCGCCAAACCTGGTGGAACCTATTTGAAAATCCGTTGTTCTTATTATGATAGTTAGTTGTTTGGTTTGGTTTGGGTTAAACTGTTTCGATGATTTCTTCCTATCCCTACGGGCTGTGTAAGGAATTTTCTTTTGTTTTTTTGTTTTGTTTTGGGGAATTGGCATGTTGTTTTGTTCCCAGGTGCTTAGCTGTCTTTCTTTGGCTGGATATCCCTGTTCATCACCCCTATTTTGATGTATATGGCTGCTGAACAGGTTTTGGGCAGGTTTTCTTGGTTTTGGTGTTGGTTCCTGCTGGTTTTTGCTGCTGTCCGTTGCTCTTGGGTTAGTGCTTAGTTGGGTCGGTGCTGATTTCGCGTGCTTTCCGTGGGGTTTGTTTTGGCTGTTTGTTCTTCTGTGTCTGTCTTGCCTTTGTTTTTTTGTTCATTGTTGGGCTTATTGCCTGTTTTCAGTTTTGGGTTTCTCCTTTCCGTTGTTTTGGCTTTTGTCTCTTGTTGTTTGTATAGTTGGCTTGGTCCTGGGGCATGCCCCTTGTATTCATGTATTTTTTCTTGTTTTTATTTTATGACTTATTCACCAAAAAAAAAAAAAAAAAGCATCGTATTTACATATCTGCCACTAGGCAAGAGAATCCGTATAGGTGTTCGAGTGTTCGAACCCTAATGCATGAGAAATGGTAAGTAAACACCGTATTTACATATCTGCCATCATGTAGGAGAATCCGTATAGGTGTTCTAGTGCTTGAAGCGTAATGCAAGACAAACGGTAAGTAAACACCGTATTTACAAATATGCCTCCATGCCGGAGAATCTGTATAGGTGTTCGAGTGTTCGTACCCTAATGCATGAGAAATGGTAAGTAAACACCGTATTTACATATCTGCCATCATGCAGGAGAATCGGTATAGGTGTACGATTGTTCGAACGCTAATGCATGAGAAATGGTAAGTAAACACCGTATTTACATATCTGTCATCACACAGGAGAATCCGTATAGGTGTTCTGATGTTTGAAGCCTAATGCATGACAAATGGAAAGTAAACACCGTATTTTCATATCTGCCACCATGCAGGAGAACATGTATGGTTGTTCGAGTGTTCGAACCCTAATGCATGAGAAATGGTAAGTAAACACCGTATTTACATATTTGTCATCGTGCAGGAGAATCCGTATAGGTGTTCGAGTGTTCGAACCCTAATGCATGAGAAATGGTAAGTAAACACCGTATTTACATATCGGTAATCATGTAGGAGAATCTGTATGGGTGTTCTAGTGTTTGAAGCCTAATGCATGACAAATGGTAGGTAAACACCGTATTTACATATCTGCCACCATGAAGGAGAATCTGTATAGGTGTTCGAGTGTTCGAACCCTAATGCATGAGAAATGGTAAGTAAACAACGTATTTACATATCTACGATCATGCAGGAGAATCTGTCTTGGTGTTCTAGTGTTTGAAGCCTAATGCATGACAAATGGTAAGTAAACACCGTATTTACATATCTACCATCATGCAGGAGAATCCCTCTAGTTGTTCTAGTGTTTGAAGCCTAATGCATGACAAATGGTAAGTAACACCGTATTTACATATCTGCCACCATGCAAGATATTCCGTATAGGTGTTCGATTGTTCGAACCCTATTGCATTGAAATAGTAAGTAAACACCGTATTTACATATCTGCCATCATGCAGGAGAATCCGTATAGGTGTACGATTGTTCGAACACTAATGCATGAGAAATGGTAAGTAAACACCGTATTTACATATCTGTCATCACGCAGGAGAATCCGTATAGGTGTTCTAATGTTTGAAGCCTAATGTATGACAAATGGAAAGTAAACACCGCATTTACATAACTGCCATCATGCAGGAGAATATGTATGGGTGTTCGAGTGTTCGAACCCTAATGCATGAGAAATGGTAAGTAAACATCGTATTTACATATTTGTCATCGTTCAGGAGAATCCGTATAGGTGTTCAAGTGTTCGAACCCTAATGCATGAGAAATGGTAAGTAAACACCGTATTTACATATCGGTAATCATGTAGGAGAATCTGTATGGGTGTTCTAGTGTTTGAAGCCTAATGCATGACAAATGGTAGGTAAACACCGTATTTACATATCTGCCATCACACAGGAGAATCCGTATAGGTGTTCGAGTGTTCGAACCCTAATGCATGAGAAATGGTAAGTAAACTACGTATTTACATATCTACGATCATGGAGGTGAATCTGTCTAGGTGTTCTTGTGTTTGAAGCCTAATGCATGACAAATGGTAAGCAAACACCGTATTTACATATCTGCCACCATGCAAGAGAATCCGTATAGGTGTTCGAGTGTTCGAAGCCTAATGCATGAGAAATGAAGTAAACACCGTATTTACATATCTGCCATTATGCAGGAGTATCCGTATAGGTGTTCTAGTCTTCGAAGCCTAATGCATGACAAATGGTAAGTAAACACCGTATTTACATATCTGCTACTATGCAGGAGAAAACGTATAGGTGTTCGAGTGTTCGAACCCTAATGCACGAGAAATGGTAAATAAGCATCGTATTTACATATCTGCCACTAGGCAGGAGAATCCGTATAGGTGTTCGAGTGTTCGAACCCTAATGCATGAGAAATGGTAAGTAAACACCGTATTTACATATCTGCCATCTTGTAGGAGAATCCGTATAGGTGTTCTAGTGCTTGAAGCGTAATGCAAGACAAACGGTAAGTAAACACCGTATTTATAAATCTGCCACCATGCCGGAGAATCTGTATAGGTGTTCGAGTGTTTGTACCCTAATGCATGAGAAATGTTAAGTAAACACCGTATTTACATATCTGCCATCATGCAGGAGAATCGGTATAGGTGTACGATTGTTCGAACGCTAATGCATGAGAAATGGTAAGTAAACACCGTATTTATTTATTTATGCTCACTTATCTGTTTTAGTCCAGGCTGATGGATGCCAGCTTTAGTACTTGATCCCTATCCTTTTTTTTTGGGATATGGCTTTTGTACTTTCAGTTTGGCTCTTTCCTCCTCTTGGTTCGGTTTGTGTCTTTCATCTTTGTTTTGTGTTGCTTGTTGTTAGGGCCTGGGGTATGCCCCTTGTAATCGTGTAAATTCTTTGTCTTTAATTTATTTCTTATTCACCCAAAAAAAAAAACACCGTATTTACATATCTGTCATCACATAGGAGAATCTGTATAGGTGTTCTAATGTTTGAAGCCTAATGCATGACAAATGGAAAGTAAACACCGTATTTACATATCTGCCACCATGCAGGAGAACATGTATGGTTGTTCGAGTGTTCGAACCCTAATGCATGAGAAATGGTAAGTAAACAACGTATTTACATATTTGTCATCGTGCAGGAGAATCCGTATAGGTGTTCGAGTGTTCGAACCCTAATGCATGAGAAATGGTAAGTAAACACCGTATTTACATATCGGTAATCATGTAGGAGAATCTGTATGGGTGTTCTAGTATTTGAAGCCTAATGCATGACAAATGGTAGGTAAACACCGTATTTACATATCTGCCACCATGAAGGAGAATCTGTATAGGTGTTCAAGTGTTCGAACCCTAATGCATGAGAAATGGTAAGTAAACAACGTATTTACATATCTACGATTATGCAGGAGAATCTGTCTTGGTGTTCTAGTGTTTGAAGCCTAATGCATGACAAATGGTAAGTAAACACCGTATTTACATATCTGCCACCATGCAAGAGAATCCGTATAGGTGTTCGAGTGTTCGAAGCCTAATGCATGAGAAATGGTAAGTAAACACCGTATTTACATAACTGCCATCATGCAGGAGTATCCGTGTAGGTGTTCTAGTCTTTGAAGCCTAATGCATGACAAATGGTAAGTAAACACTGTATTTACATATCTGCCACCATGCAGGAGAAAACGTATAGGTGTTCGAGTGTTCGAACCCTAATGCGCGAGAAATGGTAAGTAAGCATCGTATTTACATATCTGCCACTAGGCAGGAGAATCCGTATAGGTGTTCGAGTGTTCGAACCCTAATGCATGAGAAATGGTAAGTAAACACCGTATTTACATATCTGCCATCATGTAGGAGAATCCGTATAGGTGTTCTAGTGCTTGAAGCGTAATGCAAGACAAACGGTAAGTAAACACTGTATTTACATATCTGCCACCATGCCGGAGAATCTGTATAGGTGTTCGAGTGTTCGAACCCTAATGCATGAGAAATGGTAAGTAAACACCGTATTTACATATCTGCCATCATGTAGGAGAATCCGTATAGGTGTACGAGTGTTCGAACACTAATGCATGAGAAATGGTAAGTAAACACCGTATTTACATATCTGCCATCACGCAGGAGAATCCGTATAGGTGTTCTAATGTTTGAAGCCTAATGCATGACAAATGGTAAGTAAACACCGTATTTACATATCTGCCACCATGCAGGAGAATACGTATAGGTGTTCGAGTGTTCGAACCTAATGCATGAGAAATGGTAAGGAAACACCGTATTTACATATCTGTCATCATGCAGGAGAATCCGTATAGGTGTTCGAGTGTTCGAACCCTAATGCATGAGAAATGGTAAGTAAACAGCGTATTTATTTTACCCACCCAAAAAAAAAAACAGCGTATTTACATATCGGTCATCATGTAGGAGAATCGTATGGGTGTTCTAGTGTTTGAAGCCTAATGCATGACAAATGATAGGTAAACACCGTATTTACATATCTGCCACCGTGCAGGAGAATCCGTCTAGGTGTTCTAGTGTTTGAAGCCTAACGCATGACAAATTGTAAGTAACACCGTATTTACATATCTGCCACCATGCAAGATATTTCGTATAGGTGTTCGATTGTTCGAACCCTATTGCATTGAAATAGTAAGTAAACACCGTATTTACATATCTGCCATCATGCAGGAGAATCCGTATAGGTGTACGATTGTTCGAACGCTAATGCATGAGAAATGGTAAGTAAACACCGTATTTACATATCTGTCATCACGCAGGAGAATCTGTATAGTTGTTCTGATGTTTGAAGCCTAATGCATGACAAATGGAAAGTAAACACCGTATTTACATATCTGCCACCATGCAGGAGAATATGTACGGGTGTTCGAGTGTTCGAACCCTAATGCATGAGAAATGGTATGTAAACAGCGTATTTACATATTTGTCATCGTGCAGGAGAATCCGTATAGGTGTTCTAGTGTTCGAACCCTAATGCATGAGAAATGGTAAGTAAACACCGCATTTACATATCTGCCACCACGCAGGAGAATCCGTATAGGTGTTTTAATGTTTGATGCCTAATGCATGACAAATGGTAAGTAAACACCGTATTTACATATCTGCCACCATGTAGGAGAATACGTATGGGTGTTCGAGTGTTCGAACCCTAATGCATGAGAAATGGTAAGTAAACACCGTATTTACATATATGTCATCATGCAGGAGAATCCGTACAGGTGTTCGAGTGTTCGAACCCTAATGCATGAGAAATGGTAAGTAAACACCGTATTTACATATCGGTCATCATGTAGGAGAATCCGTATGGGTGTTCTAGTGTTTGAAGCCTAATGCATGACAAATGGTAGGTAAACACCGTATTTACATATCTGCCACCATGCAGGAGAATCTATATAGGTGTTCGGGTGTTCGAACCCTAAACCGTCGGACTTCCACTTGAGTTGTAGGGGATTCAAATCCGGGTCAGTAAGGAGAGGAGCATATACTCCCTTACCAACTAGGATGGCCCCTTGGTGGTCAAGAAAGAGAATTTACTGAGTAATTATAGCATAACGATATTAGTTTAACTTAAGAACCTCATTTAATGTTTTGTGAATCACCCAAGTGTTCAATTCTCAAGCATAAAAGAATGAATTTGAATTCGTTTTCATTTTATTCTTATTTCCCTTAACTTTCTCTTCTAGCTCTCAAGAAGAAAGTTTCTCTCTAACTCTCTCCGTCCTTCTCCATTTTGTTCTAGGAACTAATTAGGTTAGGTAACTAACATCTTTCTTAACTTACGTGTCCAAGTTTAACTTAAACTAATCTTCCTTAGCCTCCAAGAAAGAGAATTTACTAGGTAATTGTAGCTTAACGATGTTAGTTTAAGTTGAGCACCTCATTTAAGGTTTTGTAAATTACCCAAGTGTTCAATTCTCAAGTGCAAATGGATGGATTTGAATTCGCTTTAATTTTCGTCCTATTTCCTTTTCTTTTCTCTAAGTTTCTCTTCTACCACTATAGAAGAAAGTTTCCCTCTAACTCTCTCCGTCCTTCTCCATCCTTCTTTCTTTTGTTCTAGGAACTAATTAGTTTAGGCAACTATTAGTTTCACAAGCTTAAGTGGCAAAGTTTAACACGAACTAATCTTGCTTGGCCTCCAAGATAGAGAATTTAGTAAGTAATTGTAGTTTAACGATATTATTTTAACTTAAGCAACTCATTTAATGTTTTCTAAATCAACTAAGTGTTCAATTCTCATGTCCGAAAGGAGGAATTCGAATTCGTTTTAATTTTAATCCTATTTCCTTTTCTTTTCTCTAACTTTCTCTTCTAGCTCTCAAGAAGAAAGTTTCACTCCAACTCTCTCGGTCCTTCTCCACCCTTCTCTCTTTTGTTCTAGGAACGAATTAGGTTAGGCAAACTAATCTTTCTTAGCCTCCAGGAAAGAGAATTTATTGCATTGAAAAACACCAATAGTAAGAGGTTGGGTTAAATCGGCGATTAGGGAGAGCTTCTCTCTCTAGAGAGAGAAAGCTCCTTCCCGTTGGTAGCCGTGGAACTCTTGAGGGTGAAGGACTGGTGCTTTTCGGCCAACATGTTTTAGCTCCTCTACCCATGTTTCTATGGATGAGTGAGTATGTCTCAAGTCTGGTAAGCCCGGTTTGGGGTTTTGATGACTTTTGTTTTCTCATTTTTATATTTGTTTGGAGTTTTCTGGTAGCTCTTGGGAGGTTTTCGTGTCCCAACTTTGGTTTCCATTGTTCTTGAGTTGCGGTTAGCCACGGCCATTATTTGTCACCCCCGTTGGTCAAATCGTCCGTGGGTTAGAGCCTGATTCGGAGTTTGGTCACTGTTTGGAGGGTTTTTAATGTGACGGTGGTTTTCTGTGCTTGAGTAACCATGGTAGATGACTGAAGGGTCTGGAAATGCCCAGGAAATTGCTAGACGTCTCCTTGTGGACTGGTGTTCTTGTTAGTGGGGCCTAGACTGTCGTCTTGGGTCCTATTTGGTGAGCTTGGCGCCACACAGGCTGGCTGCGGGTTTGGGCCTGCTAGTTAGCTCTAGCGTCCAAGCGTGGTGGGTTGGTTTTCAGGTGGTCTTGGTTGACGGTGGGGTGCCACCAGTGTGGGGTTTGGCGTTTGTTTCAGAGTTGGTCTGGTTGTTTTCCACCGGGCGAGTATCTTTGGTGAACCTTGTGGTGTGTTTTCTTCTCCGGCATTGTCTGAGGAGGTGATGCTACAAGTTCGGTTTGTTGGACTGTAAAGCCAATGGCTTTGTGCGAGCTCTTTTCCATGGCTGCTTGGGTGGTCTAGGAACGAGTTGAGAGAGGCGTGTGGGTACACGCGTTACAGCGTGGTGTGTGCCTCACGTTCTTTCTAGGCGAGTGATATTGATTGAAGCGATGCGATTTTCCCGCCTACGCATGATGGTTCAGCTTGTAAGCTATACATGCTATTGATGTATTAGCTTGCATGGTAGGTGATGATGTCTGATGCACATGGGTCTATTCTTTGTGTATCTAGGGTTGATGTGGTTGGTGGCGTGCTGTGTACTCTTGTGTTGGGAAGAGGGGCTCACGGGTAAAGTTGAGGTATGATGTGCTTGGGGCTATTGCATATAGAGGCATGGTTTTGTCAGCTCATGGGCTTATCAGATTATATCCTTTTATATTTATATTTATATTTAAATATATAAATGTTTAATGATATATTTGGGGCTAGTGTTTTGACTTGCATGCTTTGTGGGTTTTCTTGGGCCCACAGTTTATGTAAATTGCTGGAGGTGGGAGGGATCAGTGAAGACCCAATTTTTTTTTTTTTGGGTGAATAAGACATAAATAAAACAGCAAAATATACAAGATTACAAGGGGCAAACCCCAGGCCCTACCCAAAAACTATACAAGAAAACCAAAAGCAACGCAAACTAGAACAGGAGCATACTGTTTTGGACTTCATTTTATATATATATATATTTTTAGTGGGCCACTATAGTTTTTATCTGAGAGTTAATTTGTATTTGCCCATATATTTTTTTCAAATTTCCATCTATTACTGGATGGTAGGTGTTATTTGGAAAATATATGGGCAATTTTTGCTTTATTTGTTGGTAACCTGCTGTTTTAGGTTGTGTTTAGTTGTTTTTTGTATTTAATTGATATGTAATTGTTCCCCCCTCCTTTGGGGGGGCAGCGTGAGATTCTTTGTATTACCTGGGGTATGCCCTTTGTAAATGTGTAAACTTTGTCTTTAATTTTATGACTTACCCACCAAAAAAAAAAAAAAAAAAAAAGAGAATTTACTAAGTAATTGAAGCTTAACGATATTAGGATAACTTAAGCAACTCATTTAATGTTTTGTAAATCACCTAAGTACTCAATTCTCAAGCCCGAAAGGATGAATTTGAATTCGATTTAATTTTCATCCTATTTCCCTTACTTTTCTCTAACTTTCTCTTCTACCACTCGAGAAGAAAGTCTATTTCTAACTCTCTCCGTCCTTCTCCATTCTTCTCTCTTTTGTTCTAGGAACCAATTAGCGTAGGCGACTAATAGTTTCATTAGATTAAATGGCCAAGTTCAACTCAAACTAATCTTGCTTTGCCTCCAAGAAAGAGAATTTACTAAGTAATGGTTGCTTAGCGATATTAGTTTAACTTAAGCAGCTCAATTAATTTTTTCGTCAATCACGCAATTTTTTCGTTTTAATTTTGTTCTTATTTGCCTTTCTTTTCTTGAACTTTCTCTTCTAGCTCTCAAGAAGAAAGTTTCTCTCTAACTCTCTCCGTCCTTCTCCCTTTTGTTCTAGGAACTAATTAGATTAGGCAACTAATTGCTACCTTCACTTAAGTGGCCAAGTTTAACTCAAACTAATCTGCCTAGACTCCAAGAAAGAGAATTTACTAAGTAATCATAGCTTAACGATAACAGTTTAACTAAAGAAACTCATTTAATGTTTTCTAAATCACCTAAGTGTTCAATTCTCAAGTCCAAGAGGGTGAATTTGAGTTCCCTTTAATTTTCATCCTGTTTTCCTTTCTTTTCTCTAAGTTTCTCTTCTACATCTCAAGAAGAAAGTTTCTCTCTAACTCTCTCCGTCTGTCTCCAATTTCACTCTTTTGTTCTAGGCAATTAATAAATTTTTTTTTTTTTTTGGGTAAGTAACAATTAATAATTTCATTAGCTTTAGTGGCCAAGTTTAACTCAAACTAATCTTGCTTAGCCTCCAAGAAAGAGATTTTGCTGAGTAATTGTAGCTTAACGATATTAGTTTGACTTAAACACGTCATTTAAGGTTTTCAAAATCACCTAAGTGTTCAATTCTAGTTTTGAAGAGATTTTCCAGAGTAATTGTAGCTTAACGATATTAGGATAACTTAATCAACTCATTTATTGTTTTCAAAATCACCTATGTGTTCAATTCTCAAGTCTAAAAAAAAAAAAAAAAATTGAATTCGATTTAATTTTCATCCTATTTCCCTTACTTTTGTCTAACTTTCTATTTTACCACTGAAGAAGGAAGTTTCTTTCTAACTCTCTCCGTCCTTTTCTCTTTCGTTCTAGGAATTAATTAGCTTACGCGTTTAATAGTTTCATTACAGTAAGTGGCTTAGTTAAACTCAAAAAACTCTTGCTTATCCTCCAAGAAACATAATTTATTGAGTAATTGTATGTTGACGATATTAGTTTAACTTAAGCACCTCATTTAATATTTTCTAAGTCCTGGTTTGGCATACACTGAAAAAGACAAAAAAGTCAAAAAAATTATTAAAAAAGCTAAAAAGTTATCACTATTCACCAAAAGTATATAGATAAAAAAAAAAAAAGCAAATTACACAAGCGCGGAACAGTGGTGAAGTGATGTCATTGGTGCAAATTTAGAATACGGGGTGCACAAAAAAATTAACCCGAAATGGTGCTGTTCGGCCCGTGGGGGCCCATCACGGGTCTCGTTTTGATAATCTGAGCCGTTTAATGTGCAGAACTCGTCGAGTACTAATACTTGTAAAGAATCACGTTGATTGGATATCTCAAACTACATGATCAAATCAGTTTTGTATAAAAAAATAGATGGTGTTACAGTTAATGATTGACAAAAACTTAATCGATCAGATAGCTATCGATATCTGATCAACGTGATTTTTTTACGAGCATATAGTACTCGACGAGTTCTACACATTAAACGGTTCCGATTGGCAAAATGGGACCCGTGGTGGGCCTCCACGGGCCGAACAACACCGTCCAATTCAATGCCCCGGAAAGGAGGCAAGCATCTCCTATACTACTCTGTGCAAACCGTGCTGCCTACCGTGCACCCTACAAAGCACAAACTTCTCCTATACACTAGTTTTACACAATTTTTTTAATACAAATTTTCTCGCAAAAAGTAAAAGATTAACCCAAACAACCATCTTTTTTCCCTAAACTTTGTAGCCAAAAAAGCCAAAAAGTGCACTTATTTAGGACATCCCAAACAACCCTTTAAATCACCTATGTGCTCAATTTTCAAGTCCAAAAGGATGAATTTGAATTCGTTTTAATTTTATTCCTATTTCCGTTTCTTTTCTCTAACTTTCTCTCCTAGCTCGCAAGAAGAAAGTTTCTCTCTAACTCTCTCCGTCCTTCTCTCATTTGTTCTGCGAACTAATTAGCTTAGGCAACTATTAGTTTCATTAGCTTAAGTGGCCAACTTTAACTCAAACTAATCTTGCTTTTTTTTGGGTAAGTAAGTCATAAAATAAAAGACAATGAAATATTACAAGTTTACAAGGGGTATACCCCAGGCTCGACCAACAACAAATAAAATAAAATAAAAATGAACAAACCAATATAAACTACCACTGCACCCCCCTTAGAAAGGAGGGATAAACAAGAACAACTAAAAACACCAAAAGCCAACTCTGCACATATATCCTTTTTGTCCCCAAGTAACCCCTACCATCAGAGATAATAGATGGGAACTCGAGGTGGAGATATGGCAAAGATACAAAAGAAAACAAAACACCGCAACGCTTATAAACACAACAGACACACTCACAAAGCAACAACCCTCAAGCCGAATCAAAGATGATAACCAACCCCACAAGCCCCAGTCTCTACTGCAGATAAACACATGGAATCCAATAAGTGTTCCACTCCTCACAACCGTGACATCCAAGCCACTTAACCCAAGCCGTGATGGAGGAAAAAATCTACCCCACGAGAAATCCCAACAAAGTCACATGAAGCTAGCACGATTAGTGACCACAAGCCACGACCTTGGGAGTTGTAGTGAAAAACAATAGCCTCCCAGCAACAAACCAATACATAGCTAACAAAATCACGAGAGCAATCATCACATCCCCCAGTCCCTTCCTTGGTAGATCAGAAGCCTCAAACCCCACGGTAGTGTGCCCTTCACTCCATGTCAGGCGTGGCAATATGATCAATTAGGATGGGTCACGTGAAGACCAGAAGCGACCAGAAAACCGGTAGCTATCCTCCCGCTCATCTCCCAATCTTTAACTCGGTGAGTTATCGAACCACTATTCCCCATAGCAGTGACTCCCCAATCACTCTTGGCGGAGATGGCTCAAAACCACCCTCATATCGAGTCCCATGAGGATCACACGATCAAAAGAATTTTCCAAAAAATGAACCCAATTATAGCCCAAGAAAGAGAATTTACAGTGTAATTGTAGGTTAACTATATTAGTTTAGCTTAAGCACGTCATTTAAGGTTTTCTAAAGCACATAAGTCTTCAATTCTCCAGTCCAAACGGATGAATTTGAAGTCGCTTTAATTTTCATCCGATTTCCCGTTCTAGTTTTTTTTTTTTTTTTGGGTAAGTAAGACCGTTCTAGTTTCATTAGCTTAGCTTAAGTCAGTAGCTTATTTCCCTTTCTATTTTCATCCTAATTTCATTAGCCTAAGTCACCCAGTTTAACTCAAAATAATCATGCTTAGCCTCAAAAAAAAAAAAAAAAGAATTTACTGAGTAATTGTCGCTTAATGATACTAGTTTAACTTAAGCAACTCATTTAATGTTTTATAAAGCACCTAAGTGTTCAATTCTCAAGTCCAAATGGATGAATTTGAATTCGATTTAATTTTCATCCTATTTCCCTTTCTTTTCGCTAACTTTCTTTTCTACCACTCAAGAAAAAAGTTTCCTCTAACTCACTCATTCCTTCGCCATCCTTCTATGTTTTGTGCTAGGAACTAATTAATCTTGCTTAGCCTCAAACTAATCTTGCTTAGCCTCCAAGAAAGAGAATTTTTTTTTTTTTTATACCCAGAACACACTCCCAAGGCAGGATCCTTAGGATCCACCCTTACAAGCCAAACTGGGGGAAGCTAACCGATCCACCTAAACCGACGGACTTCCACTTGAGTAGTAGGGGATTCGAATCCTGGTCAGTAAGGAGAGGAGCATATACTCCCTTACCAACTAGGATGGCCCCTTGGTGGTCAAGAAAGAGAATTTACTGAGTAATTATAGCATAACGATATTAGTTTAACTTAAGAACCTCATTTAGTGGTGAATCACCCAAGTGTTCAATTCTCAAGCACAAAAGAATGAATTTGAATTCGTTTTCATTTTATTCTTATTTCCCTTAACTTTCTCTTCTAGCTCTCAAGAAGAAAGTTTCTCTCTAACTCTCTCCGTCCTTCTCCATTTTGTTCTAGGAACTAACTAGGTTAGGTAACTAACATCTTTCTTAACTTACGTGTCCAAGTTTAACTTAAACTAATCTTCCTTAGCCTCCGAGAAAGAGAATTTACTAGGTAATTGTAGCTTAACGATATTAGTTTAAGTTGAGCACCTCATTTAAGGTTTTGTAAATTACCCAAGTGTTCAATTCTCAAGTGCAAATGGATGGATTTGAATTCGCTTTAATTTTCATCCTATTTACTTTTCTTTTCTCTAAGTTTCTCTTCTACCACTATAGAAGAAAGTTTCCCTCTAACTCTCTCCGTCCTTCTCCATCCTTCTTTCTTTTGTTCTAGGAACTAATTAGTTTAGGCAACTATTAGTTTCACAAGCTTAAGTGGCAAAGTTTAACACGAACTAATCTTGCTTGGCCTCCAAGATAGAGAATTTACCTAATTGTAGTCTAACGATATTATTTTAACTTAAGCAACTCATTTAATGTTTTCTAAATCAACTAAGTGTTCAATTCTCATGTCCGAAAGGAGGAATTCGAATTCGTTTTAATTTTAATCCTATTTCCTTTTCTTTTCTCTAACTTTCTCTTCTAGCTCTCAAGAAGAAAGTTTCACTCCAACTCTCTCAGTCCTTCTCCACCCTTCTCTCTTTTGTTCTAGGAACGAATTAGGTTAGGCAAACTAATCTTTCTTAGCCTCCAGGAAAGAGAATTTACTGAGTAATTGAAGCTTAACGATATTAGGATAACTTAAGCAACTCATTTAATGTTTTGTAAATCACCTAAGTGCTCAATTCTCAAGACCGAGAGGATGAATTTGAATTCGATTTAATTTTCATCCTATTTCCCTTACTTTTCTCTAACTTTCTCTTCTACCACTTGAGAAGAAAGTCTGTTCCTAACTCTCTCCGTCCTTCTCCATTCTTCCCTCTTTTGTTCTAGGAACCAATTAGCGTAGGTGACTAATAGTTTCATTAGATTAAATGGCCAAGTTCAACTCAAACTAATCTTGTTTCGCCTCCAAGAAAGAGAATTTACTAAGTAATGGTTGCTTAGCGATATTAGTTTAACTTAAGCAGCTCAATTAATTTTTTCGTCAATCACGCAATTGTTCAATTCTCGAGTCCAAAAGGATAAATTTGAATTCGTTTTAATTTTGTTCTTATTTGCCTTTCTTTTCTCGAACTTTCTCTTCTAGCTCTCAAGAAGAAAGTTTCTCTCTAACTCTCTCCATCCTTCTCCCTTTTGTTCTAGGAACTAATTAGATTAGGCAACTAATTGCTACCTTCACTTAAGTGGCCAAGTTTAACTCAAACTAATCTGCCTAGACTCCAAGAAAGAGAATTTACTAAGTAATCATAGCTTAACGATAACAGTTTAACTAAAGAAACTCATTTAATGTTTTCTAAATCACCTAAGTGTTCAATTCTCAAGTCCAAGAGGGTGAATTTGAGTTCCCTTTAATTTTCATCCTGTTTTCCTTTCTTTTCTCTAAGTTTCTCTTCTACATCTCAAGAAGAAAGTTTCTCTCTAACTCTCTCCGTCTGTCTCCAATTTCACTCTTTTGTTCTAGGCAATTAATAATTTCATTAGCTTTAGTGGCCAAGTTTAACTCAAACTAATCTTGCTTAGCCTCCAAGAAAGAGATTTTGCTGAGTAATTGTAGCTTAACGATATTAGTTTGACTTAAGCACGTCATTTAAGGTTTTCAAAATCACCTAAGTGTTCAATTCTAGTTCTGAAGAGATTTTCCAGAGTAATTGTAGCTTAACGATATTAGGATAACTTAATCAACTCATTTATTGTTTTCAAAATCACCTATGTGTTCAATTCTCAAGTCTAAAAAAAAAAAAATTGAATTCAATTTAATTTTCATCCTATTTCCCTTACTTTTGTCTAACTTTCTATTTTTTTTTTTGGGTGGGTAAGTCATAAATTAAAGACAAAAAACTTACAAATTTACAAGGGGCATACCCCAGGTAATACAATAAACCTCACGCCTCCAAAAGTGGAGGGACTAAAACAAATAAAAAACTAATTATAACAACACTTCAACATTACCCAACAAGATTACAAAAACTAAATGTAAATTTGCCCATATATCATTTTTAATCCCAAGTAACCCCTACCATAAAAATGAATAGGTAGAAACTTGGGAATGATATATAGGCAAATAAACAAGAAATTAACTAATTATTATCCAAATTCAGCTCATAACCATGGCTGAACACAAAGCAATTGGCCACCAAATTAGTGGCGGGCCCCATCTCCAAACAAACCATTATACAAACACATAATGGACAACCCAAAACCGTGGGCTAACTTTCTATTTTACCACTGAAGAAGGAAGTTTCTTTCTAACTCTCTTCGTCCTTTTCTCTTTCGTTCTAGGAATTAATTAGCTTACGCATTTAATAGTTTCATTAGAGTAAGTGGCTTAGTTCAACTCAAAAAACTCTTGCTTATCCTCCAAGAAACATAATTTATTAAGTAATTGTATGTTGACGATATTAGTTTAATTTAAGCACGTCATTTAATGTTTTCTAAGTCCTGGTTTGGCATACACTGAAAAAGACAAAAAAGTCAAAAAAATTATTAAAAAAGCTAAAAAGTTATCACTATTCACCAAAAGTATATAGATAAAAAAAAAAAGCAAATTACACAAGCGCGGAACAGTGGTGAAGTGATGTCATTGGTGCAAATTTAGAACGCGGGGTGCACAAAAAAATTAACCCGAAATGGTGCCTATTCAGCCCGTGGGGGCCTATCATGGGTCTCGTTTTGATAATCTGAGTCGTTTAATGTGCAGAACTCGTCGAGTACTAATACTTGTAAAGAATCACGTTGATCGGATATCTCAAACTACATGATCAAATCAGTTTTATATAAAAAAAATAGATGGTGTTATAGTTAACGATTGACAAAAACTTAATCGATCAGATAGCTATCGATATCCGATCAACGTGATTTTTTTACAAGCATATAGTACTCGACGAGTTCTACACATTAAACGGTTCCGATTAGCAAAATGGGACCCGTGGTGGGCCTCCACGGGCCGAACAACACCGTCCAATTCAATGCCCCGGAAAGGAGGCAAGCATCTCCTATACTACTCTGTGCAAACCGTGCCGCCTACCGTGCACCCTACAAAGCACAAACTTCTCCTATACACTAATTTTACACAATTTTTTAATACAAATTTTCTCGTAAAAAGTAAAAGATTAACCCAAACAACCATCTTTTTTCCCTAAACTTTGTAGCCCAATTTTATTCCTATTTCCATTTCTTTTCTCTAACTTTCTCTCCTAGCTCGCAAGAAGAAAGTTTCTCTCTAAAATGCGAATTACACTATTCACCAAAGTATATAGATAAAAAAAAAAAAAAAAAGCGAATTACACGAGTGCGGAACAGTGGTGAAGTGATGTCATTGGTGCAAATTTAGAACGCGGGGTGCACCAAAAAATTAACCCAAAATGGTGCTGTTCGGCCCGTGGGGGCCCATCACGGGTCTCGTTTTGATAATCTGAGCCATTTAATGTGCAGAACTCGTCGAGTACTAATACTTGTAAAGAATCACGTTGATCGGATATCTCTAACTACA
This sequence comes from Camellia granthamiana, assembly GCA_036172215.1. Taxonomy (NCBI): domain Eukaryota; kingdom Viridiplantae; phylum Streptophyta; class Magnoliopsida; order Ericales; family Theaceae; genus Camellia; species Camellia granthamiana. Next base: position 67,318,674 of record CM069908.1, read on the forward strand.
TGATCAAATCAGTTTTGTATAAAAAAATAGATGGTGTTACAGTTAACGATTGACAAAAACTTAATCGATCAGATAGCTATCGATATCCGATCAATGTGATTTTTTTACAAGCAAGCATCTCCTATACTACTCTCTGCAAACCGTGTCGCCTACCGTTCACCCTACAAAGCACAAACTTCTCCTATACACTAATTTTACACAATTTTTTAATACAAATTTTCTCGTAAAAAGTATCTGTGGGCTTGGGTCTCACTTGAGTTGTGGTGTGGTTATTACATTAGTGGCCTTTTTGGACTTCATTTATATAATTTAAGTGGGCCACTAACGAGGGGTTTTTTTTTTTTTTTTGGGTTAATATTTTTGTTTAGTCTATTGGCAGCGATTCTTGTATAGTTAATGATTTTATGATGTTTGATTGTGTGATCCTCATGTGACTCGATATGAGGGAGGTTTTGAGCCATCTTCGCCAAGAGTGATTGGGGAGTCACTGCTATGGGGAATAGTGGTTTGATAACCAACCGAGTTAGAGACTGGGAGATGAGCGGGAGGATAGCTACTGGTTTTCTGGTTGCTTCTTGTCTTCATGTGACCCGTCCTAATTGATCATATTGCCACACCTGACATGGAGTGTAGGGCCTACTGCCGTGGAGTTTGAGGCTTGTGATCTACCAAGGATGGGACTGGGGGATGTGATGATTGATCTCATGATTTTGTTGGCTGTGTATTGGTTTGTTGCTGAGGGGCTACTGTCTTTTCACTTCAACTCCATTATCCGTGGCTTATGCTTTTTGATCGTGCTAGCTTCATGTGACTCTGCTGTGATCTCTCATGGGGTAGATTTTATCCTCCGACATGGCTTGGGTTAAGTGGCTTGGATGTCACGGCTGTGTGGAGTGGGTTGCCCACTGTTGCCGAAGAAGTGACACCACCAGCTGCATAGATCACAAACAATTAGGAAAACCCACATTATATGGCTCACCAACACTCAACTCTCATATGAGAAACTTTCATCACTCAGCAGCCCTCCCAATACTAACAGTACGGGGCTTCAAAATGGAGTCAGTCAAGTTCCATTGCTTTAAGAACCAATCATCACCTGCAGATCTGGGTAACTTGTGTATTGACATGAGCTTGGCTCTAATCATTTGAACAATTGAATTGATAACAACTTCTTTAGGTTTCATTTCTTTATTAAAAATATGGTTGTTTCTTTCAATCCAAATTTGATAAACTGTACACAACATAGACAGTCTAGAAGTGATAGCTTTCAAGGACTTCCCCCTACTCTCCTTAAGAGCAACATTAGCAGCATCAGGCCAAAAGATGTCAGGCCAATTTACATTACATTTTGCTTTAATAGAAGTCCAAACCTTAAGAGAGAAGATGCAATTAAAGAAAAGGTGGGAGTGGCTTTCAGTATGGTGATTGCAGAAAGAGCATTTGAAGTCATCCCTCATACCAAAAGATTCTAACCTATCCCCAATGTTAAGCCTAACATGCAAGGCAATCTAGGCAATGAAGCTAACTTTAGGGATAGTGAAAGGCCCCCACAGCAGTTTATACCAAGTCACCTTAACAAATTTCTCTCTCCAATGATTCCAAGCAGATTGAATGGAGAAGTTACCATCCTGAGTAAGAGTCCAAGTTGGAGTATCTTTACTCAAAGATCTAGGTTTAAAAGATTGGGGAGTCTCTTTTTGGGTGAATAAAAAGATTGGGGAGTCAGAGATAAGATCTCTCATTCCCCAAGAGTTAGGGAATGGCCAGTTCCAAGAATCCCCATTAACAATAGTTCTCACTTTAGCCTCCCCAGAGAGCCCAAAATCATAAATAATCCTAACACCAAATTTGTCCCAAATAGAGCCCACAGGGTGCCAATTGTCATACCACAAAAAGTATAATTTCCATCCCAAATTTTGTGTAAAATGAGAGGAAACATAAACTTTCTAAGAGAAAGAATTTTCCTCCAAACCCAAGAAGGGTCACTGGGGACAGGGACTTTCCAAAAACTTCTACCTTTGAGTAAATAAGATTTCACCCATTGGCACCACATCGATTTCTCACCCCCCGAGAAAAGGAACCAAATATGTTTGGCAATAGCAGCTCTATTCCAAACCTCCAGGGATTTAAAACCCAAACCACCTTCATCCTTAGGAGCACACACCTTATCCCAAGCAATTTTCGCACTATGCTTCTTCAAATCAACACCGGACCAGAGAAAAGCCCTAAGTAAGTTCTCAATATCTCTGACCACCCTCTTAGGAAGGATGAACAAAGAAGACCAATAGACTTGCATAGAAAAAAGAATGGTTTGAATGAGCTGAGCTCTACCAGCTTATGAGGGCCTTATTGGTCCAACTCTTAATCCTGCCAGTGATTCTGTCAATGAGCTGTTGGCAATCAAAGGCATGCAACTTAGTGGTGATTAAGGGAACGCCCAAGTACTTTACAGGAAGATTGCCTTCATTGAAATTAACAATCTGAAGAATATCCTCCCTAATACTAGGACTACAACCACAAAAAAAGATATTGCTCTTGCCAGCACTAGGAGTAAGCCCCGAGAGACACTTGAACTCCTCGAGCCCACGCATAATCAATTGCACCGTAGATACATCCCCTCTGCTGAATATCATAAGATCATCAGCAAAACACAAATTAACAGTCTTAGTCTACTTGAACATTTTGAACATTCGTTTTAGCTTCTTGAGAAAGCTTGAACCTTTTGAACCCTTGTTTTGGCTTCTTGAGGAAGCTTGAACCCTCGGAACCTTCGTTTTAGCTTCTTGAGGAAGCTTGAACATTTTCAACCTTCGTTTTAGATTCTTCAGGGAGTTTGAACCTTTTGAACCATCGTTTTAGCTTCTTGAGGGAGATTGAACCTTTTGAACCCTTGTTTTAGCTTCTTGAGGAAGTTCAACCTTCTGAACCTTCGTTTTAGCTTCTTCAGGGAGCTTGGACCTTTTCAACCTTCGTTTTAGCTTCTGGAGGGAGTTTGAACCTTTTGAACGTTCATTTCAGCTTCTTGAGGGACTTGAACAATTTGAACCTTCGTTTTAGCTTCTTGCGGAAGGTTGAACGTTTTGAACCGTTGTTTTGGCTTCTTGAGGAAGCTTGAACCCTCTTAACCTTCGTTTTAGCTTCTTGAGGAAGCTTGAACATTTTCAACCTTCGTTTTAGCTTCTTGAGGGAGCTTGAACCTTTTGAACCTTCGTTTTAGCTTCATGAGGGAGCTTGAACCTTTTGAACCCTTGTTTCGACTTCTTGAGGAAGTTGAATCTTCGGAACCTTCGTTTTAGCTTCTTGAGGGAGCTTGAACCTTTTGAACCTTCGTTTTAGCTTCTGGAGGGAGTTTGAACCTTTTAAACATTCGTTTCAACTTCTTGAGGGACTTCAACATTTTGAACCTTCGTTTTAGCTTCTTGAGAAAGCTTGAACCTTTTGAACCCTTGTTTTGGCTTCTTGAGGAAGCTTGAATCCTCTGAACCTTCGTTTTAGCTTCTTGAGGAAGCTTGAACCTTTTGAACCTTCGTTTTAGCTTCTTGAGGGAGCTTGAACCTTTTGAACCTTCGTTTTAGCATCTTGAGGAAGCTTCAACCTTTTGAACCCATATTTTAGCTTCTTGAGGAAGTTGAACCTTCTGAACCTTCGTTTTAGCTTCTTGAGGGAGCTTCAACCTTTTGAACCTTCGTTTTAGCTTCTTGAGGGAGCTTGAACCTTTTGAATCTTCGTTTTAGCTTCTTCAGGGAGCTCGAACCTTTTGAACCTTCGTTTTAGCTTCTTGAGGGAGCTTGAACCTTTTGAAACTTGGTTTTACCTTTTTGAGGGAGCTTGAACCTTTTGAACCTTCGTTTTTGCTTCTTGAGGGAGCTTGAATCTTTTGAACCCTTGTTTTAGAGTCTTGAGGAAGTTGAACCTTCTAAACCTTCGTTTTAGCTTCTTGAGGGAGCTCGAACCTTTTGAACCTTCGTTTTAGCTTCTGGAGGGAGTTTGAACCTTTTGAACCTTCGTTTCAACTTCTTGCGGGACTTGAACATTTTGAACCTTCTTTTTAGCTTCTTGAGGAAGCTTGAACCTCTTGAACCCTTATTTTGGCTTCTTGAGGAAGCTTGAACCCTCTGAACCTTCGTTTTAGCTTCTTGAGGAAGGCTGAACATTTTCAACCTTCGTTTTAGCTTCTTGAGGGAGCTTGAACCTTTGTTTTAGCTTCTTGAGGGAGCTTGAACCTTTTGAACCCTTGTTTCAGCTTCTTGAGGAAGTTGAACCTTCTGAACCTTCGTTTTATCATCTTGAGGGAGCTTCAACCTTTTGAACCTTCGTTTTAGCTTCTGAAGGGAGTTTGAACCTTTTGAACCTTCGTTTCAACTTTTTGAGGGACTTGAACATTTTGAACCTTCGTTTTAGCTTCTTGAGGGAGCTTGAACCTTTTGAACCTTCGTTTTAGCTTCTTGAGGGAGCTTGAACCTTTTGAACCTTCGTTTTAGCTTCTGGAGGGAGTTTGAACTTTTGAACCTTCGTTTCAACTTCTTTAGGGACTTGAACCTTTTGAACCCTTATTTTGGCTTCTTGTGGAAACTTGAACCCTCTGACCCTTCGTTTTGGCTTCTTGAGGAAGCCTGAACATTTTCAACCTTCGTTTTAGCTTCTTGAGGGAGCTTGAACCTTTTGAACCTTTGTTTTAGCTTCTTGAGGGAGCTTGAACCTTTTGAACCCTTGTTTCAGCTACTTGAGGATGTTGAACCTTCTGAACCTTCATTTTAGCTTCTTGAGGGAGCTTGAACCTTTTGAACCTTCGTTTTAGCTTCTTGAAGGAGCTTGAACCTTTTGAACCTTCGTTTTAGCTTCTTGAGGGAGCTTGAACCTTTTAAACCCTTGTAAGCTTCTTGAGGAAGTTTTTTTTTTGGGTAAGTAAGTCATAAAATAAAGACAATGAAATTTACAAGTTTACAAGGGGCATACCCCAGGCACACCCAACAACAAATAATTAAACGAATACATAACCAACAAAAACTACCCCTACACCCCCATAAGATAGGGGGAGAAACACATGAACAACAAAAAACAAAATAACCCTACTTTGCCCATATATCCTTTTGTCCCCAAGTAACTCCTACCATCAGAAATAATGGAAACTTGGGATGGATATATGGGCAAAGATACAAACAAACACCATAAAACTAAAAAACAACAACGAACATACTAACAAAGCAACAACCCTCAAGACAAATCAAAAATGATAACCAACCCTATTCACCCCCAGTCTCTACCATAGATCAACACATGGAATCCAGTAAGCATCCCCACTCCTCACAGCCGTGACATCCTAGCCACTCAACAAAAGCCATGACAGAGGAAAAAATCTATCCCATGAGAAATCCCGACAGAGTCACATGAAGCTAGCACGATCAGTAACCATCAGCAACAGTCTTGTGAGTCAAAGCGACAACGGTAGCCCCACAGCAACAAACCAAAACATAGCTAAAAATAACCTGAGATCAATCATCACATCCTCCAGTCCCTTCCTTGATAGATCACAAGCCTCAAACCCCGTAGCAGTGTGCCCTTCACTCCATGTCAGGCGTGGCAATACGATCAATTAGGATGGGTCACGTGAAGACAAGAAGTGGAACTAGTAGCTATCCTCCCGCTCATCTCCCAGTCTCTAACTCGGTTAGTCATCGAACCACTGTTCCCCATAGCAGTGACCCCTCAATCACTCTCGGCGGAGATGGCTCAAAACTCACCTCATATCGAGTCACATGAGGATCACACGATCAATCATCAAGAGAAAATCGACTACACAAGATCCGCTGCATAGTGGCTAAACATAAGCTAATGTACTCACCAATCATATAAATATATGCAATATGTCCCAAAAATCAATGAGCCCAAAAGTCCAAACCAAATGAGCCCAACGGCTAAATTTTCAAACCAGATCTATACCAATTCTTGCACCATGGCCCCACAGAAAAATAACTTTACGACCCAATAACAATAAACCGTGGGCTTTAATAAAAAGAGCCACTGGGACCATCTTTCCACAATTAAACTTGCATAGAATCACGTGGGCGAAGTTTGCAAAACCCACCAAACAGTTATCACGTGGGCCCTAAGCAATATTATATAAATAAATATATAATATATCCACTGCATCCTTGTCCACACATCTGTCTTCAACTTTTAAATCCACAATAACAAAATCAGCCCACATAAACACCCACGGCATTCCCCAAACTAGACCCATTTGTGGTGGTAATCATGTGGGCCCTAAAAAAAACCAACACCACATAACCAGTAACCCACCAAGTTAAATGTATATATATATACAAACTCCTCTTGCCCCACATCAGCTCAAAAACGTGATTAATAATAGAATCGAAGGCCACTATTTGAAAGTGGCAGGACCCACCTCAAAGAAACCACAAACAAAACCATGTGCTGCACAAAACCGTGGGCCAAAAAATATCTCCCATGTGCAAAAGGGGCCCACGAATTTGACTAAGCATATATTATATATAAATATATATAAATATAAATATATAAAAGCCAGCCATAACATCTCCTCACCTTGAAAACAAGACTTCTCCCACGTGGCCCTCTCACACTACTTTTGCACCCACTAAATACCATTAAAACAAATATTCACCCATATATATATATAAAAGGTGAAACAACTGTTTAACATACCAACGCAAAAGTAGGCGGGAAACTGTGCGTGCGTCCCTCTGTCCCAAAAACACACCCAACGCACCAGCTATACTTGTAACCAACCGCACAAAGGCGCGTCCACACCACAACTTCTTCTTCCATACACACAGCGCACGGGCTGGTTACACCAGCAGCTGAATTACGGAGAACCCATAACTGAAGGAGCAAGAAAGCACCGCCACCAACACTTGCCATGCTAGACGGTGGCTCCACCGAATGAACACTGGCGACATCACCCAGACCACCCATGCACTCGAGCTCCAATGCTGAAACCATGCTACCATTGTTGAAGCTTGAGGCTAACAATCAACACCAACACCACCGGCGGCACAAGACCACCAGCAGCACAAAACATACTGAGTAAGTAGAGCAAACCAGCCATGGCGCCACGCTCAGTCGGAGGCCATCAAACCCAGAGTACACACCTGGAGATCATCCCTCTCTCTCTAAGGCTATAAAAAGACGAAGAGAGAGGGAGATTAGCAACAAAAAACAGAGCTCAATGCAGAGACCACACCCTTATTGGAGAAATAATCTAGTGCACAAAACAGCCAAACCACCACTGCCAGCCTGCAATACCAACAGCGAACAGCATTACATGCGATTCTTTCTCTCTCCTACAAACTAAGTTCGTACTCAGAGAAGCAAAGAACCATGAACCCAGCTCTAGGACACTGAACCATAAATCCAGCACATGGACATTGAAGCTGCAAGGAACCATAAACAACTGGCTAAATATCACCAGAAACATCAAGCAAATCATATGACCACATTAAAATCACACAGAACGCTTTCTCCCTCAAGTGTGAGGGAGATAACCAGAACAGTACTCCATTTTCACTCTGGGGGGAGCTTTGAGGCTCTACTTTCTTCCCCAACTTTTTTGATTAGATTTTAGAATTATATTTGAACCTTCGTTTTAGCTTCTTGAGGGAGCTTGAATCTTTTGTACCTTCGTTTTAGCTTCTGGAGGGAGTTTGAACCTTTTGATCCTTCGTTTCAACTTCTTGAGGGACTTGAACATTTTGAACCTTCGTTTTAGCTTCTTGAGGAAGCTTGAACCTTTTGAACCCTTCTTTTAGTTTCTTGAGGAAGCTTGAACATTTTCAACGTTCGTTTTAGCTTCTTGAGGGAGCTTGAACCTTGTGAACCTTCGTTTTAGCTTCTTGAGGGATCTTGAACCTTTTGAACCTTCGTTTTAGCTTCTTGAGGAAGCTTGAACCTTTTGAACCTTCGTTTTAGCTTCTTGAAGAGGTTGAACCTTCTGAACCTTCGTTTTAGCTTCTTGAGGGAGCTTGAACCTTTTGAACCTTCGTTTTAGCTTCTTGAGGGAGCTCGAACCTTTTGAACCCTTATTTCAGCTCTTGAGGAAGTTGAACCTTCTGAACCTTCATTTTAGCTTCTTGAGGGAGCTTGAACCTTTTGAACCTTCGTTCTAGGTTCTGGAGGGAGTTTGAACCTTTTGAACCTTCGTTTCAACTTCTTGAGGGACTTGAACATTTTGAACATTCGTTTTAGCTTCTTGAGGAAGCTTGAACCGTTTGAACCTTGTTTTGGCTTCTTGAGGAAGCTTGAACCCTCGGAACCTTCGTTTTAGCTTATTGAGGAAGCTTTAACATTTTCAACCTTTGTTTTAGCTTCTCGAGGGAGCTTGAAACTTTTGAACCTTCGTTTCAGCTTCTTGAGGGAGTTGAACTTTCTGAACCTTCGTTTTAGCTTCTTCAGGGCTCTTAGACCTTTTGAACCTTCGTTTCAGCTTTTGGAGGCAGTTTGAACCTTTTGAACATTCGTTTCAGCTTCTTGAGGGACTTGAACATTTTGAACCTTCGTTTTCGCTTCTTGAGGAAGCTTGAACGTTTTGAACCCTTGTTTTGGCTTCTTGAGGAAGCTTGAACACTCTTAACCTTCGTTTTAGCTTCTTGAGGAAGCTTGAACATTTTCAACCTTTGTTTTAGCTTCTTGAGGGAGCTTGAACCTTTTGAACCCTTGTTTCGGATTCCTGAGGAAGTTGAACCTTCTGAACCTTCGTTTTAGCTTCTTGAGGGAGCTTGAACCTTTTGAACCTTCGTTTTAGCTTCCGGAGGGAGTTTGAACCTTTTGAACATTCGTTTCAACTTCTTGAGGGACTTCAACATTTTGAACCTTCGTTTTAGCTTCTTGAGGAAGATTGAACCTTTTGAACCCTTGTTTTGGCTTCTTGAGGATGCTTGAATCCTCTGAACCTTCGTTTTAGCTTCTTGAGGAAGCTTGAACATTTTCAACCTTCGTTTTAGCTTCTTCAGGGAGCTTGAACCTTTTGAACCTTCGTTTTAGCTTCTTGAGGGAGCTTGAACCTTTTGAACCCTTGTTTTAGCTTCTTGAGGAAGTTGAACCTTCTGAACCTTCGTTTTGGCTTCTTCAGGGAGCTTGGACCTTTTCAACCTTCGTTTTAGCTTCTGGAGGGAGTTTGAACCTTTTGAACCATCGTTTCAGCTTCTTGAGGGACTTGAACATTTTGAACCTTCGTTTTAGCTTTTTGCGGAAGCTTGAACGTTTTGAACCCTTGTTTTGGCTTCTTGAGGAAGCTTGAACCCTCTTAACCTTCGTTTTAGCTTCTTGACGAAGCTTGAACATTTTCAACCTTCGTTTTAGCTTCTTGAGGGAGCTTGAACCTTTAGAACCTTTGTTTTAGCTTCTTGAGGGAGCTTGAACGTTTTGAACCCTTGTTTCGGCTTCTTGAGGAAGTTGAACCTTCTGAACCTTCGTCTTAGCTTCTTGGGGGAGCTTGAACCTTTTGAACCTTCGTTTTAGCTTCTGGAGGGAGTTTGAACCTTTTCAACATTCGTTTCAAGTTCTTGATGGAGTTCAACATTTTGGACCTTCGTTTTAGCTTCTTGAGGAAGCTTGAACCTTTTGAACCCTTGTTTTGGCTTCTTGAGGAAGCTTGAATCCTTTGAACCTTCGTTTTAGCTTCTTGAGGAAGCTTGAACATTTTCAACCTTCATTTTAGCTTCTTGACGAAGCTTGAACCTTTTGAACCTTCGTTTTCGCTTCTTGAGGAGGTTGAACCTTCTGAACCTTCGTTTTAGCTTCTTGAGGGAGCTTGAACCTTTTGAACCTTCGTTTTAGCTTCTTGAGGGAGCTCGAACTTTTTGAACCCTTATTTCAGCTTCTTGAGGAAGTTGAACCTTCTAAACCTTCCATTTAGCTTCTTGAGGGAGCTTGAACCTTTTGAACCTTCGTTCTAGCTTCTGGATGGAGTTTTGAACCTTCTAAACCATCGTTTCAACATCTTGAGGGACTTGAACATTTTGAACATTCGTTTTAGCTTCTTGAGGAAGCTTGAACCTTTTGAACCTTTGTTTTGGCTTCTTGAGGAAGCTTGAACCCTCGGAACCTTCGTTTTAGCTTCTTGAGGAAGCTTGAACATTTTCAACCTTCGTTTTAGCTTCTTCAGGGAGCTTGAACCTTTTGAACCTTCGTTTTAGCTTCTTCAGGGAGCTTGAACCTTTTGAACCCTTGTTTCAGCTTCTTGATGAAGTTGAACCTTCTGAACCTTCGTTTTAGCTTACCCCCCAGGCACGCCCAACAACAATAAATAAACGATTAAAAGACCAACAAAACCCAAACCCGCAAAGAGCGGGAGAACAATCAGAAAAGGGCAAAACCCAAATTTGCCCAAATATCAGTTTTCCCCAAGTAACCCCTACCATCAGAAATAATAGATGGAAACTAGGGGTAGATATATGGGCATAGATACAAAAAGACACCACTTAGCTTAGAAACATAACAAACATACACACAAAGCAACAACAACCCACAAGCCCAATAAACAGATGACCTCACCCACAAGCCCCCAGTCTCTACCATAGATAAAACACATGGAACCCAATAAGCATCCCACTCCTCACTGCCATGAGAGATCCAGACAGAGTCACATGAAGTAAGCAAGATCAGTCACCATAATCAAAGGTCTTGGGAGTTGAAGTGAACAGACAGTAACCCCTCAGCAACAAACCAATACACAGCCAATAAACTCATGAGATCAATCATCACATCCCCCAGTCCCTACCTTGGTAGATCACAAACCTCAAACCCCACGGCAGTGTGCCCATCACTCCATGTCAGGCGTGGTAAGGCGATCAATTAGGACGGGTCACATGAAGACAAGAAGCAACCAGAAAAACCGGTAGCTATCCTCCCGCTCATCTCCCAGTCTCTAACTCGGCTAGTTATCGAACCACTATTGTAATAACTCCGACCCGTAATTAGCTATTAATCAGTATTTAAGGATGCTAATGAGTGGATTAAAATGAATTATGGGATTAATATGTAATTTGCATCATAATTGGCCCTCTAATTGTTACTTATAAAAATATCGGTTCGAAATTCCACTTTAAAATGAAATTGAAAGTCTTATCAGCATCCAAACCCGAAATTGATTATACCATCATGTTAATTGGAATTTTTAGAACCTTATGGCATATTTAATTAGAATGAGATTTGGTATGACTAAATTAGATTAAATAAGCTAATTAAAGAGTTGGACGTATTTACGGTTTTGCCACCTTTAGTGGCCCACTTCATAACCAATTTTGAGCCTTATTTCATAAACATTTATCAGCTCATTCTTGAGCATTTCGACTAGAGAGAGAGGGTGAGAGGAAAATCTGATGAAAACATTTTAGAGAGAGAGGGAGAGCAATTCTAGAGAGAGAGTAGGAGAAATTCAAAGAAAAGTTGGAGATTTAGCTTGCACTTGTCAAGATTGTGCTAAAATAAGTGAGATTGAAGACTTAAGGTATGATTTTCATCGTTTCATTCATGTATTTCAGTATTATCATGCATGGTTCATGGAGATTTGAGGTTTAAAATCAAGATTGAAGTGGGAGGAGTTGTGTAATGAGCCAAATCATGCATGCATGTGCATATCATGAAGTTTCAAGTTGTTTTCATGGAGATTCTTGCATGCATGTCCATAATATTGTTTTAATCCGTGAGTTTACCTTGTTTTCCATCAAATTAGCAAGTTTAAATATGCTTTGGAGGGTTGAACTCAAAGAAATCCTTGCATGTTGTGTTCTTGAACATCCATCATATTTTGGGTTGGAGTTTTGGATAAACTCTTGCATTTTGAAGTTAATTTTCATAAAAACTAACATGCATGTTCATATTTATGTTCTAGGCCATGGATTCATCATGTTTTTGAAAAGATGGGCTCAATAGAGCATATATTTGAAGCTTGGTTGTTGTTTTAATTCATGCATGTGCCATAGAAATCATGTTCATGGATTTTGGTTTGAAATTGGATTTAATTGAACTACCCTTGGGCCTTGATTTCTCAAATTGATCTTTGAAACATGTAATATTAGGAGTCTTGAAGTGTTTTCCTGAAAATTAGCCCAAGGGGATTGGTTTTGATGCATTAAATGTCGATTTTGGACTTGGAGTTGCAATCTGGAAATTCTAGATTTTTGCAGGCTCGCTCGAGCGAAGGAGAGCTCGCTCGAGCGACCACTCTGAGGTCGTGCTCTCCGCTCGAGCGACCAAAAGTCCGCTCGAGCGTAAATTTCATGCTCCCAGAAGTTTTGCAGAATTTACAGATCGCTCGAGCGAGGGGATGTGCGCTCGAGCGACCACTCACATCTTTGCATGCTCGCTCGAGCGAGGAAAGCTTCGCTCGAGCGAGGACCTGATTTTTAGAATTTTGGCTAAGTGTTCCAAGGCATGTTTTGATATCCTCATTGCACCTTAGGCATTCCTAAGCCTTAATTAAGCTATAGTAATGAGGTTATGGGCTAGAAACACACACTAAGAAATGAATGTAACAAGTTAATGAATGACAAGTGTGTGTGTGAGTTGAACATTGAACTAAGTATGAATCACACTAAGAGATTGCAAGGATGTGTGTGTTCTAAGCCATGTAATAAGAATGAACATGAAGCAACATGATGTAAGCTAAGCCTTAATGGCCTCATGAATAAGTAATGATGAGATACATTGTGTTATGTGCCTTTGTGATTGTAGGTCAACGTCCGAGAAGTGATTGACCATCTACGGAACCACTGTGAGTAACGTTATCGTAAAGATACGTTGATATAAAATTATGTTCCAAATGTGATATATCAAGCTATGATTTCTGAAATGATATATGTTTCTGTGAACGGATATCTATGTTTGAAATCTATTATGGCATCCATAGATAGTCCCAAGTCATGGGGGACGGCATGAAAATGCGGGTCCATGACAGTTACGAGATCTCGTTAGCCACTTCATTGTGGTGTTTGTTTAATCGGTGTCCGGGACCGGTTACTCTAGTCGGAAACCCACTCCTCACAGCCGTGACATCCAAGCCACTTAACCAAAGCCGTGACGGAGGAAAAAATCTACTCCATGAGAAATCCCAGCAAAGTCACATGAAGCTAGCAAGATCGATAACCATAAGCTACGGTCTAAGTAGTTGATGTGAAAACCAATAATCCATCAGCAACAAACCAATACACAGCCAACAAAATCATGAGATCAATCATCACATCCCCCAGTCCCTTCCTTGGTAGATCACAAGCCTCAAACCCCACGGCAGTGTGCCCTTCACTCCATGCCAGGCGTGGCAATACGATCAATTAGGATGGGTCACATGAAGACAAGAAGCGACCAGAAAACCGATAGCTATCCTCCCGCTCATCTCCCAGTCTCTAACTCGGTTGGTTATCGAACCACTATTCCCCATAGCAGTGACTCCCCAGTCACTCTTGGCGGAGATGGCTCAAAACCACACACAATCACGGCCCACGGAATTGGCCAGCCAATTTTGAGGCCCATACTGCAATACAGATTAACCCAGCAAAACATTTTGACTTCCCTTTAAAAACCATTCCCACGTGATAATATTGGGAAGGCATCAACCAGCCCACTCAAACCCATCAGGAAAGCAGCCCAGCTGTTGCACACTCCTACAAACGAATATAATATAGTATATTATATTTTAATAGCCAAAACCGGCCCACGGTATAAAAAACCCCGTACACTCCAAACCAGCGGGAAAATCAAACTTGAATCTTCCTTTACAATGCACCACACACAAATGACATCATCAGAGCACCTCCCGAGAAAAGAGAGCCCTCCTAGACGCCACTCGCTAAACCATGGCGTGCGATACACGCTGAAGCCAACACACTGTTTCTTTCTTCCCCACGCACCATGACCACCGATGCAAACCCAGAAAACCAGTGCTACCTACCAGCGCAAAGAAACGACAGCCTCAGTCGGAAGCGACGTCGGAAGCGACTGCGCCGGTAAACCAGCGTTACCACCGTCAGAAGGGAACCTAGATCAACACTGTACAAACGGCGCTGGAAGCCCAAAGGAAATTCCAGCAACATGAACCAGATACAAATCACACGCAGTCGCCCGAACACGACCAACACAACCCCGGAAAAACCAGTCAACACTGACATTGACGTAGGAGACCACAGTCGCAAGCCGTGTGACGGAGAATATCAGCCCACCGGAGAAAACCCGCAACCTCCAAACCGAAGTAGAGCAAACAAGCAAACACGGTGGAAACGTGTTTGTACCAGTAACATCCGGCGACCCAACCACTGCGTTGATACCTGAAGACCAGCCAGTACCGAATTGGAGCTGGATCACCTTCATTAGTTTACAAAACCGACGACTGTAACTCGCAGGTAGACCGCTAGTAAACAGAACGCTAATGAACAATATGAACACCCATAAGACTAACTCACGCCGAGACCATAGCGTCTGAACTGCGTCGGCAAGCTATCAATACCGGCACTAAATCGGATTTATAGGACACCACCAAACAGAGCAGACAAACATCAAACTCTATTCACCATAGCTAGATAAAACAAACCCAGCAGTAGCAAACAGAGCAACAGACCGAAGTTATACACCAGCAACGACCCCACCAAAACATTACAAAAACCTCCTAAATCTGGACAAAATAAGAACAGATTCAGCAACAACACATAGCATCATCCAAACCAGACGAAGAATCTGATGAGAGACCCTCACACTCCATGGGTAACAACGGTGGGAGCTTTCTCTCTCTAGGATTTAGAGAGAGAAGCTCCCAACCTAATCCCCCTCAACATACTTTCGTTTTAGCTTCTGGAGGGAGTTTGAACCTTTTGATCCTTCGTTTCAACTTCTTGAGGGACTTGAACATTTTGAACCTTCGTTTTAGCTTCTTGAGGATGCTTGAACCTTTTGAACCCTTATTTTAGCTTCTTGAGGAAGCTTGAACATTTTTAACGTTCGTTTTAGCTTCTTGAGGGAGCTTGAAGCTTGGGAACCTTCGTTTTAGCTTCTTGAGGGATCTTGAACCTTTTGAACCTTCGTTTTAGCTTCTTGAGGAAGCTTGAACCTTTTGAACCTTCGTTTTAGTTTCTTGAGGAGGTTGAACCTTCTGAACCATCATTTTAGCTTCTTCAGGGAGCTTGAACCTTCATTTTAGCTTCTTGAGGGAGCTTGAACCTTTTGAACCCTTCTTTCAGCTTCTTGAGGAAGTTGAACCTTTTGAACCTTCGTTTTAGCTTTTTCAGGGAGCTTGGACCTTTTCAACCTTTGTTTTAGCTTCTGGAGGGAGTTTGAACCTTTTGAACCATCGTTTCCGTTTCTTGAGGGACTTGAACATTTTGTACCTTCGTTTTAGCTTCTTGCGGAAGGTTGAACGTTTTGAACCCTTGTTTTGGCTTCTTGAGGAAGGTTGAACCCTCGGAACCTTCGTTTTAGCTTCTTGAGGAAGCTTGAACACTTTCAGCCTTCGTTTTAGCTTCTTCAAGGAGCTTGAACCTTTTGAACCTTCGTTTTAGCTTCTTGAGGGAGTTTGAACCTTTTGAACGCTTGTTTCAGCTTCTGGAGGAAGTTGAACCTTCTGAACTTTCGTTTTAGCTTCTTCAGGGCTCTTGGACCTTTTGAACCTTCGTTTTAGCTTCTGGAGGGAGTTTGAACCTTTTGAACCTTCGTTTCAGCTTCTTGAGGGACTTGAACATTTTGAACCTTCGTTTTAGCTTCTTGAGGAAGCTTGAACGTTTTCAACCCTTCTTTTGGCTTCTTGAGAAAGCTTCAACCCTCGGAACCTTCGTTTTAGCTTCTTGAGGAAGCTTGAACATTTTCAACCTTCGTTTTAGCTTCTTGAGGGAGCTTGAACCTTTTGAACATTTGTTTTAGCTTCTTGAGGGAGCTTGAACCTTTTGAACCTTCGTTTTAGCTTCTGGAGGGAGTTTGAACCTTTTGAACCTTCGTTTCAACTTCTTGAGGGACTTGAACATTTTGAACCTTCGTTTTAGCTTCTTGAGGATGCTTGAACCTTTTGAACCCTTATTTTGGCTTCTTGAGATAGCTTGAACCCTCTGAACCTTCGTTTTAGCTTCTTGAGGAAGCTTGAACATTTTCAACCTTCGTTTTAGCTTCTTGTGGGAGCTTGAACCATTTGAACCTTCGTTTTAGCTTCTTGAGGGAGCTTGAACCTTTTGAACCTTAGTTTTAGCTTCTTGAGAGAACTTGAACCTTTTGAACCCCTGTTTCAGCTTCTTGAGGAAGTGGAACCTTCTGAACCTTCGTTTTAGGTTCTTCAGGGAGCTTGGATCTTTTGAACCTTCGTTTTAGCTTTTGGAGGGAGTTTGAACCTTTTAAACCTTCGTTTCAGCTTCTTGAGGGAGCTTGAACCTTTTGAACCATCGTTTTAGCTTCTTGAGGGAGCTTGAACCTTTTGAACCCTTCTTTCGTCTTCTTGAGGATGTTGAACCTTCTGAACCTTCGTTTTAGCTTCTTGTGGGAGCTTGAACATTTTGAACCTTCGTTTTAGCTTCTGAAGGGAGTTTGAACCTTTTGAACATTCGTTTCAACTTCTTGAGGGACTTCAACATTTTCAACCTTCGTTTTAGCTTCTTGAGGAAGCTTGAACCTTTTGAACCCTTATTTTGGCTTCTTGAGGAAGCTTGAATCCTCTGAACCTTCGTTTTAGCTTCTTGAGGAAGCTTGAACATTTTCAACCTTCGTTTTAGCTTCTTGAGGGAGGTTGAACCTTTTGAACCTTCGTTTTAGCTTCTTGAGGGAGCTTAAACCTTTTGAAGCTTTGTTTTAGCATCTTGACGAAGCTTCAACCTTTTGAACCCTTATTTTAGCTTCTTGAGGGAGATTGAACCTTTTGAACCTTCGTTTTACCTTCTTGAGGAAGCTTGAACACTTTGAACCTTCGTTTTAGCTTTTTGAGGGAGCTTAAACCTTTTGACCTTCGTTTTAGCTTCTTGGGGGAGCTTGAACCTTTTCAACCTTTGTTTTAGCTTCTTGGGGGAGCTTGAACCTTTTGAACCCTTGTTTCAGCTTCTTGAGGAAGTTGAACCTTCTGAACCTTCGTTTGAGCTTCTTAAGGGAGCTTGAACCTTTTGAACCTTCGTTTTAGCTTCTGGAGGGAGTTTGAACCTTTTGAACCTTCGTTTCAACTTCTTGAGGGACTTGAACATTTTGAACCTTCGTTTTAGCTTCTTGAGGAAGCTTGAACCTTTTGAACCCTTATTTTGGCTTCTTGAGGAAGCTTCAACCCTATGAACCTTCGTTTTAGTTTCTTGAAGAAACTTGAACATTTTCAACCTTCATTTTAGCTTCTTGAGCGAGGTTGAACCTTTTGAACCTTTGTTTTAGCTTCTTGAGGGAGCTTGAACCTTATGAATCGTCGTTTTAGCTTCTTGAGGGAGCTTGAACCTTTTGAACCTTCGTTTTAGCTTCTGGAGGGAGTTTGAACCTTTTGAACTTTCGTTTCAACTTCTTGAGGACTTGAACATTTTGAACCTTCGTTTTAGTTTCTTGAGGAAGCTTGAACCTTTTGAACCCTTATTTTGGCTTCTTGAGGAAGATTCAACCGTCTGAACCTTCGTTTTAGCTTCTTGAGGAAGCCTGTACATTTTCAACCTTCGTCTTAGCTTCTTGAGGGAGCTTGAACTTTTTGAACCTTTGTTTTAGCTTCTTGAGGGAGCTTGAACTTTTTGAACCTTTGTTTTAGCTTCTTGAGGGAGCTTGAACCTTTTGAACCCTTGTTTCAGCTTCTTGAAGAAGTTGAACCTTCTGAACCTTCGTTTCAGCTTCTTGAGGGAGCTTGAACCTTTTGAACCTTCGTTTTAGCTTCTTGAGGAAGCTTGAACCCTTTGAACCTTCGTTTAGCTTTTTGAGGGTGCTTGAACCTTTTCACCTTCGTTTTAGCTTCTTGCGGGAGCTTGAACCTTTTGAACCTTTGTTTTAGCTTCTTGAGGGAGCTTGAACCTTTTGAACCCTTGTTTCAGCTTCTTGAGGAAGTTGAACCTTCTGAACCTTCGTTTTAGCTTATTGAGGGAGCTTGAACCTTTTGAACCTTCGTTTTAGCTTCTAGAGGGAGTTTGAACCTTTTGAACTTTCGTTTCAACTTCTTGAGGACTTGAACATTTTGAACCTTCGTTTTAGCTTCTTGAGGAAGCTTGAACCTTTTGAACCCTTATTTTGGCTTCTTGAGGATGCTTGAACCCTCTGAACCTTCGTTTTAGCTTCTTGAGGAAGCATGAACATTTTCAACCTTCGTTTTAGCTTCTTGAGGGAGCTTGAACCTTTTGAACCTTTGTTTTAGCTTCTTGAGGGAGATTGAACCTTTTGAACCCTTGTTTCAGCTTCTTGAGGAAGTTGAACCTTCTGAACCTTCGTTTCAGTTTCTTGAGGGAGCTTGAACCTTTTGAACCTTCGTTTCAACTTCTTGAGGGACTTGAACATTTTGAACCTTCGTTTTAGCTTCTTGAGGAAGCTTGAACCTTTTGAACCCTTATTTTGGCTTCTCGAGGAAGCTTGAACCCTCTGAACCTTTGTTTTAGCTTCTTGAGGAAGCTTCTTGAGGAAGTTGAACTTTCTGAACCTTCATTTTAGCTTCTTGAGGGAGCTTGAACCTTTTGAACCTTCGTTTTAGCTTCTGGAGGGAGCTTGAACCTTTTGAACCTTCGTTCTAGCCTCTTGAGGGAGCTTGAACCTTTTAAACCCTTGTTTTTGCCTCTTGAGGAAGTTGAACCTTCTGAACCTTCGGTTTAGCTTCTTGAGGGAGCTTGAACCTTTTGAACCTTCATTTTAGCTTCTGGAGGGAGTTTGAAACTTTTGATCCATCGTTTCAACTTCTTGAGGGACTTGAACATTTTGAACCTTCGTTTTAGCTTCTTGAGGGAGCTTGAACCTTTTGAACCCTTGTTTCAGATTCTTGAGGAAGTTGAACCTTCTGAACCTTTGTTTTAGCTTCTTCAAGTAGCTTGGACCTTTTCAACCTTCGTTTTAACTTCTGGAGGGAGTTTGAACCTTTTGAACCTTCGTTTCAGCTTCTTGAGGGACTTGAACATTTTGAACCTTCGTTTTAGATTCTTGCGGCAGGTTGAACGTTTTGAACCCTTGTTTTGGCTTCTTGAAGTAGCTTGAACCCTCGGAACCTTCGTTTTAGCTTCTTGAGGAAGCTTGAACATTTTCAACCTTCGTTTTAGCTTCTTCAGGGAGCTTGAACCTTTTGAACCTTCATTTTAGCTTCTTGAGGGGGCATGAACCTTTTGAACCCTTGTTTCAGCTTCTTGAGGAAGTGGAACCTTCTGAACCTTTGTTTTAGCTTCTTCAGGGAGCTTGCACCTTTTGAACCTTCGTTTTAGCTTCTGGAGGGAGTTTGAAACTTTTGAACCTTCGTTTCAGCTTCTTGAGGGAGCTTGAACCTTTTGAACCTTCGTTTTAGCTTCTTGAGGGTGCTTGAACCTTTTCAACCCTTGTTTCGTCTTCTTGAGGATGTTGAACCTTGTGAACCTTCGTTTTAGCTTCTTGAGGGAGCTTAAACCTTTTGAACAATTGTTTTAGCTTCTGGAGGGAGTTTGAACCTTTTGGACATTCGTTTCAACTTCTTGAGGACTTGAACCTTTTGAACCTTCGTTTTAGCTTCTTGGGGAAGCTTGAACCCTCTGAACCTTCGTTTTAGCTTCTTGAGGAAGCCTGAACCTTTTGACCTTCGTTTTAGCTTCTTGAGGGAGCTTGAACCTTTTGAACCTTTGTTTTAGCTTCTTGAGGGAGCTTGAACCTTTTGAACCCTTGTTTCAGCTTCTTGAGGAAGTTGAACCTTCTGAACCTTCATTTTAGCTTCTTGAGGGAGCTTGAACCTTTTGAACCTTCGTTTTAGCTTCTTGAGGGAGCTTGAACCTCTTGAACCTTCTTTTTTACTTCTTGAGGGAGCTTGAACCTTTTAAACCCTTGTTTTAGCTTCTTGAGGAAGCTTGAACCTTTTGAACCTTCGTTTTAGCTTCTTGAGGGAGCTTGAACCTTTTGAACCTTCATTTTAGCTTCTAGAGGGAGTTTGAAACTTTTGATCCTTCGTTTCAACATCTTGAGGGTCTTGAACATTTTGAACCTTCGTTTTAGCTTCTTGAGGAAGCTTGAACCGTTTGAACCCTTATTTTAGCTTCTTGAGGAAGCTCGAACATTTTTAACGTTCGTTTTAGCTTCTTGAGGGAGCTTGAACCTTGTGAACCTTCGTTTTAGCTTCTTGTGGGATCTTGAACCCTTTGAACCTTCGTTTTAGATTCTTGAGGAAGCTTGAACCTTTTGAACCTTCGTTTTTGCTTCTTGAGGAGGTTGAACCTTCTGAACCTTCGTTTTTGCTTCTTGAGGGAGCTTGAACCTTTTGAACCTTCGTTTTAGCTTCTTGAGGAAGCTTGAACCTTTTGAACCCTTATTTCAGCTTCTTGAGGAAGTTGAACCTTCTGAACCTTCGTTTTAGCTTCTTGAGTAAGCTTGAACCTTTTGAACCTTCGTTTTAGCTTCTTGAGGGAGCTTGAACCTTTTGAACCTTTGTTTTAGCATCTTGAGTAAGCTTCAACCTTTTGCACCCTTATTTTAGTTTCTTGAGGGAGCTTGAACCTCTTGAACCTTCGTTTTAGCTTCTTGAGGGAAGCGTGAACCTTTTGAACCTTCGTTTTAGCTTCTTGAGGAAGCTTGAACCCTCTGAACCTTCGTTTTAGGTTCTTGAGGAAGCTTGAACCTTTTGACCTTCGTTTTAGCTTCTTGGGGGAGCTTGAACCTTTTGAACCTTTGTTTTTGCTTCTTGAGGGAGCTTGAACCTTTTGAACCCTTGTTTCAGCTTCTAGAGGAAGTTGAACTTTCTGAACCTTCATTTTAGCTTCTTGAGGGAGCTTGAACCTTTTGAACCTTCGTTTTAGCTTCTGGAGGGAGCTTGAACCTTTTGAACCTTCGTTTTAGCTTCTTGTGGGAACTTGAACCTTTTAAACCCTTGTTTTTGCCTCTTGAGGAAGTTGAACCTTCTGAACCTACGTTTTAGCTTCTTGAGGGAGCTTGAACCTTTTGAACCTTCATTTTAGCTTCTGGAGGGAGTTTGAAACTTTTGATCCTTCGTTTCAACTTCTTGAGGGACTTGAACATTTTGAACCTTCGTTTTAGCTTCTTGAGGGAGCTTGAACGTTTTGAACCCTTGTTTCAGCTTCTTGAGGAAGTTGAACCTTCTGAACCTTCGTTTTAGCTTCTTCAGGGAGCTTGGACCTTTTCAACCTTCGTTTTAGCTTCTGGAGGGAGTTTGAACCTTTTGAACCTTCGTGTCAGCTTCTTGTGGGACTTGAACATTTTGAACCTTCGTTTTAGCTTTTTGAAGAAGGTTGAACATTTTTTTTTTTTTTTTTTGGGTAAGTAAGTCATAAATTAAAGACAATGAAATTTACAAGTTTACAAGGGGCATACCCCAGGCACGCCCAACAACAATAAATAAACGGTTACAAGACCAACAAAACCCAAACCCGCAAGAGCAGGAGAACAATCAGAAAAAGAACGAAACCCAAATTTGCCCATATATCATTTTTCCCCCAAGTAACCCCTACCATCAGAGATAATAGATGGAAACTAGGGGTAGATATATGGGCAAAGATACAAACAGACACCACAAAGCTTAGAGACAACAAACAAACACACAAAACAACAACCCACAAGCCCAATAAACAGATGATCTCTCCCACAAGCCCCCAGTCCCTACCACAGATACAACACATGGAACTCAATAAGCATCCCACTCCTCACTGCCGTGACATCCTAGCCACTTGACTAAAGCAATGACAGAGGAAAAAATCTATACCATGAGAGATCCAGACAGAGTCACATGAAGTAAGCAAGATCAGTCACCATAATCAAAGGTCTTGGGAGTTGAAGTGAACAGACAGTAGCCCCTCAGCAACAAACCAATACACAGCCAATAAACTCATGAGATCAATCATCACATCCCCCAGTCCCTACCTTGGTAGATCACAAACCTCAAACCCCACGGCAGTGTGCCCTTCACTCCATGTCAGGCGTGGTAAGGCGATCAATTAGGACGGGTCACATGAAGACAAGAAGCAACTAGAAAACCGATAACTATCCTCCCGCTCATCTCCCAGTCTCTAACTCAGCTGGTTATCGGACCACTATTCCCCAGAGCAGTGACTCCCCAATCACTCCTGGAAGAGATGGCTCAAAACCACCCTCATATCGAGTCACATGAGGATCACATGACCAATCAACACAAGAAAATCGACTGTAGAAGATCCGCGACCTTGAGGCTAAACAGGAATTTATGGGCTCACCAATCATATAAAAATATACAATATTTCAAAAAGAATTGCTGAGCCCAAATCATAAAATCAATATTCAGCCCAAAACCGTCAGCCCACCCGGGACCCACATCGTAATGGCTAACTATTCTTCAATGCCAAGCCCACGAAACAAATGCCCACAATTGAAAGTGGTGGGAAACCGTAGGCCCAACGGGACCCACAGCCTAATACTAACACAAAAAGAAACCATCACCATATGGCAACACCAATAAACCCCACATGCTAGCCATAAACCAAGTGGGCCCCACCAGCAACCCAATCTTTAAACTTCCACCAATGCCCAATTGATAATAAAATTTTCCACTGTTATAAACATTGTGGGCTCCACACGGCACACCAAATATATATATAATATATATAAAAGATAGCCTTCTGAAATTCCAAAATAGTGCCAGCTGCACTACACCCCTCCAAACACAATACTATATTTTAATCAAAACCAGCCCACAGAATTTAAAACCAGTCTCAAAGAAAACAAAACAAATCAAATACCAGGTAAGAGTGGCGGGAATCCCTAGTCCGTGGCATATGGTTTTTGATCGTGCTTGCTTCATGTGACTTTGCTGGGATTTCACTTGGGGTATATCTTTTCCTCCGTCTTGGCTTTGGTTAAGTGGCTTGGATGTCACGGCTATGAGGAGTGGAACGCTTATTGGATTCCATGTGTTTATCTACAGTAGAGACTGGGGGCTTGTGTGGTTGATCATCATCTTTGTTTCGGCTGGAGGGTTGTTGCTTTGTCAGTGTGTGTGTTTTGTTTCTTAAAATTTGTGTTGTTTTGTATTTCTTTGCCTATATATCCACCTCAAGTTCCCTTCTATTATCTCTAATGGTAGGGGTTACTTGAGGACAAAAAAGATATATAGGCAAAGTTGGGTTATTGTGTTTTCAGTTTCTTGTTTACCCCCTTTCTTAAGGGGTGTAGTGGTAGTTTTGTTGGTTATATATGTTTTTTATTTGTTGTTTGGGCATGCCTGGGGTATGCTCCTTGTAAACGTGTAAATTTCATTATTTTTATTTTATGACTTACTTACCCAAAAAAGAGTGGCGGGAATGTGTACAGCTATTCCACGCTCAAGAACTCACATGAAGCTCACTCGTCCCCTCAAATTTGCCATTGAACCCCATACAACATCACGTCTGAACCAAGCCAGCGAACAGAACGGCGCAGGCTAAGCGTGAATTTCATACGTCTCCACAGAAAACCAACCAGACCATGCCGCAGCACAGCGAGGCACCCAAGAATGAGCATAACCCCGTCGAACCACCAACACACTGCATCTTTCTCAACACAATGGCAAAAGAAATCTCACGGCCCCAAGCTACAACAGCTAACTCACTATAACAATGGCTCCGTATCCCATCACCGGTGTAAACCTCGACGGAAAGCAAACCAGCAACGGTGAACTTATACCAGCGGCGGAAATGATCCCCACGCCGGAAAACCACCCGTAAACACACTATTACGTGAAACCCACCGCATGAAACAAATCCCTCACCACTACAGTGCCGAATCGCTGCCATGGATGGATTCCAACCAGAACAAACTCCGGCTTCGAAAAGACCGGTAGTAACAACTTCCTACCATGATCGAAACTTCCCATCTTGAAGAACCCAAGGTGGACAGAACAGACATGAATAGGAAACACTCCAACCAATATATGAAATATATGGCTGTATCAAATGATGCACTGGAACAGCACCGTAACACAAACTCACAAAACTCTGCAACTACACGTTTGAAAAGCCAGAGATGACCACGACCCCGGCACTGCAAAACCAGAGAGCTTCGCCAGAGCTAGAATCCAGAATCCAGCCACCAGAGTCACAAACGATACTTCACCACTGCTAGAACCCAGATAGAACCCAGCAAAGGTAAAAGAGAAACTCTCATGTTAACTCCATATTCACGACAACAACGAACCCAAAACATTTCAAAACCCTCCTAAATCTGGACAAAAATAGACCAGATTCAGTAACAAACACAGCACCACCCAAACCAGACAAAAAAATTGATAAGGGACCCTCAAACCTCCATGCGTAACAACGGATGGAGCATTCTCTCTCTAGATTCTAGATACTTACCATTTCTCATGCATTCGGGTTCGAACACTCGAACACCTATACGGATTCTCCTGCATAGTGGCAGATATCTAAATACGGTGTTTACTTACCATTTCACATGCATTAGGGTTCGAACACTCGAACACCTATACGAATTCTGCTGCATAGTGGCAGATATGTAAATACGGTGATTGCTTACCATATCTAATGCGTTGGGGTTCGAACACTCAAACAGCTATTACGGATTCCCTTGTATGGAGGAAGATATGTAAATACGGTGTTTGCTTACCATTTCTCATGCATCAGGGTTCGAACACCCGAACACTCGAACACCTATACGGATTCTCCTACATGGTGGCAGATATGGAAATACGGTGTTTAGTTACCATTTCTCATGCATTAGCGTTCGAACACTCGAACACCTATATGCATTATCCTGCATGATGGCAGATATGTAAATACGGTGTTTATTTACCATTTCTCATGCATTAGGGTTCGAACAATCGAACACCTATACGGATTTTCCTGCATAGTGGCAGATATGTAAATACAGTGTTTACTTACAATTTCTCATGCATTACGGTTCAAACACTTGAACACCTATACAGATTCTCCTGCATAGTGGCAGGTTGTTTACTTACCAATTCTAATGCATTAGGGTTCGAACACTCGAACAACTATACAGATTCCCCTGCAGAGTGGCAGATCTGAAAATACAGTGTTTGCTGACCATTTCTCATGCATTAGGGTTCGAACACTCGAATACTCGAACACCTATACGGATTCTCCTGCATGGTGGCAGATATGTAAATACGGTGTTTACTTACCATTTCTCATGCATTAGGGTTCGAACAGTCGAACACCTATACGGATTCTCCAGCATAGTGGCAGATATGTAAATACGGTGTTTACTTACCATTTCTCATGCATATGGATTCACCTGTATCGTGGCAGATATGTAAATACGGTGTTTACTTACCATATCTCATGCATTCGGGTTCGAACACTAGAACACCGATATGGATTCTCCTGCATAGTCGCAGATATCTAAATACGGTGTTTATTTACCATTTCTCATGCATTAGGGTTCGAACACTCGAGCACCTATACAGATTCTCCTGCATAGTGGCAGATATGTAAATACGGTGTTTGCTTACCATATCTAACGCATTAGGTTTTGAAAACTCGAACACTCGAACACCTATACGGATTCTCCTGCATGGTGGCAGATATGTAAATACGTTTTTGACTAACCATTTCTCATGCATTAGGGTTCGAACACTCGAACACCTATACGGATTCTCCTGCATAGCGGCAGATATGTAAATACGATGTTTACTTACCATTTTTCATGCATTAGGGTTCGAACACTCGAACACCTAAAAGGATTCTGCTGCATAGTGGCAGATATGTAAATACGGTGTTTACTAACCATTTCTCATGCATTAGGGTTCGAACACTCGAACAACTATTACGGATTCCCCTGTATAGAGGCAGATATGTAAATACAGTGTTTTCTTACCAATTCTCATGCATCAGGATTCGAACACCCGAACACTCGAACACCTATACAGATTCTCCTGCATAGTTGCAGATATGTAAATACGGTGTTTACTTACCATTTAACATGCATTAGGGTTCGAACACTCGGACACCTATACGGATTCTCCTGCATAGTGGCAGATATGTAAATACGGTCTTTACTTTTCATTTCTCATGCATTAGGCTTTGAACAATCGAACACTTATACGGATTATCCTGCATGGTGGCAGATATGTAAATACGGTGTTTGCTTACCAGTTCTAATGCATTAGGGTTCGAACACTAGAACACCTATACGAATTCTCCTGCATGGTGGCAGATATGTAAATACGGTGTTTGCTTACCACTTCGCATGCACTAGGGTTCGAACACTCGAACACCTATACGGATTCTCCAGCATAGTGGCAGATATGTAAATACGGTGTTCACTTACCATTTCTAATGCATTAGGGTTCGAACACTCGAACACCAATACGGATTCTCCTGCATAGTGGCAGATATGTAAATACGGTGTTTACTTACCATTTCTCATGCATTAGGGTTCGAACACTCGAACACCTATACGGATTCCCCTGTATATTGGCAGATATGCAAATACGGTGTTTGCTTACCATTTCTCATGCATTAGGGTACGAACACTAGAACACTCGAACACCTATACGGATTCTCCGGCATGGTGGCAGATATGTAAATATGGTGTTTACTTACCATTTCCCATGCATTAGGGTTCGAACACTCGAACACCAATACGCATTCTCCTACATGATGGCAGATACGTAAATACGGTTTTTGCTTACCATTTCTCATGCATTAGGGTTCGAACACTCGAACAACTATACGGATTCACCTGTATAGTGGCAGATATGTAAATGCGGTGCTTAATTACCATTTCTCATGCATTAGGGTTCGAACACTCTAACACTCAAACACCTATACGAATTCTCCTGCATGGTGGCAGATATGTAAATACAGTGTTTACTTACCATTTCCCATGCATTAGGGTTCGAACACTCGAACACCTATACGGATTCTTCTGCATAGTGGCAGATATGTAAATACGGTGTTTACTTACCATTTCCCCTGCATTAGGGTTCGAACACTCGAACATCTATGCGGATTTTCCTGCATAGTGGCAGATATGTAAATACGGTGTTTGCTTGCCATTTCTAATGCATTTGGGTTTGAACACTCGAACACTCGAACACGTATACGTATATTCCTGCAAGGTGGCCGATATCTAAATACGTTTTTTTCTTGCTATTTCTCATGCATTAGGGTTTGAACAATCGAGCAACTATACGGATTCTCCTGCATAGTGGCAGATATGTAAATACGGTGTTTACTTGCCATTTCTCATGCATTAGGGTTCGAACACTGGAACACCTATACGGATTCCCCTGCATAGTGGCAGATACGCAAATACGGTGTTTACTTACCATTTCTCATGCATTAGGCTTCGAGCACTCGAACACCTATTACGGATTCTCCTGCATAGAGGCAGATATGTAAATACGGTGTTTGCTTACCATTTCTCTTGCATCAGGGTTCGAACACCCGAACACTCGACCACCTATACGGATTCTCCTGCATGGTCGCAGATATGTAAATACGGTGTTTACTTACCATTTCTCGTGCATTAGCGTTCGAACGTTCGAACACCTATGCGCATTCTCCTGCATGATGGCAAATATGTAAATATGGTGTTTACTTACCGTTTCTCATGCATTAGGGTTCGAAAACTCGAACACCTATACGGATTCTCCTGCATAGTGGCAGATATGTAAATACGGTGTTTACTTACCATTTCTCATGCATTAGGGTTCGAACACTCGAACACCTATACGGATTCTCCTGCATAATGGCAGATATATAAATACGGTGTTTGCTTACCATTTCTCATGCATTGGGGTTCGAACACTCGAACACCTACACGGATTCTCCTACATGGTGGCAGATATGTAAGTACGTTATTTACTTACCATTTCTCATGCATTAGGGTTCGAACTATCGAACACCTATACGGATTCTCCCGCATAGTGATAGATATTTAAATATGGTGTTTACTTTCCATTTCTCATGCACTGGGGTTCGAACAATTGAACACCTCTACGGATTCTCTTGCATAGTGGCAGATATGAAAATACGGTGTTTATTTACCATTTCTCATGTATTAGGGTTCGAACACTCGAACAATCGAACTCCTATACGGATTCTCCTACATCGTGGCAAATATGTAAATACGGTGTTTACTCACCATTTCTCATGCATTGGGGTTCGAACACTCGAACACCTATACGGATTCTCCTGCATAGTGGCAGATATGTAAATACGGTGTTTCCTTACCATTTCTAATGCAGTAGGGTTCGAACACTCGAATACTCGAACACCTATACGAATTATGCTGCATTGCGGCAGATATGTAAACACGTTTTTTACTTACCATTTCTCAAGTATTAGGGTTCGAATAATTGAACACTTATACGGATTCTCCTGCATAGTGGCAGATATGTAAATACGGTGTTTACTTACCAATTCTCATGCATTAGGTTTCGAACACTCGAACGCGTATAAAGATTCCCTTGCATAGTGGCAGATTTGTAAATACGGTGTTTGCTGACCATTTCTCGTGCATTAGGGTTCGAACACTCGAACACTCGAACACCTATACGGATTCTCCTGCATGGTGGCAGATATGTAAATACTGTATTTACTTACCATTTCTCATGCATTAGGGTTCGAACACTCGAACACCTATACGGATTCCCTTGCGTAGTGGCAGATATGTAAATACGGTGTTTTTTTTTTTTTTTGGGTAAGTAAGTAATAAAATAAAGACAATGAAATTTACAAGTTTACAAGGGGCATACCCCAGGCACGCCCAACAACAAATAGAAACAAATATAACCAACATAAACTACCACTGCAACCCCTAAAAAATAAGGGGAACAAACAAGAAAAACAGAAATATAGAAAACCCCAACTATGCCCATATATCCTCTTTGCCCTCAAGTAACCCCTACCATCAGAGATAATAGATGGGAACTTGAAGTGGATATCTGGGCAGAGATACACAAAAGGAAACACCACTAAGCTTTTAAACAAACAGACACATAAACCAAACAACAACCCACAAGCCGAAGCAGAAATAATAATCAATCTCACAAGCCCCCAGTCTCTACTGCAGATAAAACATGGAATCCAATAAGCAACCCACTCCACACAGCCGTGACACCAAGCCACTTAACCCAAGCCATGTCAGAGGATAAAATCTACCCCATGAGAGATCTCAGCAGAGTCACATGAAGCTAGCACGATCAAAAACCATAAGCCACGGACATAGAGTTGAAGTGAAAAGACAGTAGCCCCTCAGCAACAATCCAATACACAGCCAACAAAATCAAGAGATCAATCATCACATCCCCCAGTCCCATCCTTAGTAGATCATAAGCCTCAAACCCCACGGCAGTGGGCCCTACACTCCATGTCAGGCGTGGCAACACAATCAATTAGGACGGGTCACATGAAGACAAGAAGCAACCAGAAAACCAGTAGCTATCCTCCCGCTCATCTCCCAGTCTCTAACTCGGTAGGTTATCAAACCACTATTCCCCATAGCAGTGACTCCCCAATCACTCTTGGCGGAGATGGCTCAAAACCTCCCTCGTATCGAGTCACATGAGGATCACACAATCAAACATCATAAAATCATTAACTGTACAAGAATCACTGCCAAGAGACTAAACAAAGTATTAACCCAAAAAAACCCTCATTAGTGGCCCACTAAAATTATATAAATGAAGTCCAAAAGGCCACTAATGTAATAACCATACCACAACTCAAGTGAGACCCAAGCCCAAAAACTTGAATCCACGTGATAGGCCCAAAATTAACAAATTAGCTCAAGTCAACAGTTTCCAGCCTACAGAGGAGCCCCACCGATTCTTCACAAAAAGAATTAACCATGGTAGACACCCACACGTGGCCAAAGCCGTGGGTCAAAATCATATAAACAATTACCACTTCTGGTTTTGGGAAAACCGTGGGCCTTCCTAAACCAGCAAATAACCACGTGGACAAAAAATCTCCACTAACACAACATCTAGTCAATCTCTTCAGGAAAAAATTAACTTTTCCCTCCACAAGTTGGAGCCAAAACTCAAACTAACACACGGGTCCACTTTCCACCCATGTGCATCCAGCTATACTCGTACACATCAGGCCAACTTTCGCTGAGAAGACGTGCTAGACTTTCAGCATATGCAACGCGCACCATGCGCGTGGAACTCCTTCATCATTATTCCCAAAACACACTGCCATCTATGAACGACGAGGCTGCCAGCTAAATCCGTTGAAAACTCGCCGGAACCACCAACAATCTCAAGTCGGCGACGACTAGCATTAGGGTTTTAACACTCGAACACTTATACGGATTATCCTACATAGCAGCAGATATGTAAATACGGTGTTTGCTTACCGTTTCTCATGCATTAGGGTTCGAACACTCGAACAATCGAACACCTATACAGATTCTCCTGCATGGTGGCAGATATGTAAATACGGTGTTTACTTTCCATTTCTCATGCATTAGAGTTCGAACACTCGAACACCTATACGGATTCTCCTACATAGTGGCACATATGTAAATACGGTGTTTACTTACCATTTCTCATGCATTAGGGTTCGAACACTCGAACACTTATACTGATTCTCCTGCATTGTGGCAGATATGTAAATACGGTGTTTGCTTCCCATTTCTAATGCATTAGGGTTCGAACACTCGAACACCTATACGGATTCTGCTGCATGGTAGCAGATATGTAAATACGTTTTTCACTTACCATTTCTCAAGCATTAGGGTTCGAACACTTAAACACCTATACGGATTCCCCTGCATAGTGGCAGATATGTAAATACGGTGTTTACTTACCATTTCTCATGCTTTAGGGTTCAAACACTAGAACACCTATACGGATTCTCCTGCATAGTGGCAGATATGTAAATACGGTGTTTACTTACCATTTCTCATGCATTAGGGTTCGAACACTCGAACACCTATTACGGGTTCCCCTGTACAGAGGCAGATATGTAAATGCGGTGTTTGCTTACCATTTCTCATGTATCAGGGTTCGAACACCCGAACACTCGAAGACCTATACGGATTCTCCTGCATGGTGGCAGATATGTAAATGCGGTGTTTACTTATCATTTCTCATGTATTAGCGTTCGAACACTCGAACACCTATACGCATTCTCCTGCATGATGGCATACATGTAAATACGATGTTTACTTACTATTTCTCATGCATTCGGGTTCGAACACTCGAACACGTATACGGATTCTCCGGCATAGTGGCAGATATTTAAATACGGTGTTTACTTACCATTTCTCATGCATAAGGGTTCGAACAATTGAACACCGATACGGATTTCCCTGCAAAGTGGTAGATATGTAAATACGGTAGTTGCTTACCTGTTCTCATGCATTATGGTTCAAACACTCGAACAACTAAACGGATTCTCCTCCGTGGTGGCAGATATGTAAATACGGATTTTGTTATACGGATTTTCATGCATTAGGGTTCGAACACTCGAAGACCTATACGGATTTTCCTGCATGGTGACAGATATGTAAATACGGTGTTTACTTACCATTTCTCAAGCATTAGTGTTCGAACACTCGAACACCCATACGGATTCTCCTGCATAATGGCAGATATGTAAATACGGTGTTTGCTTACCATTTCCCATACATTAGGGTTCGAACACTCGAACACCTATATGCATTCTCCTGCATAGTGGCAGATATTTAATACGGTGTTTACTTACCATTTCTCGTACATTATGGTTCGAACACTCGAACACCTATACGGATTTCCGTGCATAGTGGCAGATATGCAAATACGGTGTTTGCTTACCATTTCTCATGCATTAGGGTTCAAACACTCGAACGCCAATACGGATTACCCTGCATGGTGGCAGATATGTAAATACGGTGTTTACTTACCGTTTCTAATGCAATAGGGTTCGAACACCCGAACACCTATACGGATTCTCCTGCATAGTGGCAGATATGTAAATATGGTGTTTACTTTCCATTTCTCATGCATTAGGGTTTGAACACTCGAACACTTATACGGATTATCCTGCATAGTGGCAGATATGTAAATACGGTATTTGCTTACCATTTCCCATGCATTAGGGTTCGAACACTCGAACACCTATACAGATTCTCCTGCATGGGGGTAGATATGTAAATACGGTGTTTACTTACCATTTCTCAGGCATTAGGGTTCGAACACTCGAACACCTATACGGATTTCCTGCATAGTGGCAGATATGTAAAAACGGTGTTTGCTTACCATTTCTCATGCATTGGGGTTCGAACACTCGAACAGTCGAACACCCATACGGATTCTCCTGCACGGTGGCAGATATGTAAATATGTTGTATACTTACCATTTCTCATGCATTAGGGTTCGAACAGTTGAACACCTATACGGATTTTCCTGCACAGTGGCAGATATGTAAATACGGTGTTTACTTTCCATTTCTCATGCAATGGGGTTTGAACAATCGATCACCTATACGGATTCTCCTGCATAGTGGCAGATATGTAAATTCAGTGTTTACTTACCATTTCTCATGCATTCGGGTTCGAACACTCGAACACCTGTACGTATTCTCCTGCATGGTGGAAAATATGTAAAAACGGCGTTTACTTACCATTTCTCATGCATTAGGGTTTGAACACTCGAACGCCTATACGGATTCTCCTGCATAGTGGCAGATATGTAAATACGGTGTTTACTTACCATTTGTCATGCATTTGGGTTCGAGCACTCGAACACCTATACGGATTCTCCTGCATGATGGCAGATATGTAAATACGGTGTGTGCTTACCATTTCTCATGCATTGGGGTTCGACCACTCGAACACTCGAACACCTATACGGATTCTCCTGCATGGTGCCAGATATATAAGTACGTTGTTTACTTACCATTTCTCATGCATTAGGGTTCGAACTATCGAACACCTATACGGATTCTCCTGCATAGTGACAGATATTTAAATATGGTGTTTACTTTCCATTTCTCATGCACTGGGGTTCGAACAATTGAACACCTATACGGATTCTCTTGCATAGTGGCGGATATGAAAATACGGTGTTTACTTACCATTTCTCATGCATTAGGGTTCGAACACTCGAACACTCGAACTCCTATACGGATTCTCCTGCATCGTGGCAAATATGTAAATACGGTGTTTACTCACCATTTCTCATGCATTGGGGTTCGAACACTCGAACACCTATGCGGATTCTCCTGCATAGTGGCAGATATGTAAATACGGTGTTTACTTACCATTTCTCAAGCATTCGGGTTCGAACACTCAAACACCTATACGGATTCTTCTGCATAGTGGCAGATATGTAAATACAGTGTTTACTTTCCATTTCTCATGCATTAGGGTTCGAACACTCGAACACCTATACAGATTCTCCTGCATGGTGGCAGATATGTAAATACGGTGTTTACTTACCATTTCTCATGCATCAGTGTTCGAACACTCGAACACCTATTACGGATTCCCCTATATAGAGGCAGATATGTAAATACGATGTTTGCTTACCATTTCTCATGCATCAGGGTTCGAACACCCGAACACTCGAACACCTATGCGGATTCTCCTGCATGGTGGCAGATATGTAAATACGGTGTTTACTTACCATTTCTTGTGCGTTAGCGTTCGAACACTCGAACACCTATACGCTTTCTCCTGCATGATGGCAGATATGTAAATACGGTGTTTAGTTACCATTTCTCATGCATTAGGGGTCGGACACTCGAACACCTATACGGATTCTCCTGCATAGTGGCAGATATGTAAATACGGTGTTTTTTTTTTTTGGGGTGAATAAGACATAAATAAAGACAAAAAATATACCAGAATACAAGGGGAATACCCCAGGCCCTACATCAACTATACAACAGACAACCAAACAAAATAAAGAGACAAAAGAGGCAAAAGAGGCAACACAGATCAAGCCAGCCAAAACACACTGTTCAGAATCCATATCCAGGAAATTGGGTGATTGAACACTGCGGCACCAACCGATATATGAAGCTAAAGACACCACAGACCCAAATCAATAAAGGCGGCAACATCTAAACCTAAAACACCAAAACCAGAATGATAAAACAGTAAAATCCTGTGCAGCAAATATTCAGGCACAAGCCTCCATACTAGCAAAGATCTTGAAACAAATGTAAAGATACGAAGTCTAGGCGAGATCACAAAAGCCCTAGTACTTCCCACTAGGGTGGGCAAAACCAAAATCTGTGTAAAGTAAAATAAAAACAACATAAAAGAAGACAACTTGTAATCAAAGAGGCGCATACAGCAGCCATCCTTCCATTGCAGCAAACCAAACTTGCTATCAACAACCCAGCGAGCAGTAGTAGCTAAAAACTGGGCAGCAGCGTGCACTTGAAAACTGGACAGCAAGGTAGTCAACATCACCTCAGGCACCACGGCATGACAGTCCGAGGTAGAGTAGTGATAACAAACATCCTCTAAACAAGATAGAATTTCCTGCCAATTACATAAAACAACAACCCTTATCAATGAAGCCCAACAACCCCCAATAAACAGGATGATACACACATTTATGAAACTTGCATCACTCGACCCACAGTATAGGATCTCACTACACTCGGAATTTGCTTCCTTAGCCTGCAAATAAAAAGATAATATATATACATGTTAGCATAGAAAACATGTGTAGACTAACTTCACTCAACCCACAAACAATCCAGAAGTGCTGTTGAAATGGCGTAACATTGTACACAGAATATATGACTCACATCACTCAACCCACTATTTCCAAAGAGTAGGCACCAACAACTGCACAGATGACAACAGTTAGAAAACCCCACATTTTATGGCTCACCAACACTCAACTCACTTGTGAGAAACTCACATCACTCAGCAGCCCTCCCAATACTAACAGTACGGGGCTTCAAGATAGAATCAGTCAGGTTCCATTGATCTAAGAACCATTCATCACCTGCAGATCTAGGTAAATTGCAAATAGACATTAGCCTGCCTCTAATCATTTGAACAATTGACTTGATAACAACTTCTTCAGGTTTCATTTCCTTGTTAAAAATTCTGTTGTTTCTTTCAATCCAGATTTGATAAACTGTACATAGCAGGGACAATCTAGTGGTTATGGCTTTCAAGGACTTGCCACAACTCTCCCTAACAGTAACTTGAACAATGTCAGGCCAGAAAATATCAGGCCACTTCACATTACATTTTGCTTTAATAGCATCCCATACCTTTAGAGAAAAGATGCAATTAAAGAAAAGGTGGGAATCACTACTAGAATTAAGAGTTGGACCAATAAGGTACTTTCTTATGCTGGTAGAGCTTAGCTCATCCAAACTATTCTATTTTCCATGCAAGTCTATTGGTCATCTTTGTTCATCCTCCCTAAGAAGGTTGTTAGAGAAATTGAGAACTTGCTTAGGGCTTTTCTCTGGTCTGGTGTTGAGTTGAAGAAGCATAGTGCTAAAATTGCTTGGGAGAAGGTTTGTGCTCCCAAGAACGAGGGTGGTCTGGGTTTTAAATCTCTGGAGGTTTGGAATAGAGCTGCTATTGCCAAACACATCTGGTTCCTGTTCTCGGGGGGTGATAGGTCGATGTGGTGCCATTGGGTTAAATCCTATCTTCTCAGAGGTAGGAAGATACTTTCCCTTAGGAAGTCTATCTTTCCTCTCATCTTACATAAGATTGGGAATGGTAATGCTACTTTTTTGTGGCATGATAATTGGCATCCGGTGGGTTCTATTTGGGATAAATTTGGGGATAGGATTATCTATGATTCTGGGCTCTCTAGGGAGGCTAAAGTGAGCAATATTGTTGATGGGGATTCTTGGAATTGGCCTTTCCCTAACTCTTGGGATATCAGAGATCTTATTTCTTTGACTCCCTCATCCTTTAAACCTAGGTCTTCCAGTCTTGATATTCCAATCTGGACTCTTACCCATAATGGTGATTTCTCCATCCAATCTGTTTGGAACCTTTGGAGAGATAAATTTGAAAAGGTGGCCTGGTACAAATTGCTGTGGGGTCCATTTATTATTCCCAAAGTCAGTTTCATTTGCTGGATTGCTTTGCATGGCAGGCTTAATACTGGGGATAGGTTAGAATCTTTTGGTCTGAGTGATGACTTCAAGTGCTCTTTTTGCAATCACCAAACTGTAAATACGGTGTTTACTTATCATTTCTCATGCATTTGGGTTCGAACACTCAAACACCTATACGGATTCTCCTGCAGAGTGGCAGATATGTAAATACGGTGTTTATTTACCAGTTCTCATGCATTAGGGTTCGAACACTCGAACACCTACACAGATTCCCCTGCATAGTTGCAGATATGTAAATACGGTGTTTGCAGACCATTTCTCATGTATTAGGGTTCGAACACTCGAACACCTATCCGGATTCTCCTGCATGGTGGCAGATTTATAAATACAGTGTTTACATACCATTTCTCATGCATTAGGATTCGAACACTCGAACACCTATACGGATTCTCCTGCATAGTGGCAGATATGTAAATACGGTCTTTACTTTTCCATTTCTCATGCATTAGGGTTTGAACACTCGAACACTTATACGAATTATCCTACATAGTGGCATATATGTAAATACGGTGTTTGCTTACCATTTCTCATGCATTAGGGTTCGAACAATCGAACACCTATACAGATTCTCCTGCATGGTGGCAGATATGTAAATACGGTGTTTACTTTCCATTTCTCATGCATTAGGGTTCGAACACTCGAACACCTATACGGATTCTCCTGCATAGTGGCAGATATGTAAATACGGTGTTGGCTTACCATTTCTCATGCATTAGGGTTCGAACACTCGAACACCTATACGGATTCTCCTGCATTGTGGTAGATATGTAAATACGGTGTTTGCTTACCATTTCTAATGCATTAGGGTTCGAACACTCGAACACTTGAACACCTATACAGATTCTCCTGCATGGTGGCAGATATGTAAATACGGTGTTTACTTACCATTTCTCATGCATTACGGTTCGAACACTCGAACACCTATAGCATTCTCCTGCACGATGGCAGATATGTAAATACGGTGTTCACTTACACTTTCTCATGCAATAGGGTTCGAACGCTCGAACACCTATACGGATTCTCCTGCATAGTGGCAGATATGTAAATACGGTGTTTACTTACCATTTCTCATGCATTAGGGTTCGGACACTCGAACACCTATACGGATTCTCCTGCATAGTGGCAGATATGTAAATCCAGTGTTTACTTACCATTTCTCATGCATTACGGTTCGAACACTCGAACACTTATACGGATTCCCCTGCATAGTGGCAGATATGTAAATACGGTGTTTGCTTACCATTTCTCATGCATTAGGGTTCAAACACTCGAACACCTATACAGATTCTCCTGCATGGTGGTGGATATGTAAATACGGTGTTTACTTACCATTTCTCATGCATTAATGTTCGAACACTCGAACACGTATACGGATTCTAATGCATAGTGGCAAACATGTAAATACGGTGTTTACTCACCATTTCTCGTGCATTAGGGTTCGAACACTCGAACACCTATACGGATTCTCCTGCATAGTGGCAGATATGTAAATACGGTGTTTGCTTACCATTTCTCATGCATTAGGGTTCGAACACTCGAACACACTTATACGGATTCTCCTGCATGGTGGCTGATATGTAAATACGGTGTTTACTTATCATTTCTCATTCATTAGGGTTCAAACACTCGAACACCTATACGGGTTCTCCTGCATAGTGGTAGATATGTAAATACGGTGTTTACTTACCATTTCTGATGCATTAGGGTTCGAACACTCGAACATCTATATGGATACCCCTGCATAGTGGCAGATATGTAAAAACGGTGTTTGCTTACCATTTCTCATGGATTAGGGTTCGAACACTCGAACACCTATACGGATTCTCCTGCATGGTGGCAGATATGTAAATACGGTGTTTACTAACCATTTCTCATGCATTAGGGTCCGAACACTCGAACACCTATACGCATTCTCCTGCGTGATGGCAGATTTGTAAATTTGGTAGTTTTTTTTTTTGGTGGGTAAGTCATAAATTAAAGACAAAAAACTTACACATTTACAAGGGGCATTCCCCAGGTAATACAATAAACCTCACGCCCCCCAAATGTGGGAGGGACTAAAACAAATTAAAAACTAAATATAATAACACTACAACATTACCCCACAAGATTAGAAAAATAAATTCAAAATTTGCCCATATATCATTTTTTAATCCCAAGTAACCCCTACCATAAAATGAATAGGTGGAAACTTGGGAATGATATATAGGCCAATAAACAACTTAATTAACTAATTTATTAACCAATTTCAGCTCAAAACCATAGCTGAACACACAAAATTGGCCACCCAATGAGTGGCGGGCCCCATCTCCAAACAAACCAATATACAAACCCAAAATGAAAAAATCAAAATTGGGTGGCCCCACCTGAAGTCCAAATCATTTAAACCAAAAACCAAGTGCTGGTTTTTAACCCAAAACCGTGAGCCAAAAAGTGCCCCGCTAATATATATAAATATATATTAAATAAATATATATTGATATATAGATGTCCCCACTTCCCCATGTGCTGCCGAAAGGAGACCCACGTGTGGTCCTTGAGCAGAGCAAAACATGGGTGATAGCAACAAGCAGCAACTTTGCAGCTGGTCCCTCTGTCCCAAAAGCGTCAACTTCCCATGCCCAAAACACGCGCCAACATCTGCGTGTAAACAACATCATCCTCACCAAACAGACCATCCACCATCGGCACCTGTGTTGGAGAATCTAGCACCAAAAAAACGGCAACTGGACAAACCAACACCGGACCCAAACTCCCAACTTCCGTAAACTAATAACGACGATGACCAAGGCAGAGCGAAAGCTGCCAGAAAAACCACACCGGAGAACCAGTGCACGTCAACCTCGCGCTGGAAACGAGATTAACAGCACCGCTAGGCCACCACCATGGACGGCAGAACCACCGACCTGGAACACTTGAACCAGAACCTCCATATACACCAGCTTGGAGATCCAGTCAAAAGAACCAGGACACACCGGCCTCGCCCGTGTCCAAGACACCTCCGGCGACGCGCCAGTGTCCATACCACAACAGCGCACCAGCGGCACACGATATCACCAGCAACAGCCACCAACCTTCGACAATCACTAGAAAGCCAGGAAGATAGGAGGAAAGAGCTTTACATCCGAGTGATCGTCTGCAACAGACCACCGGTCAACACACACACACATCAGTTGCAACTCCAACGGAACTACAAACAAAGGACGTCACCCACACCACCACAGTGCCGAAACTCTGCCATGGATGGACTACGCACAGAACACACACCAGCTATACAAGACCGGTTGCAAGAGTTTCACACCATGATCAGAACAACCCATCTTGAAGAACCCAAGCTGGACAGAACATGCACGGATAGAACAACACTCCAGCCAATAAATGAAAAACATATGGCCGTAACAAATGGTGCACAGGAAGTACACCATAACCCAATATTCACGACAGCAACGAACCCAGCACATTCCAGACCCTCCTAAATCTGGACAAAGATAGACCAAATTCAGTAACAACTATAGAACCACCAAAACCAGACAAAAAATCTGATAATGGACCCTCAAACCTCCATGGGTAACAACGGAAGGAAGCTCTCAACCTAATCCCC
Source organism: Camellia granthamiana (assembly GCA_036172215.1). Lineage (NCBI taxonomy): Eukaryota > Viridiplantae > Streptophyta > Magnoliopsida > Ericales > Theaceae > Camellia > Camellia granthamiana. Next base: position 67,358,430 of record CM069908.1, read on the forward strand.
AATCTTTGCATATCCACTAAATAAATAAATAAATAAATATGGTGTTTACTTACCATTTCTCATGCATTAAGGTTCGAAACTCGAACACCTATGCGGATTCTCCTGCATAGTGGAAGATATGTAAATACGATGTTTACTTACCATTTCTCATGCATTAGGGTTCAAACACTCGAACACTTATACGGATTATCCTACATAGTGGCAGATTTGTAAATACAGTATTTGCTTACCATTTCTCATGCATTAGGGTTCGAACACTCAAAGACCTATACGGATCCTCCTGCATAGTGGCAGATATGTAAATATGGTGTTTACTAACCATTTCTCATGCATTAGGGTTCGAACACTCAAACACCTATATGGATTCCCCTGCTTAGTGGCAGATATGTAAATACTGTGTTTGCTTAGCATTTCTCATGCATTAGGGTTCGAACACTCGAACACTCGAACACCTATACGAATTCTCCTGCATGGTGACAGATATGTAAATACGGTGTTTACTTACCATTTCTCATGCATTAGGATTCGAACACTCGAACACCTATGCGGATTCTCCCGCGTAGTGGCAGATATGTAAATACAGTGTTTACTTTGCATTTCTCATGCATTAGGGTTCGAACACTCGAACACCTATACGGATTCCCCGGTATAGTGGCAGATTTGTAAATACGGTGTTTGCTTACCATTTCTAATGCATTAGGGTTCGAACACTCGAACAGTCGAACACCTATACAGATTCTTCTGCATGGTGGCAGATATGTAAATACGGTGTTTACTTACCATTTCTCTTGCATTAGGGTTCGAACACTTGAAAACCTATACGCAATCTCCTGCATGATGGCAAATATGTAAATACGATGTTTTTTTTTTTGGGTGGGTAAGTCATAAATTAAAGACAGAAAACTTACACATTTACAAGGGGCATACCCCAGGTAGTACAAATAAAACCTCACGTGCCCCAAAAGTGGGGGACTAAAATACAAAGAAACTCACGCTGCCCCCCAAAGGAGGGAAACATTTACAGATAAAATAAATACCAAAAGAAAACTACTTAACACAACCCAAAACAGCAGGGTACTTCAACAAAAAGTAAAATTGCCCATATATTTTCCAAATAACCCCTACCATCCAGTAATAGATGGAAATTTGAAAAAATATATGGGCAAATTGAAAGAAACCAAATCCTCGTGCAAACCACGTTACAAATCTAAGACCCAAAACCCAAATCAGATGGGCTTTAAAAATTTCAAACCAAGTGTAGTGGCGGGCCCCAAAAATAACCCACGGCCAAAAACACATTCACCAGCCCAAAGACAAAACAAATCGTGGCCCCCAGTCATCACCAAAAGATGTTGAAATAATAAAATGGCTGGCCCCACGTGGAACTCCACTAACAACAAGTATATATAAAATATTTATATATACCAAAAAATCTCAAAAACCGTGTGCTAGTTTTGATCAAAACTGTGGGCCCAATTACTATCCACGTGAATCCACTACCCCATGTACCAACATCAATCAGCTCAACTTCCAATCAACAAATTTGTTCGGCGAGAATTTCAAGATAGAAGATTGAAACAAATACACAACCAAAACATGACGTGCCAAAATGAAACAACGCGTGGCTACACATCATCGTCTCCAATGACGGCTCAACCAAGATCACTGCCATCACGAACACAAAACATGCACCGACCATAGCGCCACCGACGGCCAGAGCCCACTAACCCAGATGCCACACAAAAAAAAACGGCGTATACCGAGGTCAACCCAGACCAGCGGGTAACAGTGATGCCAAACCCACAAATGGCTCACAAAAACAGTGGCCAACATCGTCATTTCATTAGCTATAAATCAAATAAATAAATACGGTGTTTACTTACCATTTCTCATGCATTAGGGTTCGAACACTCGAACACCTATACGGATTCTCCTGCATAGTGGCAGATATGTAAATACGGTGTTTACTTACCATTTCTCATGCATTAGGGTTCGAACACTCGAACACCTATACGGATTCTCCTGCATAGTGGAAGATATGTAAATACGATGTTTACTTACCATTTCTCATGCATTAGGGTTCGAAAACTCGAACACCTATACAGATTCCCCCGCTTAGTGGCAGATATGTAAATACGGTGTTTGCTTACCATTTCTCGTGATTAGGGTTCGAACACTCGAACACCTATACGGATTCTCCTGCATAGTGGCAGATATGTAAATACGGTGTGTACTTAACATTTCTCATGCATTAGGGTTCGAACACTCGAACACCTATACGGATTCTCCTGCATAGTGGCAAATATGTAAATACAATGTTTACTTACCATTTCTCAAGCATTACTGTTCGAACACTCGAACACTTATACGGATTCCCCTGCATAGTGGCAGATATGTAAATACGGTGTTTTTTTTTTTTTTTTTTATTTGAATTGGGTTTGGGGTTTCTTCTCCCATCATCAAATACGGTGTTTGCTTACCATTTCTCATGCATTAGGGTTCGAACACTCGAACACCTATACGGATTCTCCTGCATGGTGGCAGATATGTAAATACGGTGTTTACTTACCATTTCTCATGCATTAGTGTTCGAACACTCGAACACGTATACGGATTCTCCTGCATAGTGACAAATATGTAAATACGGTGTTTACTTAACATTTCTCGTGCATTAGAGTTCGAACACTCGAACACCTATACGAATTCTCCTGCATGGTGGCAGATATGTAAATACGGTGTTTGCTTACCATTTCTCATGCATTAGGGTTCGAACACTCGAACACTCGAACACCTATACGGATTCTCCTGCATGGTGGCCGATATGTAAATATGGTGTTTACTTATCATTTCTCATGCATTAGGGTTTGAACACTCGAACACCTATACGGATTCTCCTGCATAATGGCAGATATGTAAATACGGTGTTTGCTTACCATTTCTCATGCATTAGGGTTCGAACACTCGAACACCTATACGGATTCTCCTGCATGGTGGCTGATATGTAAATACGGTGTTTTTTTTTTTTTTTTTTGGGGTAAGCAAGACATAAAATAAGAACAATAAAATGTACAAGTTTACAAGGGGCATACCCCAGGTACGCCCTACAGCAAATAATAATCAACTACAAAATAACAACAGAAACTAATCACTGCACGCCCACCAACAACAAACACCCCGCAGAAACGAGATAACACCACATAAACAATACCCCCACTTTGCCCATATATCCTTTTAGTCCCCAAGTACCCCTACCATGAAAGATAATAGATGGGAACTAGGGGTGAATATATGGGCAATAAACAAAAACACACTAACAAGGATAATAACACATCATACACACTCACAAAGCCACAACCCTCAAGCCGAATCAAAGGTGATAACCAACCCCGCAAACTGCCAGTCTCTGTTGTAGATAATCGTATGGAATCCAATAAGCAACCCACTCCTCACAACCATGACATCCAAGCCACTTAACTAAAGTCGTGACAGAGGAAAAAATCTATCCCACGAGAAATCACAACAAAGTCACATGAAGCTAGCACGATCAGCAACCATAATCCACGGTCTTAGGAGTTGTAGTGAAAATCAATAGCCCCACAGCAACAGACCAATACATAGCCAACAAAATCATGAGAGCAATCATCATATCCCCCAGTCCCTTCCTTGGTAGATCACAAGCCTCAAACCCCACGGCAGTGTGCCCATCACTCCATGTCAGGCGTGGCAATACGATCAATTAGGATGGGTCACATGAAGACGAGAAGCGACCAGAAAACCGGTAGCTATCCTCCCGCTCATCTCCAAGTCTCTAACTCGGCCAGATATCGAACCACTATTCCCCAAAGCAGTGACTCCCCAATCACCCTTGGTGGAGATGGCTCAAAACTGCCCTCGTATCAAGTCACGTGAGGATCACATGAGCAATCAATCACGAAGTAATCAACTATAAATAATCCGCTGCAAAGAGACTAAACAAAAGAAATTTTCCAAATAAAATCAAAGAGCCCAAAATAAAATATTTGAGCCCAATAACAAAACGCAGAAAACCCCCTGATTTCAGCACCTCTTATCACCATATGCAGCCCACTATTTCAAAAGCAAAGCCCAACCCACGTGCAAACCGTAGGCTACTCCAAAAAATAAATAAATAAATAAACAAGACCAGCGGGAATAAAAATTTCTTCAAACCCCACGTGGTGACCTGCAATAAAACCAAACCACATGGTTGTAGAAAACCATGGGCTACCAAAACCGACGGGAAACTTGTAAAGCTTTGACCCACCTTTCAATGTGGTCTGCTGCACCACATAAAACATATCTGTCCCTATATTATTGTCTATAACAGTCAATCACCCCAAACCACATGTGTTGGAATGGTAGGAAATAATGCCCAAACGCACCAATAGCGCGTCACCACCACTCCATCTTTTTTTTTATTTTTTTTTATTTTTTTATTTTTTTTTTTGGGTGGGTAAGTCATAAATTAAAGACAAAAATTTACACATTTACAAGGGGCATACCCCAGGTAATACAAATAATCTCGCACTACCCCCCAAAGGAGGGAAAATTAAAACAAATACATGAAAAGACTAAAGATCACAACCCCATACCAGCAGGGTATCCAACGAATAAAGCATAAAATATTGAAATTGCCCATATATTCTTTTTTATCCCCCAGTAACCCCTATCATCCAAAATAATAGATAGAAACTAGGGAAAAAATATATGGGCAATATACAAAAATAACAGCAGGTCAAACCCACTTCACCATTACACCAAGAATTGGGCCCAAAAAGAGCACAACTAATGGCCCAAAAACAAGAGCCCACGTGGCCCACCAAACACACCACAAAAAATCAGTGGGCCAAACATATAACCCACTTGGCTATACAAGACAACAACACAGATATACATATACACCTGCTTGATGTATACACATACACCCCCATAACCCACGTATTGTCCTAGAGCAGAGCAAAATGTGGGTGAAAGTGACAACCAACAGCTTTGCAGCTGGAACCTCTGCCCCAAATGGGTCAACTCCCAATGCCCATATCACGCGCCTACAGCTGCGTGTAACAACAAACAACCTCATCAAAAACCCTCCACTACACACCGCCGGAAAAACTCAGCACCGGAAACACCCAGTACCCCGTTAACCTCGTGCTGGGACTGAGATCAACGGCATCGTTAGGACACCACCATGGATGGCGGAACCACCGACCTGAATCAATGGAGACTGAATCTCCATAATCACCAGCTTGGAGATCCAGACCAGAAAAAAAACAGGACACACCGGCCTCACCCCATGTATCCAAGACACATTGTCGGAGACGCACCAGTGTCCAAACCATAGCAGCGCCAACGTCACATGAATCACCAACGACGCAACCCGTGACTATCACCAGCCAACGGAACCACCAGTCAACTTTAACACGCCAGAAAATCCATTGCCGGCAGAGAACTCCGAAGAACAAGCCACCATTGAGGCAAATGGACAGAGCGAGCCACCAGCAAACTCAATAATCCAACCGAAGCACACGACCGGTACACCCAAAAATCGGGCGGCCAGCCACACCAACGTTGTAGAAACTAAAAACAATTAAAACAACCGAGCAGAGCCACACCAAAAAGGTGCAACCCACAGCCGGAGTCACCATCCCATAACACCCAGGTACACAAACCCAGCCACTGTTAACCGAACAGAATCACCAGCGAAGTCAATGCCAGAAGAAACTCCACGGCAACACCAGCAAGCACAACTCCGGTACATTAAAACTGGAGCTTAACAAACAGCCATAGTCTGAATCCTAACGTTGATGGTGCACTGGAACAGCACCTAAACTCATCAAACCCACTTAATAAATAACAAAACCAGCCTGAATCTAAGAAACCCAGACTGGTAGTCAAGATTTAACCTTGTCCTTCTCACACAGAACACTTTCTGCCTCATGGGTGAGGAAGACAACTAGAAAATAACACCATTTTCACACTGGGAGGAGCTTTCTCTCTCTAGAATCTAGAGAGAGAAGCTCTGTTTTCTTCCCCTCGGAGTTCCACTCCATCTTCTTCCTTGAGATTACTTCAAACCAAACATAGCCGAAGCTGCAGAAAACCGTCGGCCTGGCAACACCACTAATGACAATGTCGAGCCAACCCATTCCATCTTTGTCCAGTGAATGAACACTACAGAACAACTTGCAACCCACCCATCGGCCATTAATAACGTCCGGAGTGGTGAGAAAAGACGGTGTAATCCGAGAACAAAACCCAGCAGAATACCACATATCAGCTCCAAACTAGAATAGCCAAAGCCGAAATGCCCACCAGCGACGAGAAACAATAAAATGTGTACTCACCACCAGCGAAGAATAAACCGCCGGAGACCTGGAAAGCTACCAGCGGACTACACCGGTACCCAAACCCACTAGCACCACAGTGGAAGGAATACAACCCCACCATGAACGACGAGACCAAAACCTCCACGGAGCACAACCGATACCCATCTACAGTGAAGAAAAATCACCGTAGAACAACGCCCACGAGCTCAACTACTCCGACTTCTTGCCATCGAAAAACATCACCGATCCAACAACCCACTAACAACTGAGCTACCAGATGAGATATCCTCAGAGCAATAGTCAAAAGTCAAAACAAAGGGAAGAAAGTAGAGCCTCTCTCTCTAGAAAGCTCCCCCTCGACAGAAATGGCATACTGGTGCTATTCCGACCAGTTGGTTAGTTCCTGCACTCAATAATTTGAGTGTGAGTCAGCATGGTTCCAGGTATGTTTAGCATGGCTGAGAGGTGGACTGTTTCTTTGTCTCCACCTTTGTATCAAGGTCGGCTTCATGGAAGTTAACAATGTCTGACTTTCATTGCTGGTCTGGCGTATGGCCTAAAGCCAGGTGGTAAACCCGCGAGACCATGTGGGTGTTCATGCCGTTGCATCATGGTTCTGTTTTGGGTCACCACCAATTGGTCGTCAAGGGTTCGGCAAGGTGAGATGACTCACAGTTCAGCGAGGATGGGCTCTGCTTGTTTTTACAGGTTTGTCGTCCTCGGTTTGGGGTCGCCGGAGGTGTTGGATGTGGTTGTTGTAAAGGTGGTGAAACCTTCTTTTTGGTTGATGAGCCCTTTTTCTTATAAGCTTCACTGCCCAGATATTTGTGGGTATGTGTGTTTGTATCAGTGTTGTTATCCGGTTGGAAGGGTGGTTTGTTTCTTGTTGTCCATCCTTTGTCTCAAGGTTCTAATCCTTAATGCTAGAGTGTCCTTTGAGGTATTTGCTGGTGGATTGAGCTTCTGGGTTTGTCCAGGTTTGACTTCGGCGGTGGTAAGCCGATTAGTGCAGTTGGTGGTACGCGTCACCGGCGAGGATGGGTTGTTTTTTGGTGCCTTGTTGGGCTTGCAGCTGACGGTGTGGGTTATATGTTGCGCCGGAGGTGTGTTCCTTGACTAGGTTTGGCCTCCGGCAATGGTGTTCCAAGATGATGATGTTGTCACCACGCTGCCATGGGCGCGTGAAATGAGCATTGGAAACGTTGGGCAGAGTTACCAGCTGCAATTACGTCTTCTATCACGTGGGTTGATGTTTGGCCTGTGAATTATTTTAAGTGGATGTCAGCTGGAAAATGTAGCTTTTGGAGGCAACTAGTTGAGTTGAGCGGATCAGTTATAGTTGATGTTTTCATGATGATTGATCGTGTGATCCTCATGTGACTCGATACAAGGGTGGGTTTGAGCCATCTCCGCCAAGAGTGATTGGGGAGTCACTACTATGGGGATTAGTTGTTCAATAACTAGCCAATTTAGAGACTGGGAGATGAGCGGGAGGATAGCTACGGGTTTTCTAGTTGCTTCTTGTCTTCATGTGACCTATCCTAATTGATCGTAGTGCCACGCCTGATATGGAGTGAAGGGCACGCTGTCGTGGGGGTTTGAGGCTTGTGATCTACCAAGGATGGGACTGGAGGGTGTGATGATTGCTCTCTTGATTTTGTTGGATATGTATTGGTTTGCTGCTGTGGGGCTATTGTTTTTTCGCTTCAACTCTCTAGACTGTGGCTTATGGCTGTTGATCGTGCTAGCTTCATGTGACTTTGCTGGGATTTCTCATGGGATAGATTTTATCATCCGGCATTACTTTGGTTAAGTGGCTTGGATGTCACAGCTGTGAGGAGTGGGTTGCTTATTGGATTCCATGTTTTGTTTGCAGCAAAGACTGGGGGCATGTGGGGTTGATTGTCATCTTTGTCTCGGCTTGAGAGTTGTTGCTTTGTTAGTGTGTCTGTTTTGTTTATTAGCTATGTGGTGTTTTTATGTATATCTTTGCCCATATATCTACCTCAAGTTCCTATCTATTGTCTTTGATGATAAGGGTTACTTGAGGACATTTGGATATATGGGCAAAGTTGGGTTATTGCTTTCAGTTTCTTGTTTACTCCCCTTTCTTAGGGGGGTGTAGTGGTAGTTTATGTTAGTTATATTTGTTTTTATTTTAATTGTTGTTGGGTGTGCCTGGGGTATGCCCCTTGTAAACTTGTAAATTTCATTGTCCTTATTTTATGACTTACTTACCCCCCCCCAAAAAAAAGTCAAAACAATGTGTGCAAACACTAAGCTAACACAGAAATCATGCTCACCCCAACTCAGATAAAAATAAGTTGAGAGGAGGAGCTAAACAAACTGGCCGGGACAGCACCAGAACACACCACCATGGATAACCCTTCTTCACCTCTGTAGAACAACATAACCAGCAGGACAAAACTCTGTCCAACACCGGCACAAGCTCAAAACCCCCTAAATCTGGATAAAAAGAGCCCAGGTTCAGTAACAACCCACAGCACCACCCAAACCAGACCAAGAATCTGATAAGGGACCCTCAGGACACCATGGGTAACAACAGAGGGAGCTTTCTCTCTCTAGAAGCTCTCAACCTAATCCCCTCTTTTATATTAAGTTACTTGTCTTTACTTTATGTTCATTTTAAAATACGGTGTTTACTTATCATTTCTCATGCATTAGGGTTCGAACACTCGAACACCTATATGGATTCTCCTGCATAGTGGCAGATATGTAAATACGGTGTTTACTTACCATTTCTCATGCATTAGGGTTCGAACACTCGAACACCTATACGGATACCCCTGCATAGTGGCAGATATATAAAAAACGGTGTATGCATACCATTTCTCATGGATTAGGGTTCGAACCCTCGAACACCTATACGGATTCTCCTGCATGGTGGCAGATATGTAAATACGGTGTTTACTTACCATTTCTCATGCATTAGGGTCCGAACACTCGAACACCTATACGCATTCTCCTGATGATGGCAGATTTGTAAATATGGTGTTTACTTACCATTTCACATGCATTAAGGTTCGAACACTCGAACACCTATGCGGATTCTCCTGTATAGTGGAAGATATGTAAATACGGTGTTTACTTACCATTTCTCATGCATTAGGGTTCGAACACTCGAACACCTATACGGATTCCCCTACATAGTGGCAGATATGTAAATACAGTGTTTGCTTACCATTTCTCATGCATTAGGGTTCGAACACTCGAAGACCTATACGGATCCTCCTGCATAGTGGCAGATATGTAAATACAGTGTTTACTTAACATTTCTCACGCATTAGGGTTCGAACACTCGAACACCTATACGGATTCCCCTGCATAGTGGCAGATATGTAAATACGGGGTACGGAGAGAGAGAGCTCCCTCCGTTGTTACCCTCGGAGTCTTTTGATGGTTTCCTTATCAGATTTTGTCTGGTTTGGGTGGTACTGAGTGTTGTTGTTTTTGGTGCTCCTCCGACCAGTTGTTTTAGCTTCTATACTCATTCTTTGAGTATTAATGAGCATGTGAGTATGAGTCGGGGTGTTTATCCCTGGCCGTGTGTTGTGCATTTTCTCTCGGTTTCATGGAAGTTCAACATATCTAAGCTCCTCGTCCATCTATTCTCATGGCTGGCTGGGGGTGTTGCCTTAAGCCTGGTTTATACTCAGGTGACCTGTGAGTGTCCATGTTTGTTGCATCATGTTCTAGGTTGGGTCATCACGCCAATGTGGTCGTCAATGGTTCGGCTAGGTGGATTGGCTCACAGTTCAGCAAGACTGGATCTCTACTTGATTCACTGGTGTCATCCACGATTTTGGGTTGCTAGTGATGTTGGGGCTGCTATGTCCGGGTGAGATTGCTTAATGTTTACGTAAGGTGTGCTGGTTCGGTTCGCTGGTTTCACTACAGAGAAACGCTCCAGCCTCCTTGCTTTGAGGTTCTCGCCATTGGTGAGTTGTGTTGCTGTGGCGTGGCTATGATCGGCCATGGCGAGGTTCTTTTTTTGCTTATTTCCGTCAACGGTCTTCCGTCGCCGGTGATGCTGTTCGCTGGCTGTCTGTCTGGCTGATTGGCTGTGTGCTGTTTGTTTCTGCCGGCGCTGGGTTTGTATCCAACTCAGTCGCTGGTGGTGGTTTCTGGGTTCTGCAATTACACCGATGATCTGGTGTGTGCAGGTGATACATTTTTTGCAAGGTTTTTGCTGAGGTGTGTGCTCCATGCTTAGTGGTCGTGATTCACGCATTCCGTCAGTGGCTCTTTTCCGGTGCCGATGATATGGGTTCAGACTGTTGGCGCCGCTGCTACACCGGTGACGGTTATGGTGAAGCCTCGTCTGTGAGTCGTTTCATCCGCGCGTGGCTATTGTCCTGATGTTGCGTGTTTCTTGTGCCTTCACGTGGGCCGACGTGATAGCCTGGTTTTGTTGGGCAATGTTATACAGCTATTATGTTGTAATTGTAATTGCTATATGGCTGCTCACTTTACACGTGGCGCCTCTTAGTAATTTTGTATGAGTTGTTATTTTGGGCCCGCAGATTTTGTTAAACCAGCATGTGGTTTTTGGGTTATTTTATTGTTGCATTTGCCCATATATTTTTCCAATTTTTTTCTATTATCTCTGATGGTAGGGGTTAATTGGGGGATAAAATATATGGGCATTTAAATTTATACATGTTTTTTAGAAGTTATTTTAGTCCCCCTTTTTGAGGGACGGAGTGAATTTGTTGTATTACCTGGGGAATGCCCCTTGTAAATGTGTAAACTCTTATTTTTAATTTATGACTTACCCACCCAAAAAAATGTAAATACGGTGTTTGCTTAGCATTTCTCAAGCATTAGGGTTCGAACACTCGAACACCTATACGGATTCTTCTGCGTAGTGACAGATATGTAAATACGGTGTTTACTTACCATTTCTCATGCATTAGGGTTCGAACACTCGAACACCTATACGGATTCTCCTGCATAGTGGCAGAAATGTAAATACAGTGTTTACTTTGCATTTCTCATGCATTAGGGTTCGAACACTCGAACACCTATACGGATTCCCCGGTATAGTGGCAGATTTGTAAATACGGTGTTTGCTTACCATTTCTCATGCATTAGGGTTCGAACACTCGAACACCTATACGGATTCTTCTGCATGGTGGCAGATATGTAAATACGGTGTTTACTTACCATTTCTCATACATTAGGGTTCGAACACTCGAAAACCTGTACGCAATCTCCTGCATGATGGCAGATATGTAAATACGGTGTTTACTTACCATTTCTCATGCATTAGGGTTCGAACACTCGAAAACCTATACGCAATCTCCTGCATGATGGCAGATATGTAAATACGGTGTTTACTTACCATTTCTCATGCATTAGGGTTCGAACACTCGAACACCTATATGGATTCTCCTGCATAGTGGCAGATATGTAAATACGGTGTTGACTTACCATTTCTCATCCATTAGGGTTCGAACACTCGAACACCTATACGGATTCTCCTGCATAGTGAAAGATATGTAAATACGGTGTTTACTTACCATTTCTCATGCATTAGGGTTCGAAAACTCGAACACCTATACGGATTCCCCCGCTTAGTGGCAGATATGTAAATACGGTGTTTGCTTACCATTTCTCATGATTAGGGTTCGAACACTCGAACACCTATGCGGATTCTCCTGCATAGTGGCAGATATGTAAATACGGTGTGTACTTAATCACTATATAAACATAGTTGTTTTGCCTACCCTAGTGGGATGTACTAGGGGTTATGGGTTATATTCTCATCACCATTTCTGTGTGCTGCTCGTGCTAGGACACATACGGATTTGGGCGTGTGGCTTTTGGATTTTATGGACAGTTGTTTGTCTTGTGGGATGTTCTATATCTAATATGTTGCTGTTTGTGCTTCCTGGAGTGCATCTCGTTATGGCTGGCCTTACTTCCAGCAGTTTTGGTTTGCAAGAATGGCTGCTGTCAGCGTCTTTGTTTAGATTAATTTGGTGCGACTATGGTCTGCCTACCCTAGTGGGATGTACCAGGGGCGGTTTTTGCTTGGACTGGGTATACTGGTCAGATGGTGATCCTATATCGCTGGTTGTTGTTTTGTTCATTTCCCCTATCATCTTATGATATGGCATCTGAACATTACCTTTGCTTTACATCGCATGTTTTGATGTTTTCTGTTATGTTTTGGTTTTCTTTTTAGGTTTGTTTTGTTGGTTCGGTGTATAGTTGGTTTAGGGCTTGGGGTATTCCCCTCGTAATCTTGTATATCTTTTGTTTTATTTATGTCTTATTCACCCAAAAAAAAAAAAAAAACAAAACAAAAAAACGATGTGTACTTACCATTTCTCATGAATTAGGGTTCGAACACTCGAACACGTATACGGATTCTCCTGTATAGTGGAAGATATGTAAATACGGTGTTTACTTACCATTTTTCATGCATTAAGGTTCGAACACTCGAACACCTATACGGATTCCCCTGCATAGTGGCAGATATGTAAATACGGTGTTTGCTTACCATTTCTCATGCATTAGGGTTCGAACACTTGAACACCTATACAGATTCTCCTGCATGGTGGCAGATGTGTAAATACGGTGTTTACTTACCATTTCTCATGCATTAGGGTCCGAACACTCGAACACCTATACGCATTCTCCTGCATGATGGCAGATATGTAAATACGGTGTTTACTTATCATTTCTCATGCGTTAGGGTTCGAACACTCGAACACCTATACGGATTCCCCTGTATAGTGGCAGATTTGTAAATACGGTGTTTGCTTACCATTTCTCATGCATCAGGGTTCGAACACTCGAAGACCTATACGAATCCTCCTGCATAGTGGCAGATATGTAAATACGGTGTTTACTTACCATTTCTCATGCATTAGGGTTCGAACACTCGAACACTTATACGGATTCCCCTACATAGTGGCAGATATGTAAATACGGTGTTTGTTTACCATTTCTCATGCATTAGGGTTCAAACACTCGAACACCTATACAGATTCTCCTACAGGGTGGCAGATATGTAAATACAGTGTTTACTTATCATTTCTCATGCATTATGGTTCGAACACTCGAACACCTATACGGATTTTCCTGCATCGTGGCAGATATGTAAATACGGTGTTTACTTTCCATTTCTCATGCATTAGGGTTCGAACACTCGAAAACCTATACGCATTCTTCTGCATGATGGCAGATATGTAAATACGGTGTTTACTTACCATTTCTCATGTATTAGGATACGAACACTCGAACACCTATACGCATTCTCCTACATAGTGGCAAATATGTAAATACGGTGTTTTCTTACCATTTCTCATGCAAGGCTGTTCGAACACTCGAACACCTATATGGATTCTCCTGCATAGTGGCAGATATGTAAATACGATGTTTGTTTACCATTTCTCATGTATTGGGTTCGAACACTCGAACACCTATACGGATTCTCCTGCAGGGTGGCAGATATGTAAATACGGTGTTTACTTATCATTTCTCATGCGTTAGGGTTCGAACACTCGAACACCTATACGGATTTTCCTACATCGTGGCAGATATGTAAATACGGTATTTACTTTCCATTTCTCATGCATTAGGGTTCGAACACTCGAAAACCTATACGCATTCTTCTGCATGATGGCAGATATGTAAATACGGTGTTTACTTACCATTTCTCATGCATTAGGGTTCGAACACTCGAACACCTATACGCATTCTCCTGCATAGTGGCAGATATGTAAATACGGTGTTTTCTTACCATTTCTCATGCAAGGCGGTTCGAACACTCAAACACCTATACGGATTCTCCTGCATAGTGGCAGATATCTAAATACGGCGTTTATTTACCATTTCTCATGCATTAGGGTTCGAACACTCGAACACCTATACGGATTCTCCTGCATAGGTGTTCGAGTGTTCGAACCCTAATGCATGAGAAATGGTAAATAAACGCCGTATTTAGATATCTGCCACTATGCAGGAGAATCCGTATAGGTGTTCGAGTGTTCGAACCCTAACGCATGAGAAATGGTAAGTAAACACCATATTTACAGATCTGCCACGACACAGGAGAATCCGTATAGGTGTTCGAGTGTTCGTACCCTAATGCATGAGAAATGGTAAGTAAACATCGTATTTTCATATCTGCCACCATGCAGGAGAATCCATATACGTGTTCGAGTGTTCGAACCCTAATGCATGAGAAATGGTAAGTAAACACCGTATTTACATATCTGGCACTATGCAGGAGAATCCGTATAGGTGTTCTAGTGGTACCCTAATGCATGAGAAAAGGTAACTAAACACCGTATTTACATATCTGCCACCATACTGGAGAATCCGTATAGGTATTCGAGTGTTCGAACCCTAATGCATGAGAAATCGTAAGCAAACACCGTATTTACATGTCTGCCACTATGTCGGATAATCCGTATATGTGTTCGAGTGTTCAAACCCTAATGCATGAGAAATGGAAAGTAAACACCGTATTTACATATCTGCCACTATGCAGCAGAATCCGTATAGGTGTTTGAGTGTTCGAACCCTAATGCATGAGAAATGGTAAGTAAACACCGTATTTACATATCTTCCACCAAGCAGGAGAATCCGTATTGCTGTTCGTGTGTTTGGGTGTTTGATGCTGACTTTAGCTTATTTTGGGAACCGATTTTTTTTTTTTTTATAAATTTATTATGATCTAAATAAGCCAATAAATTAATAAGTTGGATTTTTTTCATCTTTTCAAAAGAGACTAAAGTATCAAAGATTTTTGATACCAACATTTGATATAATGTTTTCATATCAATAAAAATAATAATTATGAAATGGATGGATCGATGATGAATCTTATCTAACCTAACTTGATGTCTTGGGTGAATCCATTCAATTTTTATTTTAATTTTTTTTATTTATGCAATGTAAGTAATTGAGACCATTATTTACACATGCCACAATATTTTTTTTTGGAGGATAGTTGAATAATTTGACAGAAAGAAGACATATGTCTGTGAGTCTCTCTGCACACCTCTCAGTTTTGTTTTGGTCTGCTATTCCCATTCTTTTGAGATTTAATTTTTATTTTTTTTTTGATTCAATGTGGAAGTGCCGCCTCGGCAGTTGGGTTTATTTTATTTATTTGAATAATTAGCTCTGTTGTTTAGTGGGAAAAACCTAAACAAATTGCCAACTTATATCATCATTTGAATTACGACTAGCCACCCAAGTTTAAAATGTGATGCTCACTTCTTCCAATTTTTTTACCATATTGCCCTTCCTCTCCTATTCAAATGACTTGGACTTTACATAGCAGGGGTTGGGTCTTGGAGATGTTCTTGGTCTTGGTTGATTCCAAAACTAATCAAAGTAAATACTTACCAGATCTAAGTATATTTAGGAGTATCCAATGTTACTCAATAAATACTTACCGGATCTAAGTATGTAGAGATGTTCAAGGTAATTGGAGAAATGATTTGTTTAGGTTGTATGAAATTAAAGGGAAAATTTCCAATAAGTCTTACTTTCCCATGAAATGTCCATTAGGTCTTATTAACACTTGAATCAACTCTCTCAACATAGTGCTAATATGATTGAAGAGGAAATTCTATGGGGAAAATAGGATTTAACTGGTCAAAATTAAACTGTTTTGATGTATGTTTTTCTCGTTCTTGATTATCAGGTTATCCTTTATGTTTACTTAACTTTCATTAGCTGTTAATGGATGCAATTATATTGAATTTATTGATAGTATATTCTGTGTCATTTAGCAGTTATATTGTTTTCTTCTCAGGTTCATGAAACCCATATTTCACCTCCTCTCATTTCATATATATCTATTGGGTTATAATTTCAACTGGGTTTTGTTTGTTTTGATGTTTTTGTGAAACCCCATATGGAACCCCATAGACCTTCTTGAGGCGCCTTTAGCTTTACCATTCTATGTCAATAACTCAATTTTTTTTAATGTTTTTTAATTTCCCAACAGTGGCTTCAAGACCCATCGTTCAATACCAAAATAGAGGTATTTTACATTGTCTCTTGAAATTCCCTTTCTCTGCTCTTGATCGCTGTTGTTGGTTAATTATGTTGTTTGAATTCTGAATCCTGAAGGATTTGTTGGTTGATAATATTTGTATTACTTTTAAGATTTCATGTACAGCACACAGTGCTTCCCTTTTGTAACAGTCAGCCTTCTATTTGACATGTAACTTTATAGAGATATGTCCAATTTTGGAGTTAATAATAATGTATTTTGGAGTTGAGCCCATCTCAATCTCAATTAAACAGTGGATGTTTTATTTCTAGGCTTCTAAGTCTGTAGAAAATTTGTCAAAAATTTACCAAATAGGTTTTTGTTTTCGAGCTTCTTTTTTTCTCCTTCCTTGAAAGTTCAAACATTGAGTTTGCATTTGCTTTAATTGTTGGAAAATTTTGTTCTTTACCTGTTCGCAAAACTTTTTGCTTTATTGTTGACTATAAATGAAATAACATAACAGCAACTTAAAGATCACATAAACACGTAATTAAACTAAAATAAAACTATTTGGGCGTTAATTGAATTTCATTTGAAAACTCGCCTATGTTCTTATAAAGTTTAATTTTAAATCCTTTCATTCGATTGGAAACTCCCCCAACTTCTTTTTTTTGGGTGAGTAAGTCATAAAATAAAGACAATGAAATGTACAAGTTTACAAGGGGCATACCCCAGGCACGCCCAACGACAAATAATTAACAATTACAGAATCTACGAAATACGAACACTACATCCCCATAAGGAAGGGGGGGAAGAAACAACACAACTGCACACTGCAGAAGAACAACAAAAAAAACAACATAACTCAACTTTGCCCATATATCCTTATTGTCTCCAAATAACCGCTACTATCAGAGATAATAGATGGTAACTTGGGGTGGATATATGGGCGAAGATACAATTTACACACCACAAAGCTAGTAACACAAAACAAACATACACACAAAGCTGCAACCCACAAGCTCGATCAAAAAAAGGATAGCCACCCCCACAAGCCGCCAGTCTCTACCGAAGATAAGCACATGGAATCCAATAAGCCTTCCACTCCTCACAGGCGTGACATCCTAGCCACTAACCAAAGCCATGACGGAGGAAAAAATCTTCCCCACGACAAAACCCGATAGAGTCACATGAAGCTAGCACGAGCAATAACCATAATCAACGGTCTTGATAGTCGTAGCGAAACAACAATAGCCCCACAGCAACAGACCAATACATAGCCAAAAATCGCATAAGATCAAACATCACATCCCCCAACTTCTGTGAACTTAGATAGATGTTTTTGAGTTTGTTCCGGTCACCAAAGCTCAACAATGGTTGTTTGCCTATGCCATTTTCTTGGTATAGAAACAGGGATTTTCAAGTTGAAAGCATAATTTCATCTCTATAATTGATAATTTATTTTTAAGACAAGAAGGGTTGGGATTACAATTATATTCTAATCTCAACATTATTTACACCGTGCCTTCAGGCACGGGTATACGCTAGTCTGCCACTATGCAGGAGAATCCGTATAGGTGTTCGAGTGTTCGAACCCTGATGCATTAGAAATGGTAAGTGAGCACCGTATTTACATATCAGACACTATGCAGGAGAATCCGTATAGGTGTTCGAGTGTTCGAACCCTAATGCATGAGAAATGGTAAGTAAACACCATATTTACATATCTGTCACCATGCTGGAGAATCCGTATAAGTGTTCGAGTTTTCACACCCTAATGCATGAGAAATGGTAAGCAAACACCGTATTTACATATCTGCCTCTATACAAGGGAATCCGTAATAGGTGTTCGAGTGTTTGAACCCTAACGCATGAGAAATGATAATTAAACACCGTATTTACATATCTGCCACTGTGCAGGAGAATCCGTATAGGTGTTCGAGTGTTCAAACCCTAATGCATGAGAAATGGTAAGTAAACACCGAATTTACATATCTGCCACCATACAGGAGAATCCGTATAAGTGTTCGAGTGTTCGAACCCTAATGCATGAGAAATGGTAAGCAAACACCGTATTTACAAATCTGCCACTATGCAGGGGAATCCGTATAGGTGTTCGAGTGTTCAAATCCTAATGCATGAGAAATGGTAAGTAAACACCGTATTTACATATCTGCCACTATGCAATAGAATCCGTATAGATGTTC
The DNA here is from genome assembly GCA_036172215.1 of Camellia granthamiana. Classification (NCBI taxonomy): domain Eukaryota; kingdom Viridiplantae; phylum Streptophyta; class Magnoliopsida; order Ericales; family Theaceae; genus Camellia; species Camellia granthamiana. Next base: position 67,376,963 of record CM069908.1, read on the forward strand.
GAGTGTTCGAACCCTAATGCATGAGAAATGGTAAGTAAACCCCCGTATTTTCATATCTGCCACCATGCGGGAGAATCCGTATACGTGTTCGAGTGTTCGAACCCTAATGCATGAGAAATGGTGAGTAAACACCGTATTTACATATCTGCCACTATGCAGGAGAATCCGTATAGGTGTTCGAGTGTTCGAACCCTAATGCATGAGAAATGATAAGTAAACACCGTATTTATATATCTACGACCATGCAGGAGAATCCGTATAGGTGTTCGAGTGTTCGAGTGTTCGAACCCTAATGCATGAGAAATGGTAAACAACCACCAAATTTACATATCTGCACTATGCAGGTGTAGACACCCCATTTTTGACCGACCTTAAGACTCAGACGTCACCGATTGAGCACTCGGTGATGTTGCATGTTGTGCTCGTTCAGAAGTCTCAGAGTCGCGGCCGTGCGCCCTGCCTCCAGACTTCCGAACCCTCTTCTGTGCCTTGTCTCGGTTTGTGAACCAGACTCGGTTTTCTCTGTTTTCTTTCCTGAGGGAGAGGAGTGGTCCCGTAGACTATCTCCTGGTGGCCGTGAGCTACTTTTTGTGGCCGTAGGCCATTTTGCCCATTTCGGAGCCCGGTTCCCGGTTTCCGGGACCGTTAGGCCGTGTGCCTCGGTTCGGGACCGCCCAACCATCTCCGATTTCTCCGATTTTTGGCAGGGACCTCTGTTTTATAATTCCGAGGAACACTGGGGCCTTTGATGCCCACTTCGTGGCCGTATGCCACTTTCGGTGCTTGCAGCCCATTTTCGGGACCCCGAACTGCCCGGTTTTGGCCCCGAGCTTTCATTTTGTATCGGTTTTTGTTCAATTTTGGCAGGTACCTCTGTTTTAACATCAGAAAGATCACTGGAGGGTGGGAGGCCAGCAATTATCCTAGATAACCAGTTTCGCTCCTCTGGCGCCCGTTTTGCTCACTTCCGGGCCAATGTTGAACACCCTGGGGATATTTTCTTCCAACCAAAGCTACATATTTGTGATGAGGGGACATGGGAGGACCCTAAAAGTGCATGGTCGGCCAGTAATTGTGAATTTCATTTTTGAGCCTCTCCTTCAAGTTCAATGTTGTGACTCCTTCTTCAGAGTTGCCAATTTTCAACCTTGGAACCTTGTTCTACACACATTGGAGGACACCAAAAAGTGGTGGTCGGCCAGTAATTGCGAATTTCATTTTTGAGCCTCTCCTTCAAGTTCTATGTTGTGACTCTTGTTTCAGTGTTACCAGATTCCAACCCTGGGGCCTTATTCTACACACTTGGGAGGACCCTAAAACATGGTGGTCGGCCAGAAATTTTTTGTTCCATTTTTGCCCCATGGCCGGCCGGCCAAGGTGAGTGGCTGGCCGACCAGTTGGGGTGGCCGGCCGGCCACCTTCCAGAAATCCACCTGGCCGGCCAGCTTTCTACTTTTCACCTCTTTACAGCTGTCTGGATATTTTTCAAAATATCCCAGCCCCTCCGGGGGATATTTTGGGAGGGAAAGCTTGCCTCCATTTCCCTCCCCTTTTACACCCTTTCTTGCCTATTTAAGGGGCTGGACAGCTCCTTTGCTAGGGTTAGAAAATTTCATCTCATAAGCTCCTCTTCCAAAACCTCCATTTCCTATTTCCAAAGCTTAAAAAACCTTTAAGTTCCTAGTTCAATCCTTCATCAACCCTAAGCACCACCATCACCAACTCCATTCCAGCAGCAAAGGAGTGTTTTCCAGAGGTTAAGAAGCAACAAATTGAAGCTAAGAAGCCACCAAAGTTAGATCTTCAAGGGTAAGCCTCTAATTCCCTTTTTCTAGCATAATTTTCTATCAATTCTTTACCCTATTTGCTTTTTGTTTTGGGCTCCGACCCCTACTGATATTGTGCTCATTTTGAGCCCCTCTACAACATTGTAGAGGGGCTCAACCTCATTTGATACCTCTATCATACACCTCTTTCAATATCACCCTTTATGCCAATTATTTGCATGCTTTGTTTGGCTTTTGAGTGATCTGATTTCGAGCCTGATATATACTGTTAGTGGGCTTATTTTGAGCCCTCTTCAACATTGAAGAAGGGCTCCATCATGTTTGGCTTCTCCATCATGCACTTCCTTTGCAATTCTTCCATTTTACCGTAAAGTTGCATGATTAATTTGGCCTATTTGTGATCTGATTTGGAGCATCTCATGAATTAATATTATGCTTATTTTGAGCCCCTCTTCAACATTGAAGAAAGGCTCAACCTGGTTTTCATGCTCTACATGCCACTTGCTTTGAATTCATGTTCTACTCCTATTTTGCATGCATTGTTAGACTTATTTGGCTTCTGATTTCAGCCTTCATCAGGCTTAGAAAGAGCCTTATTTTGGTCCATTATTCATGTTTTGTTAAGGGCCTTAAGCTATTTGGTGAATGCTTTTAGTACTTCATGTTATATCCTTCATATTTTCCGTAAAATTGCATGATTTTTTAGGCCATTCTAACTTCTGTTTTCGGCCTTCATCAGGCTTAGAAAGTGTCTTATTTTGGCTCATTCTTCATGTTTTGTTAAGGGTCCAAAGTTGTTTGGTGCTTCCATGCATGATCTATCATTATAGCCTTCTTTTGGTCCATATATTGCATGCTATTTTGAGCCTATCTACATACTGATTTTGGAGTTGTCATTCACTGTAAATATGCATATTTTGGGCTCCTCTTCAATGTTGTAGAAGGAAATTTTGTGGTTTGAATTTTCTATATACTACTTGCTTAATAAATCCCCTCTTTTCCCCCATTTTTGCATGCCATTGTTGCCATATCTATGCTCACAATTTGGCCATGTTTTGTACTGAAAAGATGCTATTTTTGGGGCTGCCTTGCTACTGTTTTTGCTGTCATGTGCCAATTTTGCATGTTTAGCATAGCCGTAAGCCATTTCGGGTACTTAAAGTCACATTTCGGGATGATTTCATGCATTGATTGTCATTTCGTATCATTTCGGGGCTGTTTTCCCCTTCATTTAGCTGCTGAAATTTAGTTTGCATGCTTGCATATCATTTTCCATGTCATTTCATGCCTTAGTGCATTGCCTCGGTTTGCGTGCCCGTGGCACGCACTTCGAGGCACTCCGTTTTCATCCGACGGCAGCCTATGTGAGTGCGGCTGAGACTCTCTCATGTTGGCGTAAGCCCATCATTGCATTCCGTATGCCATTTTATGCATTCCTCGGTTTGTGTGTCCGCGGGCACGCATTTCGAGGCATCTCTTTTTTATCCGACGGCAGCCTATGTGAGTGTGGCTGAGGCCCTCTCATGATTAGCGTAAGCCCAATTCGCATTCCGTATGCCATTTTATGCCTTCGGGCCATTCCTCGGTTTGCGTGCCCGTGTGCACGCATTTCGAGGCATCTCATTTTCGTCTCTCGGCAGCTTATGTGAGCGCGGCTGAGGCCCTCTCATGTTAGTGTAAGCCCAATCTGTATTTTCATGCCTTTACATCACTGCCCCGGTTTGCGTGCCCGTGTGCACGCATTTCGAGGCACTTCACTTTTATCCGACGGCATCTTATGTGAGTGCGGCTGAGGTCCTCTCATGTTAGTGTAAGCCCAATTTGCATTCCGTATGCCACCGCTTCAGTTTGCGTGCCCGTGTGCACGCATTTCGAGGCACTTCACTTTTATCCGACGGCCTCTTATGTGAGTGTGGCTGAGGCTCTCTCATGTTAGTGTAAGCCCATCTTGCATCGTGTATGCTATTTTAGATCTGTTGCATTCCGTATGCCATTTTCTCAGTTTGCGTGCCCGTGGACACGCATTTCGAGACATCTCATTTTAGTCTCATTGTATATCATATTTCATGTTATCTCATGCTTGTATGCCATTTTCTCGGTTTGCGTGCCCGTGGGCACGCATTTCGAGACATCTCATTCCCATAACATTGTGTATGTTAGGATTGCATATTAGCTGCATTTCATGCATATCATGCATATTGCATCGTGTTCGGGATAAGAGTTAGCCCGGGCACGGGAAACGAGGCGCGTTCCGTACTTCGAGTGACGGAACGGGTCTCAATTCCCAAGTCACCGACACTCCAGATTATCCATGATGGAGTTAGGTTTTGTTGTAGCATTCATGCGCATTCATCCTATATTGAGTTGTGCAATTCGATTCCTCGGCCATCATGCATCGATATGCGTGATTGGTGGCACGAGGATCGAGGCATGCATATATTTGTGAAATACATTGCTATGCCCTTTTCCTGCTCTCTGTTGCAGCAAAATCGAGGATTAACAACTTTTCGGAGTCTGGCACGTATTTCGAGAAATATTGCAAACAGAGGCTAATTGGGGCATCCCAGTGGATTTCCGCACCGGGCAGCCCAAAATACATCATTCATCAGAAGCAAGGCGGTCCCTGGCTTGCATGCCAGTTTATAGCTTTCTTAATTAATCTGTAAATTAATTAGAAATTTGTATATTTATTTCGGACTGTACTATTCTTTCATTCGGGTCTGTATTATTATTTATTCGGACCCTCTGCGCGAGGGCAAAATTGTAATAAGTGTGTGTGAGTGCGATGTATGTCTTCCAACCCCACGTCTTTCTTCCCTTTTATTTATCCGCTTCGGATGGTTAGATATAGGGCATATTTCAATTAGCATACAGTATGACAGCATGTTTGCATCATTCATCTGTTTTGCACACACCGGGCTCGGCGCATCAATACAAACTGCATTTGTATTTCAATTCCAAATTGAATACTTGATAGCTGTAGCATTTCATATGCCATGTTTAGAATAGCCGAGCCTGCTAAAGTTGCATCTTTGCATGTGTTGCATTAGGCAATTCTGTATATTTTAGGATCATGCATGATTTTTAATCAGTTTCGGTTTTGGCTAGGAGTACTCGGTGAGTTTTATGCTTTAGCATCCTTGCATGCGTGTGAATGCTGCCATGAATAGCATGTTTACCATGAGGCTATGTGCTTATAAAATATAACTGCCTTGAATGCCTGTGGGTGGAGGTTGAGTTATCTGAATTGGAGCAATTCATTGACTGTTTGTTTTAAGCCCACTAGATAGTGGCAAAATCATTGTTTTCTAAGCCCACCTGAGGGTGGCAAATCCGCATCTTAGCCTACCTGCGGGTAGCACCATCAAACCATTTTCAAACAAACAAACAAACAAACATGAAATGCTTAATTCCAATTCAGGCGATTCAGTCTATACTTGTATGCTGTGCGCATCACATAGTAACCTAGGCTAATAACCGGAATAAGAACTCACAATGTTTTCAAAAACAGATATCATGTTTATAGGTTGTTTGAAGCCTACGGCCACAAAAAGTAGGTTGTTTGAAGCCGCTGCGTGCGTAGTGAAACCCTAGCTCCTGACAAAATAGGACAGGGAAACCCTACCCCAACATAAGGATGTTTTGGCTCTCACTTATCTGTTATGTGCTTGTTAGAGTGCGTCTCTACAGGGAATGCATGTATCAGTCTATGAGTTTGGGCATCAGGCCTACGGGCACCAGTTCAGTACTTTGGGATTCAGTTTACCTGAGGGTAGCAGTTTACAGGGCAGAATTTTGGGGCAGAATTCAGTAGAGGGCACACTCATTCAATTATGCTCATATCCGTTTTGGTGAAATCAGGCTGAGATGCTGCATGTTTTCTCTTTTGCTAGGTAGTCCTGGAACCATAGCTTCAGAAGGCTCCACTATCCCCCAGGTACATTGGACTAGCGCTGATAGACTTTGTGAGGTCAGAAATTCGATTCAAGGGAAACCGGTGTTCTTTCGCTGAGGCAAGGCAAAGAAGGGCCATACAGGGCTCACTGACTCATCTGATTCGTCAGTCACCAGTCACATCACCTTTGTTCAGAATCAGCAGCCCGTGATGGCGCAGGGTTCGGAAGAATTTGTGGCCGTGATAGCAGCGTTGAATCAGGGAACTGCCATGCCAAGCTGAGACTAGTATTGAAACGCAGAGCCCATCTGGGGCATCTACCTTACATCCAGCTTTGGGACCCCAGCCGAACTTTGACCCAATTCCGCCAGTTGAAGACTTGCAGTGTCCGGATTCTCGAGAAAGGTTGGCTCAAGCCCAAGTTTTCAGACCCCTGGTGCAGCCTAATGAGAGGCGTTATCTCCTTGATGCTAATGACCTTGATCTGACCGCAGTAAAAATTGCTAACCTTGATAAGCAATTCAAGAAGGCACAGGGCCTTAACTCCATTCCCGACATTGAGGATGGGCATACCGAGTCTGCTGTACGGCTCCCAGACAGATTCAAAATGCCACATATTGACCGTTTCGACGGGTCTGGGGATCCAATGGTACATATCCGACTTTTCTTGGATGTCCTAAAGCCGATGGGTCTGACTAAGCCGCAGAAACTCTCTCTGTATGGAAGAACTCTGTCCGGTGTAGCAGCCACTTGGTACGCTAAGTTGGAGGACAAAGTGAAGCAAAACTGGGAAGAATTGGCTGAGGCCTTTGTCGATCAGTATTCCTACAATACCCAAGTTGAAATGACCATCCAAGAGCTTGAAGCAACCCGCCAAAACCCAAAAGAGCCTTTTGTGAAATTTGTTGCGAGGTGGAGAGCAAAGGCAGCACAGATGACAGATCGCCGCCCTTCTGAGAGGGATCAAGTGCAGATGATGGTACAAAACCTCGAGCATGATATGTTGCAGAAATTGATAGTCGCTCCGCTATTCACTTTCAAAAGTTTGCATGAACTGGGGGTTCAGGTCGAGAATGCGTTTAACAGCGGGATCATTCCCAGAACAGGTGAACCGACAAGGAGGGTGATTTCAAGGAGTACCAATGCCGGAAGTAGCACTATTCCCGAACCCACTGAAATCAATACAGTCGCCACAGCCAACCCTTTTGCCAATCCAAGCCCGCAAATAGCCGACCCAGCCCGAGCTTAGGGCAGAACTTTCACCCCTCTTCATATGAGCCTGACTAGCGCACTAAAAGTCTTGATGGAAAGAGGGCATCTCAAACCTCTCGATCCTCAACCTCTTCCCAACCCACTCCCAGCTAGACATAACCCTGCCAAGTACTGTATGTACCATCAGCAGTGTGGTCATGGCACCGGACCGTTTCTACCGCCTTCGTCATGAGGTCCAAAATCTCATCGACAATCGGACGATAGCTCTACCTTCAGGCCCTAATGACCAAACATCTCCTGCCTACCTCAATCTCATCCATACACTGCCGTCCATCTATGACCCCAGCATATACATCACCCCGGCCCATCTACCTAAGCCTGAGGTGTTTATCCCAGAAAGCATGGACTTATGCATGATGGGTGCACCTGAACCCCAATCATCTCAAACCCATGAACCCACTACTTCCGAGCTGATGAGGATGATTGAAGATCTTCAGAGAACAGTGGCGGATTTAGCCTTTGGAGTTTTGGCTCCATCATCGACCACGTCGCCTACCAGGGAGTTCATGTCAAAAGGCTCTCCAGTCCTGGGGCGGGCTACATTTGAGGAAGGCCAATACCTTGGCAAAGTGGAGGCGAGTAGAAAGAACAAGGTAGGGGTAGGCATTGATCCCCATGAGCATCTTCTGTTGGCTGTTGAGGCTTTGAAAGCTGAGGGACTGAACAAAGAGGAAGTCCTCACAGTTGTTGCAAAAGCTGTGGATGATACTTTCGCTACTCAAGTTGGGGGTAGTTTGAATCAAAGGGCAAACCGGGAAAAGGGCCGATATACCAGAGGCAATCCTGTTAGCTCAAATCCTCCACTCAGAAGAGATCCGCAAGCCAGGCCAGCACCTGCCAATCCCTTTGCGGGTGCATCCAGCAAAAATCCACAAACCTTGAAGTACCAACCCCGAGGTCAGAGGGTCTTCCATGCCCTCCACATGCCTTTATCCAAAGCTTTCCAAATCCTTGTTGGACAAGGCCATCTCAAACCCCTTGAGCCTCGACCTCTCCCGAACCCTCTTCCGGCTACACATGATGCTACCCAGTACTGCGCATACCATCAGCAAACTGGCCATGCTACCAACAACTGCTTCCGTCTTCGCCATGAAGTACAGGATCTATTTGACAATGGGGTTATCCTCCCGCCGAGCTCAGCAAAGTCTATCGGCACTGGGTCAGTGAACTTGGGGGATAATGTTATGTGATCGAGGGATGAACCACCTGCGAATGGCGCTCAGATTACTCCAGACGTGGGAATGGCACGCACTGTTCTGAGCAATGTGCAAATACCAGTTTTTGTGCTTTCTGACTTGGGTATTGGGTCAGTTTTGTTGTTTTGTTTTGAGTCTGTCTTTTTATTTTGAGTCAGTCTCTTTTGTTTTGGGTCTGTCTTGTTGTATCGAGTCAGTCCTGTTGTATAGGAGTCGGGTGATTCCGGGGGTGTTACCTCGGACATCACTGTTTTGTTTTCTATTTGTCTTTTTGCTTTGTTTTGAGTCTGTTTCTGCTAGGGAGCCAGTTATGCCAACAGACTTTGAATGAAACAGCAGTGATTTCCACGCTCTCGCATTTGTTTCTGCCGTGTGCTAGCTGTGCTGGGATTTGAATGAAGTGGCAGTACATTCCACCTGCTCTCTTGTGCCTTGAAGTCATTATATTGACCTAAGTTTTTCAAAACCTTTTTGAACACTGCGGTGAAAACAAAGAGGGAGGAATTCCTCGGGATTTGCAAAACTTTGATCAAATTGAGAAAAAGAGAGGCGTGCTAAGCCCTTAATGAATGAAATCATGCTTGTTAGTGTGAGTACTGAGAAGGACCCAAAGCTAGAACAGAAGCACCCTTCAAACTAGGGGCAAAAAATATCCGATGTGCTCGAAGAGCCAATGGTGGATCTTTCTACAAATCAATACAACAGCCACTCTCCTGAATACAGGGGGCTTCAATCTCAAAACCATTTGGCATGGACTTATTACACTTTTTACCCTTTGAGAGGCTCGTTGGGCCGAAAACCTGAAAGGGCGACCCAGGCAAAAGTTAGAGCAAGAAAAAGAAAAAAGAAAAATGCAGAAAAGAACAAAGAAAAGAAAAAAAAAAGAAAGAAAAAATTCAAATAGAAAAAAAAAATGAAAAAAAGAGAAAAGAAAAAAGAAAAAAGAAATGAAAAGAAAAGAATGAAAGGAAAAAAAGAAGAAGAAGGCTCGCAAGGTTGAAAACCTGCAACAGGCGCCTTGGCAAAAGTTAGAGCATAAAAAGGAGAGGTTAAATACCCGAGTGTACCTTAACCCCGAACTACGTAAGGCTTGATTCCCATCTTTGGGATACGTAGGCAACTTCATTCTGAAGTCCAGCCGTAAAACGATTCAAATTCAATTGTGTCCATGTAATGGTTTTGACCATCCTTGCCTTCTCTGTATCTGAGAGTACGGTTGCAATCATCGCTCCGAGGACTGACTACAATGCGCTGCGGTGCCGTTCAAACAAGGGGCAACTTTCCGTTGTCATTCAATGCGCTGCAGTGCCGTTCAAACAAGGGGCAACTTTCCGTTGTCATGCAGTGTCCTTCAGACAAAACGACAATTTTCCATTGCTATGGGTCCGAGGTTGTGCATCTCAAGAGTAGGTTCCGTGCTCGTTGAGTAGTGACCGTTTGCAAAAATAGTTTTTGAAAATTTTTACTGAGGTTGACTATTTTCTCGAAAATTGTTCCGTCTTTTCCAAAAACTGGACCATTTCTTGGACCCAAAAAAGGAAAATTTTCGGTGCTCATAGCCTGACTTGCGTGATTTCAAATCAAAAACTGAACAAGCATGTTACTCTAACCCTCATATTGGTCAAAATTGTTTTAGTAGAAAGCAAAAACAAAAAATGGTCAAAACAATGAACTAGGGGCATAGTTGAGTCAGGAGTTCTGTCTTTTCCCCTTTGTCAAAATACTTGAAAAGAAGGGCACTCTACCTGCCGGAAAAGGGCACCACTGAAGCTAACCGCAAAAGGGCTGAAAGCTCTCTCATCCTCCAGGCAAAAAACTGTCGAGCCATGTGCGAAGCATAAACTGGAATGAGGCAAGATATTCCACTCCATCATCTGAACAGATCTTATTACGTCCAAACTCCCCAGCAAAGCATCATCAACCGATGCTAGCTGCAGATTTGCTACACACCCAGTTGTAGCGCAACCCCTCTGTGGGAGGATTAACTAGCTGTGAGCGGAAGAAAGAAGAATCTAGCAGAATGCTAGGGGCACAAGCCCACAACTTGCTGTTTATCCATCAACCACCTAGGGGAGGGATTGAAAAATGAGAGATTGAAAAATAGAGAGATGTGCGATGAGAGAAAAAGTGAGAAAATGGCTTTTTGTCAGAAAACAAGAGATTGAGTGTCGAGCGATGTGAGAGACACAAATAAGAAAGGGTGGGAACACCACCCGGTGAAACAGGCTCCCTGTGCACGTCTGAGTGTCGTGTCTTTTGTTTTATCTCGATTCTTGTTTTGGGTCGTTTCGAGTGTTACTCGATGTGTCTAGGTTGTGTGCCTTTATTTTCCCGTGATGAGTCGTTTTGTTGTGGTCAGTTGTAGGCTCAATACCCTGTTGAGAATCCTTTTCTCATTTTCAAAAGAAAAATCGTTTTGTGCTCCGAGTGCCGTGCCGTTCTCCACATTTGTGCAAAACAGGATTGGTTCTTTCAAAAAGCCGCAGGGTCCACCCCCGATAAGTGTGAACAGTAGAACAAGGGCCTATCTGAAGTTATTTAGGTTCCGGACTGCAAAGAAAAAGAAAAGAGGGAAAATTTGGAGCATCTTAGCATGTCTCAACTTTAGCAAAATCTGAGACTGCATTCTAGGTGCACCTTCTCAGGCCTCGCCATTTCTCTGGATTATGAGTGTGTCTCGACCCCAAGTGTAAGCCTGCTTCAAGTCAGAATGGCAGTCCAAGCAGCACCCGAGGGTTTCACATGTAGATGTTATCTCTCGCCAATTTGAATAGGGTGTGCCCCTTTTGAGCTGAGCATGTTGTGAAGTCCTCTAAGAGGCAAATCAGAGGCACCAGAGTACATATTTGCTGTCCCTCTATTGCATAGAGTGCGAGCTTTCATATACACTGTTGTTGCATGCGTGCCGCACATCATTATGATTCATGCATAGAATATGCTTGTTTTCGATTCCGCATAGAATATGCTTTACTTGTTTCATGCATAGAATATGCTTGCTTTCAATATTGCATAGAAAATGCCCCCATACTTGCATAGAAGATGCATTTTATCACACTTTCTTGTGCATTTTATCTCGCTCGCACTGTCTTGTGCACTTACACTTTGTATCTCACTCGCACTATCTTGTGCATTTCAAATCACTCGCGCTGTTTAGCGTATCGCACTGTTTTGTGCATTTCAAATCACTCGCGCTGTTTAGCGTATCGCGCTGTTTAGTGCATTTCAAACAATCGCACTGATTTGTGCAGTTTTGCCATCGCGCTATTTTGCGCACCTCAATCGCACTGTTTTGTGCAATTTTTAATCAATCGCACTGTTTTGTGCAGTTTTACATTCGCGCTATCTTGCGCATCTCAATCGCACTATTTTGTGCAGTTTTACAATCGCGCTATTTTGCGCACCTCAATCGCACTGTTTTGTGCAGTTTTATCATTCGCGCTATTTTGCGCACCTCAATCGCACTGTTTTGTGCAGTTTTTACAATCGCGCTATTTTGCACACCTCAATCGCACTATTTTGTGCAGTTTACATTCGCGCTATTTTGCGCACCACAATCGCACTATTTTTGTGTAGTTCATTCCGCATCTTAGCCTACCTGCGGGTAGCACCATCAAACCATTTTCAAACAAACAAACATGAAATGTTTAATTCCAATTCAGGCGATTCAGTCTATACTTGTATGCTGTGCGCATCACATAGTAACCTAGGCTAATAACCGGAATAAGAGCTCACAATGTTTTCAAAAACAGATATCATGGTTAGTAGAGGCCGGTCTTTGACCAGGCGAGCGGGGGTGCTCACGATGTGACCTTCCCCAATCGTACCCAAGTTCCCGAGCCAACTTTGGTGATGACGGACACGTGGTCTTTTGGCACCAAGTCAGGGTTTCCTAAATTTTCCATTTTAAAATATTTAGGTGGCGACTCTGTTATCTGGCAAAGCAGTCCATGTTTGGTACTTCTTTTCTAAAAAATCTATTTTTTCTTCAAAACGATTTGCCGGATTTGGACTCTTTGGTTCAAGATTTGGAACCACAACAAAATCGAGTCCGAACTGTAGCGAGGTCCCTCGCGGGCTTGTTACAGTAGGGGAATCCGAATAGGTGTTCGAGTGTTCGGACCCTAATGCGTGAGAAATGGTAAGTAAACACCGTATTTATATATCTGCGACCATGCAGGAGAATTCGTATAGGTGTTTGAGTGTTCGTGTGTTCGAACCCTAATGCATGAGAAATGGTAAACAAACACCATATTTACATATCTGCCACTATGCAGGGGAATCCGTATAAATGTTCGAGTGTTCGAACCATAATGCATGAGAAATGGTAAGTAAACATTGTATTTACATATCTGCCACTATGCAGGAGAATCCGTATAGTTGTTCGACAGTTCGAACCCTAATGTATTAGAAATGGCAAGTAAACACCGGATTTACATATCTGCCACTATGCACGAGAATCCGTATAGTTGTTCGACAGTTCGAACCCTAATGTATTAGAAATGGCAAGTAAACACCGGATTTACATATCTGCCACTATGCACGAGAATCCGTATTGGTGTTCGAGTGTTCGAACCCTAATGCGTGAGAAACGGTAAGTAAACACCGTATTTACATATCTGCCACCATGCAGGAGAATCCGTATAGGTGTTCAAGTGTTCGAATGTTCGAGTGTTCAAACCCTAATGCATGAGAAATGGTAAGTCAGCACCGTATTTACATATCTGCCACTATGCAGGAGAATCCGTATAGGTGTTCGAGTGTTCGAACCCTAATGCATGAGAAATGGTAAGTAAACGCCGTATTTATATATCTGCGACCATGCAGGAGAATCCGTATAGGTGTTCGTGTGTTCGAGTGTTCGAACCCTAATGCATGAGAAATGGTAAGTAAACAACATATTTACATATCTGCCACTATGCAGGGGAATCCGTATAGGTGTTCGAGTGTTCGAACCCTAATGCATAAGAAATAGTAAGTAAGCACCGTATTTATATATCTGCGACCATGCAGGAGAATCCGTGTAGGTGTTCGAGTGTTCGTGTGTTCGAACCGTAATGCATGAGAAATGGTAAACAAACACCATATTTACATATCCGCCACTATGCAGGGGAATCCGTATAGGTGTTCGAGTATTCGAACCCTAATGCATGAGAAATGGTAAGTAAACATCGTATTTACATATCTGCCACGATGCAGGAGAATCTGTATAGGTGTTCGAGTGTTCGAACCCTAATGCATGAGAAATGGTAAGTAAGCACCGTATTTATATATCTGCAACCATGCAGGAGAATCCGTATAGGTGTTCGAGTGTTCGTGTGTTCGAACCCTAATGCATGAGAAATGGTAAACAAGCACCATATTTACATATCTGCCACCATGCAGGGGAATCCGTATAGGTGTTCGAGTGTTCGAACCCTAATGCATGAGAAATGGTAAGTAAAAATCGTATTTACAAATCTGCCACTATGCAGGAGAATCCGTATAGTTGTTCGACTATTCGAACGCTAATGCATTAGAAATGGTAAGTAAACACCAGATTTACATATCTTCCACTAGGCAGGAGAATCCGTATAGGTGTTCGAGTATTCGAACCCTAATGCGTGAGAAATTGTAAGTAAACACGGTATTTACATATCTGCCACCACGCAGGAGAATCCGTATAGGTGTTCGAGTGTTCGAACCCTAATGCATGAGAAATGGTAAGCAAATACCGTATTTACATATCTGCCACTAGGCAGGATAATCCGTATAAGTGTTCGAGTGTTCAAACCCTAATGCATGAGAAATGGTAAGTAAGCACCGTATTTACATATCTGCACTATGCAGGAGAATCCGTATAGGTGTTCGAGTGTTCGAACCCTAATGCATGAGGAATGGTAAGTAAAAACACCGTATTTACATATCTGCCAGCGTACAGGAGAATCCGTATAGGTGTTCGAGTGTTCGAACCCTAATGCATGAGAAATGGTAAGCAAACCCCGTATTTACATATCTGCCACTATGCAGGATAATCCGTATAAGTGTTCGAGTGTTCAAACCCTAATGCTTGAGAAATGGTAAGTAACCACTGTATTTACATATCTGCCACTATGCAGGAGAATCCGTATAGGTATTCGAGTTTTCGAAACCTAACGCATGAGAAATAGTAAGTAAAAACACCGTATTTGCATATTTTCCAGCATGCAGGAGAATCCTTATAGGTGTTCGAGTGTTCAAATCCTAATGCATGACAAATGGTAAGTAAACACCGTATTTACATATTTACCACCATGTAGGAGAATCCGTATAGCTGTTCAAGTGTTCGAACCCTAATGCATGAGAATTGGTAAGTAAACACCGTATTTACATATCTGCCACTGTGCAAGAGAATCCGTATAGGTGTTCCAGTGTTCGAATCCTAATGCATTAGAAATGGTAAGTAAACACCGTATTTACATATCTGCCACTATGCTGGAGAATCCGTATAGGTGTTCGAGTGTTCGAACCCTAATGCATGAGAAATGGTAAGCAAACACCGTATTTATGTATCTGCCACTATGCAGGATAATCCGTATAAGTGTTCGAGTGTTCAAACCCTAATGCATGAGAAATGGTAAGTAAACACCATATTTACAACCCAAGGGGTTGTGGCATTGTGGTAAGGCCTTGGGGTTTAAACCCCAAGGTCACAAGTTCAATTCCCACCCCCTCAAGCCAATCTCCTGGGCGAAGCACTGTTGGTTAGGAGGTTGGACCTCAAGTTGTCTAGTCAGCACTTGGTGTGGGTTCAATGCTCCCCCGCTGTGCTTGTCTTGACTTACCGGAGCTTGCCTTGTGAGGTCAGGACAAGCTTCCAAGTTATAGTCTCTTGCTCGGAACGGCCAACATGACACCCTGGTGATCTCCTCAAGGGGCGCTACCTTGGACCTGCGGGAGAGTGGGAGGATTTTCCTGTAACAAAAAAAAAAAAAAACACCATATTTTCATGTTTGCCACTTTGCAGGAGAATCCGTATAGGTGTTCGTGTGTTCGAACCCTAATGCATGAGAAATGGTAAGTAAACACCATATTTACATATCTGTCACGATGCAAGAGAATCCGTATAAGTGTTCGAGTGTTCGAACCCTAATGAATGAGAAATGGTAAGTAAACACTTTATTTTCATATCTACCACCATGCAGGACAATCCGTATGTGTTCGAGTGTTCGAACACTAATGCATGCGAAATGGTAAGTAAACACCGTATTTACATATCTGCCACTATGCAGCAGAATCCGTATAGGTGTTCGAGTGTTCAAACCCTAATGCATGAGAATATATATTGTATTTCTTTATATGCAGGGTAAGGAAGCACAAGTTGAGTGGTGTGAGTCCATATATTGTGGGTCGAGTGGAGTGAGATCCTATATTGAGGGCTTTACTGTTTCTGTATTATATTCTAGTAGATTGGATTTTGCTTGCTGGAGGCACTTACTCGTGACTGTTCCTACAGGGTTTACTATAATGTATGAGCATATATCGGGTGGCATGGGATGGCAGTCTTGCCATGTCTTTGGTGGCTGCTGTTCTGGTGACTTACAGGTTCTTGGCTTTTCAGTTTGTCGAGCTGGCTGGTCCGTGTTGTTGGCTGCTATTGGCGCCGTGTGTGGAAACTTTGTCTTTACTTTATTTTATTTTAACACATTGTGTTTGGACATATTCATATGGTTTTGTTATATTTTCTTTTTGCCCATACATGCGGGTTGTGCATGGTTTCAGTTTCCTCTTGATGCTGGGATAGTGCACTGTGCTGTTTGGTTTTGGGCTGGTTGTTTCTTGGTGATGGCTACTCGAAGCGCCGTTTGGAAAGAAGTTGTCTTTATTTTAATTTATTTAAACTCTGTCTGTTTCGTTTTATTAGATGGTTTATAGTGGTTTTTAGTTGGTAGGCCTATCCATGCGGGTTGTGTATGGTTTTGTAGCTTTATAGTTTCACAGGGTTATTCTCTTGATCTCGCTGGTGTGTTCATGGCCCTCATCCGAAAGAATGTGGCCTATGAACATATTTTGGCTCTTGAGTTTAGTCTTTTAGTTTCTTGATGGCTGTTTAAGCTTTAGTGGTGTTTTGTTTTGTTTAGTTTTGGCTTGGCTGCGTGGGGTTAGTTGCCTCCGTGGTCTTTTTTTGCTTTTGTATTGTTTTCGATAGGTCCTGGGGCATGCCCCTTGTAGCTGTGTAGTCTCTGTTTTTCGTTTATCTATGTCTTATTCACTCAAAAAAAAAAAAACACCGTATTTACATATCTGCAACCATGCAGGAGAATCCGTATAGGTGTTCGAGTGTTCGAACCCTAATGCTTGAGAAATGGTAAGCAAACACCGTATTTACATATCTGCCACTATGCAGGGGAATCCGTATAGGTGTTCGAATGTGCGAACCCTAATGCATGAGAAATGGTAAGTAAACACCGTATTTACATATCTGCCACTATGTAGGAGAATCCGTATAGGTGTTCGAGTGTTCGAACCCTAATGCATGAGAAATGGTAAGTAAACACCATATTTACATATCTGCCATCAGGCAGGAGAATGCGTATAGGTGTTCGAGTGTTCGAACCCTAATGCATGAGAAATGGTAAGTAAACACCTTATTTACATATTTGCCACCATGTAGGAGAATCCGTATAGGTGTTCGACTGTTCGAGTGTTCGAACCCTAATGCATGAGAAATGGTAAGCAAACATCGTATTTACATATCTGCCCCTATAAAGAGGAATCCGTATAGGTGTTCGAGTGTTCGAACCCCAATGTATGAGAAATGGTAAGTAAACACCGTATTTACATATCTGCCACTATGCGGGAGAATCCGTATAGGTGTTCGAGTGTTCGAACCCTAATGAAAGAGAAATGGTAAGTGAACACCGTATTTACATATCTGCCACTATGCAGGAGAATCCGTATAGGTGTTCGAGTGTTTGAACCCCAATGCATGAGAAATGGTAAGTAAACACCGTATTTACATATCTGCCACGATGCGGGAGAATCCGTATAGGTGTTCGCGTGTTCGTACCCCAATGCAAGAGAAATGGTAAGTAAACACCGCATTTTCATATCTGCCACCATGCAGGAGAATCCGTATACGTGTTCGAGTGTTCGAACCCTAATGCATGAGAAATGGAAAGTAAACACCGTGTTTATCGACGTTGTCGTTTTGGGAAGTGCACCATGTGGGTAGTTTTGCCCACGGTTTTGGTATACCAGACAATAGTTTGTATTATATTCAAATTATTTTATAGTGGAGCTATATATGTTGTACATGGAGTTTGATGGGCCATTATTATGGTTGTTTTTAGTGGGCGGTGGGGCTCTTAGTTTGACCCACGAGTTTTTGTTCAATGGCTGATATGTGTGTTGGTCATCAAAATTCTGGAGTATGCTTGGGCCCACGTTTTATTTAATGGGCTAGTGAAAGTGTGTTAGGCCGAGGGATAGCTTCTTTGGCCCACGACTATTTGTTCTTTATTTAGCCCACTTTTGTTTTTGGGCAGTAATTAGGTATTTGGGCTCATTGATGTTTATGGACAAATTGCATATATTTATATGATTGGTGGGCCCCTAAATTTTCGATTTAGCCACAATGCAGTAGGCCTTTTATAGTTGATTTTCTCTTGATGATTGATCGTGTGGTCCTCATGTGACTCGATATGAGGGTGGTTTTGAGCCATCTCCGCCAAGAGTGATTGGGGAGTCACTGCTGTGGGGAGTAGTGGTTCGATGGCTATTCAAGTTAGAGACTGGGAGATGAGCGGGAGGATTGCTACCGGTTTTCTAGTTGCTTCTTGTCTTCATGTGACCCATCCTAATTGATCGTATTGCCACGCCTGACATGAAGTGAAGGGGACATTGCCGTGGGGTTTGAGGCTTGTGATCTACCACGGAAGGGACTGGGGGATGTGATGATTGCTTTCATGGTTTGTTGGCTATGTATTGGTTTGTTGCAGCGGGGCTATTGTTTTTTCACTAAACTTCTCAAGTTCGTTGTTTATGGTGATTGACTATGCAGGCTTTATGTGATTTAGCAAGGATCTTTCGTGGGATAGATCTTTTCCTTTGTCATGGCTTTGGTTAAGTGGCTAGGATGTCACGGCTGTGAGAAGTGAGATGCTTATTGGATTCCATGTTTTCATCTGAGGTAGAGACTGGGAGCTAGCGGGGGCAGTTATCAATTTTCTATTGGTCTTGTTGGATGTTTAGTTAGTTATATTTGTATTGTATGTTGGTTGCTTTATTTTTGAGTCTGTGGTGTGTCTCTGTTTATTTGCCCATATACCCACCCCAAGTTTTCATCTATTATCTCTGATGGTAGGGGTTACTTGGGGACAAAAAGGACATATGGGCAAAGTGGAGTTCTTGTTTTTGTTATGTTGTTGGTCTCGTTTTTTGCGAGGATGGTTTAATGTTGTGGATGTCCAGTGGTAGTTTTATGTGGTTTTTTTTTTCGTCTATTATTTCTTGTAGGGCGTACCTAGGGTATGCCCCTTGTAAACTTGTACATTTTACTATTTTTATTTTACGACTTACTTACCAAAAAAAAAACACCGTGTTTACATATCTGCCACTATGCAGGAGAATCCGTATAGGTGTTCGAGTGTTCGAACCCTAATGCATGAGAAATGGTAAGTAAACACCGTATTTACATATCTGCCACCATGCAGGAAAATCCGTATACGTGTTCGAGCGTTCAAACCCTAATGCATGTGAAATGGAAAGTAACGCCGTAATTACATATCTGCCACAATGCAGGAGAATCGGTATAGGTGTTCGAGTATTCGAACCCTAATGCACGAGAAATGGTAAGCAAACATCGTATTTACATATCTGCCACCATGCAGGAGAATCCGTATAGGTGTTCGGTGTTCGAGTGTTAATGCATGAGAAATGGTAAGTAAACACCGTACTTACATATCTGCCACTATGTAATAGAATCCGTATAGGTGTTCGAGTGTTCGAACCCTAATGCATGAGAAATGGTAAGTAAACCCCGTATTTTCATATCTGCCACCATGTAGGAGAATCCGTATATGTGTTCGAGTGTTCGAACCCTAATGCATGAGAAATGGTGAGTAAACACCGTATTTACATATCTGCCACTATGGAGGAGAATCCGTATAGGTGTTCGAGTGTTCGAACCCTAATGCATGAGAAATGGTAAGTAAACACCGTATTTATATATCTACGACCATGCAGGAGAATCCGTATATGTGTTCGAGTGTTCGAACCCTAATGCATGAGAACTGGTAAACAAATACCAAATGTACATATCTGCCACTATGCAGGGGAATATAGGTGTTCGAGTGTTCGAGTGTTCGAACCCTAATGCATGAGAAATGGTAAGCAAACACCGTATTTACATATCTTCCACTATGCAAGATAATCCGTATAAGTGTTCGAGTGTTCAAACCCTAATGCAAGAGAAATGGAAAGTAAACGCCGTAATTACATATCTGCCATCATGTAGGAGAATGCGTATAGGTGTTCGAGTGTTCGAACGCTAATGCATGAGAAATGGTAAGTAAACACCGCATTTACATATCTGCCACCATGCAGGGGAATCCATATAGGTGTTCGAGTGTTCGGGTGTTTGAACCCTGATGCATGAGAAATGGTAAGCAAACACCGTATTTACATATCTGCCTCTATACAGGGGAATCCGTAATAGGTGTTCGAGTGTTCGAACCCTAATGCATGAGAAATGGTAAGTAAAAACCGTATTTACATATCTGCCACTATGCAGGAGAATCCGTATAGGTGTTCGAGTGTTCGAACCCTAATGCATGAGAAATGGTAAGTAAAGACCGTATTTACATATCTGCCACTATGCAGGGGAATCCGTATAGGTGTTCGAGTGTTCGAACCCTAATGCATGAGAAATACATATCTGCCACTATGCAGGAGAATCCGTCTAGGTGTTCGAGTGTTCGAACCCTAATGCATGTGAAATGGTAAGTAAACACCGTATTTACATATCTGCCACCATGCAGGAGAATCCGTATAGGTGTTCGAGTGTTCGAACCCTAATGCATGAGGAATGGTAAGCAAACACCGTATTTACATATCTGCCACTATGCAGGATAATCCGTATAAGTGTTCGATTGTTCAAACCCTAATGCATGAGAAATGGAAAGTAAACGCCGTAATTACATATCTGCCACTATGCAGGAGAATCCGTATAGGTGTTCGAGTGTTCGAACCCTAATGCATGAGAAATGGTAAGTTAACACCGTATTTACATATCTGCCACCATGTAGAGAATCCGTATAGGTGTTCAGTAGTCGAGTGTTTGAACCCTAATGCATGAGAAATGGTCAGCAAACACCATATTTACATATCTGCCACTATGCAGGGGAATCTGTATAGGTGTTCGAGTGTTTAACCCTAATGCATGAGAATTGGTAAGTAAACACCGTATTTACATATCTGCCACTATGCAGGAGAATCCGTATAGGTGTTCGATTGTTCGAACCCTAATGCATGAGAAATGGTAAGTAAACACCGTATTTAAAAAGCTCCCTCCGTTGTTACCCATTGAATGGTGCTGCTCTGGCCACCTTGTTTAGCTCCTCTCCCTGCACTTTTGAGGGTGAGTGAGTATGTTTCAGGTCTGGCGAGCTCCGGAATGGGGTGTTGCTGACTTTGTTTTTTTAGTTTTATATTTGTGTGGAGTTCCCTGGTAGTTTTCGAAGGTTCTCATGTCCTATCTTCCTTTGGTTCATGGTTTCTTGAGTTGCGGTTTGCCATGGCTATCATTTGTCACCCCCGTTGGTCAAACCGTCCGTGGGCTAGAGCCTAATTCGGAGTTTGGTCACTGTTTGGTGGGTTCTTTGACTGTCGTTGGTTTATGTGCTTGAGTAAACTATATGCTGAAAGGTGAGGTCTGGAAATGCCTTCGGAAACCGCTGGATGTCTCCTCGTGTTTTGGTGTGCTTGGTTTTACCAAGTTCTGTTTCAGATGGTGCTGTGTTCAATGGCGTTTGGGTTGATGTCCAACATCGTTGTCATGATGGGTTGTTGGGTTGATGTCCATCGTTTTTGTTATTACAGTTTGTGGTGGTTGTACACCGTTGCATCTTGCTGCCGTGAGTTGCCTTTCTTCTCCGGCGTGGTGTTTCAATCTTGTGAATGGTGAGGCAATCTTGTAACAACCCTCATTCTTGACTTAGCTATATTTGCATACATCCATGTATGACCTTGTCTTGATATGTTAATAGATCTTGTTAATCTTGTTTTGGCTTGCCTTGTTTGAGTGTTGATTGCCTAATCTTGTTCCTTACTCGGTGTATGTGTGGCCGAGGTCAGCTCAGTATAGTTCACTTTTGAGCTTTTGCACTTGGAATCGTTTTGGAACCTTGGTTGACCACCACCTTCACCTCGGCATGTTTGCCGAGATGTCACTCTTTGGGCCGACGAGCTTAGAGCCGAGGCCGAGATGTTTTGTATTAGTAACCCCCTGTCCTTGGGCGGGTATGACCTAGGCCGAGATGTGGCACACCCAGGCCAAGGTGTGGCACAGCTTAGTCAAGTGTCGTCCTCCCTAGCCGACGTCCTTGTTATCCGGTTTGCCGAGGATTTGACTTTAGCCGATGTCCTTGTTGCCGATGCGCTTTGCTGTCAAGCGTGTTGAATACGCTTTGTCAGTGACTTGTCTTGTCAATCAGTCACCTTTTGGGTTAAGCCAACCCGGTGACGCCACGTGTCCGAGCTGTGTGTATAGACAGCCGGCAGACTTGGAGACAAATCATTTTGTCTCAAATCTTTGTTTTAGAGAGAGAGGCTCTCAAAGAGGAAGAAAGAGTTCTAGAGAGAGAAGTTGATTTTTAAGCTTGGTTTTTGGTTGATCGAACCGTTAGATTCGTGATCTGAGGTAAGAATCTTCATCTCCTCTTGTTGTTCTTATTGACCAGCTAGCTGCATTGCATGATCGGGTTTGTTTTGTATGCCATGCATCGATTTGAAGTTTGCTTTTGAAAGTGAAAGTTAGCATTCACGTGTTCTTGATGGAAGTCCCTTTTTGATCCGAAAGTTTGGACCAGGGACTGTGTTCTTGTGTTTGTTCTTGCATGTTCTTCTTGGTTGGGTACCCAAGTCCACGTTTTTAAACTCTTAGCATGAAAAACCTCAGATTTCGTATGAGTAAGTTAAGATTTCAGCATGCATGATCTTGATGTTCTGAATGATCTTGTTCTTCATGTTCTTTGGAAGGAAACCCAGGTTTTTCCTAGCCTTGTTTTGATTATGGCCATCGAGTCCACACCTCGGCGAGGAGGTGTAGGACCTCGGCTAAACTTGGATGGTACCCAGTGTGTTTCCCTGAAATGGGAAATAATGCTTTGACTTCTAGCATGTTTGTCTTGCTTCGCTTTTGACTTGGTTTTGGTGAGAGTGCTGAGATCATTGTGTGCATATGGATCTTGTTTTGAGAACATGATTTGCCATGTGATTGTAGGACCTTGATCCTTGCTTTGAGCCTGCACCTGAAGACCGAGGTGAGTGGTGCTTTTGATAAAGCTATGTTATAACGTTTTGTAAAGCTTTGTTTCGCTTCGTTTTGATGAAAGTATTTGTTAAGCATGAATGATGAGCCTGTTTTGATGTAGTGAGTATAAGCTTCGTCTTGATGTTATCTTGGAAAAGTCCCTTGGCTGGAGGACTATAATCTTTCGCAGCATTAAGTATAAAAGGTCAAGCTTAAGTTTTGTTTTGATGATATCCTTGTAATGAGCATAAGCCTTGTTTTGTTGGTATCTTTGTAAAGTCCCTTGGCTGGAGGACTATAAAATTTCGCAGCACTCTTGTGTAAAAAGGATACGGTCCTTTCTTGAACAGATAAAGTGTTAAAGCGGGCTACGGGCCTAAGTAACACAAGTCCCTTGTGCTAAAGGACTTTAAACTTTCGTAGCATCATTTGGTCAAAAAGGGCTACGGGCCTAAGTGACATACAATGGTCAAAAAGGGCTACGGGCCTAAGTGACACAAGATGGTGAAAAAGGGCTGCGGGCCTAAGTCACATAAGTCAGTAAGTTTGTAAGACCTAGCAGATGGATACGGTCCATTCCTTGATTTGATGAAGTTTTGATGTGTTTTGCTTGAAAAGATCTCGGCTATAGTTACGCTTGAAAGGAACCTCGGCTATGTTTTGTATGGTTTGGTTTGTCTTGTTTTGCTTTGAAAATACCTCGGCTATTATTCATGCAAACCTTTATTACTAGTACCATTCACTGAGTTTCCAAGCTCACCCCTCTCTATATATATATGTAGGTGATGAGCAGGACGGCGGCGACGCCTAGAAGTATTTGCAAGCTTGTTTGGATTTTGTTTATGTCGGCCTTGTTTTGTATTCACGTCGGCAGATCTTGAAAATCATGCTTCTTTGCTTGTATTCGCTGTATTTTGTATATGTTGGCTAAGAAGCCTTTTGATCAAGATGTAACTTGAAATTGTTTTGTTAACAGCCGAAGTGTAATCATGCTATGTATGACATCACGTTTGATCTATGCACTGCTCTCATGGACCACTTGTATTTTGTTTTATTGCCTCCGCATTTACTAGCCCCATATGTATACTCTGATTGTGTGTGACCTTGTAAGTTGGCCTTCGGTAGTCATGGATTACTGGCCATCTCGGCACCATCCTACTAGGGGCGGGTTGGGGTCGTGACAGAATGGTATCAGAGCCGATGAAGGCCGAGGCATGGGTTTTAGAAATGGAAAAGTTGTTTGAGATCTTCCCCAGCACTGACACCCAGAAGGTAACCTTGGCAGCCTTCACATTAGATGACGATGCCCGCAGATGGTGGGTAATGGTTCGGGAACGAAACCCAGACTTAACCTGGGCCAGATTTCTGGAGTTATTCTACAACAAACACTTTCCATTAAGTGTACGAAACCGTAAGGCTACGAAATTTCAGACCTTGACACAGGGCAACCGAACAGTAGCGAAATACGACCGTGCTTTTACTGAATTAGTAAGGTTTGCACCTCACATAACCAACGATGAGTATATGAAGGCCAAAAAGTTTGAAAGTGGACTTCGAGGACCGATTCAAGATCGGGTTAGCTTCTGGAGGGAGTTTGAACCTTTTGACCTTCGTTTTAGCTTCTTGGGGGAGCTTCAACCTTTTGAACCTTTGTTTTACCTTCTTGAGGGAGCTTGAACCTTTTGAACCCTTGTTTCAGCTTCTTGAGGAAGTTGAACCTTCTGAAATGTCGTTTTAGCTTCTTGAGGGAGCTTGAACCTTTTGAACATTCGTTTTCGTTTCTGGAGGGAGTTTGAATCTTTTGAACCTTCGTTTCAACTTCTTGAGGGACTTGAACATTTTGAACCTTCGTTTTAGCTTCTTGAGGAAGCTTGAACCTTTTGAACCCTTATTTTGGCTTCTTGAGGAAGCTTGAACCCTCTGAACCTTCGTTATAGCTTCTTGAGGAAGCTTGAACATTTTCAACCTTCGTTTTAGCTTCTTGAGGGAACTTGAACCTTTTGAACCTTCGTTTTAGCTTCTTGAGGGAGCTTGAACCTTTTGAACCTTCGTTTCAGCTTCTCGAGGAAGCTTGAACCTTTTGAACCCTTATTTTGGCCTCTTGAGATAGCTTGAACCCTCTGCACCTTCGTTTTAGCTTCTTGAGGAAGCTTGAACATTTTCAACCTTCGTTTTAGGTTCTTGAGGGAGCTTGAACCTTTTGAACCTTCGTTTTAGCTTCTTGAGGGAGCTTGAACCTTTTGAACCTTCGTTTTAGCTTCTTCGGGAAGCTTGAACCTTTTGAACCTTTGTTTTAGCATCTTGAGGAAGCTTCAACCGTTTGAACCCCTATTTTCGCTTCTTGACGGAGCTTGAACCTTTTGAACCTTCGTTTTAGCTTCTTGAGGGAGCTTGAACCTTTTGAAACTTCGTTTTAGCTTTTGGAGGGAGTTTGAACCTTTTGAACCTTCGTTTCAACTTCTTGAGGACTTGAACATTTTGAACCTTCGTTTTAGCTTCTTGAGGAAGCTTGAACCTTTTGAACCCTTATTTTGGCTTCTTGAGGAAGTTTGAACCCTCTGAACCTTCGTTTTAGCTTCTTGAGGAAGCCTGAACATTTTCAACCTTCGTTTTAGCTTCTTGAGGGAGCTTGAACCTTTTGAACCTTTATTTTAGCTTTTTGAGGGAGCTTGAACCTTTTGAACCCTTGTTCAGCTTCTTGAGGAAGTTGAACCTTCTGAACCTTCGTTTTAGCTTCTTGGGTGAGCTTGAACCTTTTGAACCTTAGTTTCAGCTTCTGGAGGGAGGTTGAACCTTTTGAACCTTCGTTTCAACTTCTTGAGGGACTTGAACATTTTGAACCTTCGTTTTAGCTTCTTGAGGAAGCTTGAACCTTTTGAACCCTTATTTTGGCTTCTCGAGGAAGCTTGAACCCTCTGAACCTTCGTTTTAGCTTCTTGAGGAAGCTTGAACCTTTTGAACCTTCGTTTTAGCTTCTTGAGGAAGCTTGAACCTTTTGAACCTTCGTTTTAGCTTCTTGAGGGAGCTTGAACCTTTTGAACCTTCGTTTTAGCTTCTGGAGGGAGTTTGAAACTTTTGATCCTTCGTTTCAACATCTTGAGGGACTTGAACATTTTGAACCTTCGTTTTAGCTTCTTGAGGAAGCTTGAACCGTTTGAACCCTTATTTTAGCTTCTTGAGGAAGCTTGAACATTTTTAACGTTCGTTTTAGCTTCTTGAGGGAGCTTGAACCTTGTGAACCTTCGTTTTAGCTTCTTGTGGGATCTTGAACCCTTTGAACTTTCGTTTTAGCTTCTTGAGGAAGCTTGAACCTTTTGAACCTTCGTTTTTGCTTCTTGAGGAGGTTGAACCTTCTGAACCTTCGTTTTAGCTTCTTGAGGGAGCTTGAACCTTTTGAACCTTCGTTTTAGCTTCTTGAGGAAGCTTGAACCTTTTGAACCCTTATTTCAGCTTCTTGAGGAAGTTGAACCTTCTGAACCTTAGTTTTAGCTTCTTGAGGAAG
This sequence comes from Camellia granthamiana, assembly GCA_036172215.1. Taxonomy (NCBI): domain Eukaryota; kingdom Viridiplantae; phylum Streptophyta; class Magnoliopsida; order Ericales; family Theaceae; genus Camellia; species Camellia granthamiana. The sequence continues at coordinate 67,403,103 of CM069908.1, forward strand.
CTTGAACCTTTTGAACCTTCGTTTTAGCTTCTTCAGGGAGCTTGAACCTTTTGAACCTTTGTTTTAGCATCTTGAGGAAGCTTCAACCTTATTCACCCAAAAAAAAACCTTTTGCACCGTTATTTTAGCAGCTTGGGGGAGCTTGAACCTTTTGAACCTTCGTTTTAGCTTCTTGTGGAAGCTTGAACCTTTTGAACCTTCGTTTTTGTTTCTTGAGGAAGCTTGAACCCTCTGAACCTTCGTTTTAGCTTCTTGAGGTAGCTTGAACCTTTTGACCTTCGTTTTAGCGTCTTGGGGGAGCTTGAACCTTTTGAACCTTTGTTTTGCTTCTTGAGGGAGCTTGAACCTTTTGAACCCTTGTTTCAGCTTCTTGAGGAAGTTGAACTTTCTGAACCTTCATTCTAGCTTCTTGAGGGAGCTTGAACCTTTTGAACCTTCGTTTTAGCTTCTGGAGGGAGCTTGAACCTTTTGAACCTTCGTTCTAGCTTCTTGAGGGAGTTTGAACCTTTTAAACCCTATTTTTGCCTCTTGAGGAAGTTGAACCTTCTGAACCTTCGGTTTAGCTTCTTGAGGGAGCTTGAACCTTTTGAACCTTCATTTTAGCTTCTAGAGGGAGTTTGAAACTTTTGATCCATCGTTTCAACTTCTTGAGGGACTTGAACATTTTGAACCTTCGTTTTAGCTTCTTGAGGGAGCTTGAACCTTTTGAACCCTTGTTCCAGATTCTTGAGGAAGTTGAACCTTCTGAACCTTCGTTTTAGCTTCTTCAAGTAGCTTGGACCTTTTCAACCTTCGTTTTAACTTCTGGAGGGAGTTTGAACCTTTTGAACCTTCGTTTCAGCTTCTTGAGGGACTTGAACATTTTGAACCTTCGTTTTAGCTTCTTGCGGCAGGTTGAACGTTTTGAACCCTTGTTTTGGCTTCTTGAGGTAGCTTGAACCCTCGGAACCTTCGTTTTAGCTTCTTGTGGAAGCTTGAACATTTTCAACCTTCGTTTTAGCTTCTTCAGGGAGCTTGAACCTTTTGAACCTTCATTTTAGCTTCTTGAGGGAGCATGAACCTTTTGAACCCTTGTTTCAGCTTCTTGAGGAAGTGGAACCTTCTGAACCTTTGTTTTAGCTTCTTCAGGGAGCTTGCACCTTTTGAACCTTCGTTTTAGCTTCTGGAGGGAGTTTGAAACTTTTGAACCTTCGTTTCAGCTTCTTGTGGGAGCTTGAACCTTTTGAACCTTCGTTTTAGCTTATTGAGGGTGCTTGAACCTTTTCAACCGTTGTTTCGTCTTCTTGAGGATGTTGAACCTTTTGAACCTTCGTTTTAGCTTCTTGAGGGAGCTTGAACCTTTTGAACATTCGTTTTAGCTTCTGGAGGGAGTTTGAACCTTTTGGACATTCGTTTCTACTTCTTGAGGGACTTCAACATTTTGAACCTTCGTTTTAGCTTCTTGAGGAAGCTTGAACCTTTTGAACCCTTGTTTTGGCTTCTTTAGGAAGCTTGAATCCTCTGAACCTTCGTTTTAGCTTCTTGATGAAGCTTGAACATTTTCAACCTTCGTTTTAGCTTCTTGAGGGAGCTTGAACCTTTTGAACCTTTGTTTTAGCATCTTGAGGAAGCTTTAACCTTTTCAACCCTTATTTTAGCATTTTGAGGGAGCTTGAACCTATTGAACCATCGTTTTAGCTTCTTGAGGAAGCTTGAACCTTTTGAACCTTCGTTTTAGCTTCTTGGGGAAGCTTGAACCCTCTGAACCTTCGTTTTAGCTTCTTGAGGAAACCTGAACCTTTTGACCTTCGTTTTAGCTTCTTGAGGGAGCTTGAACCTTTTGAACCTTTGTTTTAGCTTCTTGAGGGAGCTTGAACCTTTTGAACCCTTGTTTCAGCTTCTTGAGGAAGTTGAAACTTCTGAACCTTCATTTTAGCTTCTTGAGGGAGCTTGAACCTTTTGAACCTTCGTTTTAGCTTCTTGAGGGAGCTTGAACCTCTTGAACCTTCGTTTTAGCTTCTTGAGGGAGCTTGAACCTTTTAAACCCTTGTTTTAGCTTCTTGAGGAAGTTGAACCTTCTGAACCTTCGTTTTAGCTTTCTTGAGGGAGCTTGAACCTTTTGAACCTTCATTTTAGCTTCTGGAGGGAGTTTGAAACTTTTGATCCTTCGTTTCAACTTCTAGAGGGACTTGAGTATTTTGAACCTTCGTTTTAGTTTCTTGAGGAAGCTTGAACCGTTTGAACCCTTATTTTAGCTTCTTGAGGAAGCTTGAATATTTTTAACGTTCGTTTTAGCTTCTTGAGGGAGCTTGAACCTTGTAAACCTTCGTTTTAGCTTCTTGTGGGATCTTGAACCCTTTGAACCTTGGTTTTAGCTTCTTGAGGAAGCTTGAACCTTTTGAACCTTCGTTTTAGCTTCTTGAGGAGGTTGAACCTTCTGAACCTTCGTTTTAGCTTCTTGAGGGAGCTTGAACCTTTTGAACCTTCGTTTTAGCTTCTTAAGGAAGCTTGAACCTTTTGAACCCTTATTTCAGCTTCTTGAGGAAGTTGAACCTTCTGAACCTTCGTTTTAGCTTCTTGAGTAAGCTTGAACCTTTTGAACCTTCGTTTTAGCTTCTTGAGGGAGCTTGAACCTTTTGAACCTTTGTTTTAGCATCTTGAGTAAGCTTCAACCTTTTGCACCCTTATTTTAGTTTCTTGAGGGAGCTTGAACCTCTTGAACCTTTGTTTTAGCTTCTTGAGGGAAGCGTGAACCTTTTGAACCTTCGTTTTAGCTTCTTGAAGAAGCTTGAACCCTCTGAACCTTCGTTTTAGCTTCTTGAGGAAGCTTGAACCTTTTGACCTTCGTTTTAGCTTCTTGGGGGAGCTTGAACCTTTTGAACCTTTGTTTTTGCTTCTTGAGGGAGGTTGAACCTTTTGAACCCTTGTTTCAGCTTCTTGAGGAAGTTGAACTTTCTGAACCTTCATTTTAGCTTCTTGAGGGAGCTTGAACCTTTTGAACCTTCGTTTTAGCTTCTGGAGGGAGCTTGAACCTTTTGAACCTTCGTTTTAGCTTCTTGAGGGAACTTGAACCTTTTAAACCCTTGTTTTTGCCTCTTGAGGAAGTTGAACCTTCTGAACCTACGTTTTAGCTTCTTGAGGAAGCTTGAACCTTTTGAACCCTTATTTTGGCTTTTGAGATAGCTTGAACCCTCTGAACCTTCGTTTTAGCTTCTTGAGGAAGCTTGAACATTTTCAACCTTCGTTTTAGCTTCTTGAGGGAGCCTGAACCTTTTGAACCTTCGTTTTAGCTTCTTGAGGGAGCTTGAACCTTTTGAACCTTCGTTTTAGCTTCTTGAGGAAGCTTGAACCTTTTGAACCTTTGTTTTAGCATCTTGAGGAAGCTTCAACCTTTTGAACCCCTATTTTCGCTTCTTGACGGAGCTTGAACCTTCTGAACCTTCGTTTTAGCTTCTTGAGGGAGCTTGAACCTTTTGAAACTTCGTTTTAGCTTCTGGAGGGAGTTTGAACCTTTTGAACCTTCGTTTCAACTTCTTGAGGACTTGAACATTTTGAACCTTCGTTTTAGCTTCTTGAGGAAGCTTGAACGTTCTGAACCCTTATTTTGGCTTCTTGAGGAAGCTGGAACCCTCTGAACCATCGTTTTAGCTTCTTGAGGAAGCATGAACATTTTCAACCTTCGTTTTAGCTTCTTGAGGGAGCTTGAACCTTTTGAACCTTTGTTTTAGCTTCTTGAGGGAGCTTGAACCTTTTGAACCCTTGTTTCAACTTCTTGAGGAAGTTGAACCTTCGTTTTAGCTTCTTGAGGGAGCATGAACCTTATGAACCTTCGTTTCAGCTTCTGGACGGAGGCTGAACCTTGTGAACCTTCGTTTCAACTTCTCGAGGGACTTGAACATTTTGAACCTTCGTTTTAGCTTTTTGAGGAAGCTTGAACCTTTTGAACCCTTATTTTGGCTTCTCGAGGAAGCTTGAACCCGCTGAACCTTCGTTTTAGCTTCTTCAGGAAGCTTGAACATTTTCAACCTTCGTTTTAGCTTCTTGAGGGAGCTAGAATCTTTTGAACCTTCGTTTTAGCTTCTTGAGGGAGCTTGAACCTTTTGAACCTTCGTTTCAGCTTCTTGAGGGAGCTTGAACCTTTTGAACCTTCGTTTTAGCTTCTTGAGGAACCTTGAACCTTTTGAACCCTTATTTTAGCTTTTTGAGGAAGTTGAACCTTCGGAACCTTCGTTTTAGCTTCTTGAGGAAGCTTGAACATTTTCAACCTTCGTTTTAGCTATTTCAGGGAGCTTGAACCTTTTGAACGTTCATTCTAGCTTCTTGAGGGAGCTTGAACCTTTTGAACCCTCGTTTCAGCTTCTTGAGGAAGTGGAACCTTCAGAACCTTCGTTTTAGCTTCTTCAGGGAGCTTGGACCTTTTGAACCTTCGTTTTAGTTTCTGGAGGGAGTTTGAACCTTCTGAACCTTCGTTTCAGCTTCTTGAGGGAGCTTGAACCTTTTGAACCTTCGTTTTAGCTTCTTGAGGGAGCTTGAACCTTTTGAACCTTCGTTTTAGCTTCTTGAGGAAGCTTGAACCTTTTGAACCCTTATTTTAGCTTTTTGAGGAAGTTGAACCCTCGAAACCTTCGTTTTAGCTTCTTGAGGAAGCTTGAACATTTTCAACCTTCGTTTTAGCTATTTCTGGGAGCTTGAACCTTTTGAACGTTCATTTTAGCTTCTTGAGGGAGCTTGACCCTTTTGAACCCTTGTTGCAGCTTCTTGAGGAACTGGAACCTTCAGAACCTTTGTTTTAGCTTTTTCAGGGAGCTTGGACCTTTTGAACCTTCGTTTTAGTTTCTGGAGGGAGTTTGAACCTTTTGAACCTTCGTTTCAGCTTCTTGAGGGAGCTTGAACCTTTTGAACCTTCGTTTTAGCTTCTTGAGGGAGCTTGAACCTTTTGAACCCTTGTTTCGTCTTCTTGAGGATGTTGAACCTTATGAACCTTCGTTTTTGCTTCATGAGGGAGCTTGAACCTTTTGAACCTTCGTTTTAGCTTCTGGAGGGAGTTTGAACCTTTTGAACATTCGTTTCAACTTCTTGAGGGACTTCAACATTTTGAACCTTCGTTTTAGTTTCTTGAGGAAGCTTGAAACTTTTGAACCCTTGTTTTGGCTTCTTGAGGAAGCTTGAATCCTCTGAACCTTCGTTTTAGCTTCTTGATGAAGCTTGAACATTTTCAACCTTCGTTTTAGCTTCTTGAGGGAGTTTCAACCTTTTGAACCTTCGTTTTAGCTTCCTGAGGGAGCTTGAACCTTTTGAACCTTTGTTTTAGCATCTTGAGGAAGCTTCAACCTTTTGAACCCTTATTTTAGCTTCTTGAGGGAGCTTGCACCTTTTGAACCTTCGTTTTAGCTTCTTGAGGAAGCTTGAACCTTTTGAACCTTCGTTTTAGCTTCTTGGGGAAGCTTGAACCCTCTGAACCTTCGTTTTAGCTTCTTGAGGAAGCCTGAACCTTTTGACCTTCGTTTTAGCTTCTTGAGGGAGCTTGAACCTTTTGAACTTTTGTTTTAGCTTCTTGAGGGAGCTTGAACCTTTTGAAACCTTGTTTCAGCTTCTTGAGGAAGTTGAACCTTCTGACCCTTCATTTTAGCTTCTTGAGGGAGCTTGAACCTTTTGAACCGTCGTTTTAGCTTCTTGAGGGAGCTTGATCCTTTTGAACCTTCGTTTTAGCTTCTTGAGGGAGTTTGATCCTTTTAAACCCTTGTTTTAGCTTCTTGAGGAAGTTGAACCTTCTGAACCTTCGTTTTAGCTTCTTGAGGGAGCTTGAATCTTTTGAACTTTCATTTTAGCTTCTGGAGGGAGTTTGAAACTTTTGATCCTTCGTTTCAACTCCTTGAGGGACTTGAACATTTTGAACCTTCGTTTTAGCTTCTTGAGGAAGCTTGAACATTTTGAACCCTTATTTTAGCTTCTTGAGGAAGCTTGAACATTTTTAACGTTCGTTTTAGCTTCTTGAGGGAGCTTGAACCTTGTGAACCTTCGTTTTAGCTTCTTGAGGGATTTTGAACCTTCTAAACCTTCGTTTTAGCTTCTTGAGGAAGCTTGAACCTTTTGAACCTTCGTTTTAGCATCTTGAGGAGGTTGAACCTTCTGAACCTTCGTTTTCGCTTCTTGAATGAGCTTGAACCTTTTGAACCTTCGTTTTAGCTTCTTGAGGAAGCTTGAACCTTTTGAAACCTTATTTCAGCTTCCTGAGGAAGTTGAACCTTCTGAACCTTCGTTTTAGCTTCTTGAGGGAGCTTGAACCTTTTGAACCTTCGTTCTAGCTTCTGGAGGGAGTTGAACCTTTTGAACCTTCGTTTCAACTTCTTGAGGGACTTGAACATTTTGAACATTCGTTTTAGCTTCTTGTGGAAGCTTGAACCTTTTGAACCCTTGTTTTGGCTTCTTAAGGAAGCTTGAACCCTCGAAACCTTCGTTTTAGCTTCTTGAGGAAGCTTGAACATTTTCAACCTTCGTTTTAGCTTCTTCAGGGAGGTTGACCCTTTTGAACATTCGTTTTTGCTTCTTCAGGGAGCTTGAACCTTTTGAACCCTTATTTCAGCTTCTTGAGGAAGTTGAACCTTCTGAACCTTCGTTTTAGCTTCTTCAGGGCTCTTGGACCATTTGAACCTTCGTTTTAGCTTTTGGAGAGAGTTTGAACCTTTTGAACCTTCGTTTAAGCTTCTTGAGGGACTTGAACATTTTGAACCTTCATTTTAGCTTCTTGAGGAAGCTTGAACATTTTGAACCCTTGTTTTGGCTTCTTGAGGAAGCTTGAACCCTCTTAACCTTCGTTTTAGCTTCTTGAGGAAGCTTGAACATTTTCAACGTTCGTTTTAGCTTCTGGAGGGAGTTTGAACCTTTTGACCTTCGTTTTAGCTTCTTGGGGGAGCTTCAACCTTTTGAACCTTTGTTTTACCTTCTTGAGGGAGCTTGAACCTTTTGAACCCTTGTTTCAGCTTCTTGAGGAAGTTGAACCTTCTGAAATGTCGTTTTAGCTTCTTGAGGGAGCTTGAACCTTTTGAACATTCGTTTTCGTTTCTGGAGGGAGTTTGAATCTTTTGAACCTTCGTTTCAACTTCTTGAGGGACTTGAACATTTTGAACCTTCGTTTTAGCTTCTTGAGGAAGCTTGAACCTTTTGAACCCTTATTTTGGCTTCTTGAGGAAGCTTGAACCCTCTGAACCTTGGTTATAGCTTCTTGAGGAAGCTTGAACATTTTCAACCTTCGTTTTAGCTTCTTGAGGGAACTTGAACCTTTTGAACCTTCGTTTTAGCTTCTTGAGGGAGCTTGAACCTTTTGAACCTTCGTTTCAGCTTCTCGAGGAAGCTTGAACGTTTTGAACCCTTATTTTGGCCTCTTGAGATAGCTTGAACCCTCTGAACCTTCGTTTTAGCTTCTTGAGGAAGCTTGAACATTTTCAACCTTCGTTTTAGGTTCTTGAGGGAGCTTGAACCTTTTGAACCTTCGTTTTAGCTTCTTGAGGGAGCTTGAACCTTTTGAACCTTCGTTTTAGCTTCTTGGGGAAGCTTGAACCTTTTGAACCTTTGTTTTAGCATCTTGAGGAAGCTTCAACCGTTTGAACCCCTATTTTCGCTTCTTGACGGAGCTTGAACCTTTTGAACCTTCGTTTTAGCTTCTTGAGGGAGCTTGAACCTTTTGAAACTTCGTTTTAGCTTTTGGAGGGAGTTTGAACCTTTTGAACCTTCGTTTCAACTTCTTGAGGACTTGAACATTTTGAACCTTCGTTTTAGCTTCTTGAGGAAGCTTGAACCTTTTGAACCCTTATTTTGGCTTCTTGAGGAAGTTTGAACCCTCTGAACCTTCGTTTTAGCTTCTTGAGGAAGCCTGAACATTTTCAACCTTCGTTTTAGCTTCTTGAGGGAGCTTGAACCTTTTGAACCTTTATTTTAGCTTTTTGAGGGAGCTTGAACCTTTTGAACCCTTGTTTCAGCTTCTTGAGGAAGTTGAACCTTCTGAACCTTCGTTTTAGCTTCTTGGGTGAGCTTGAACCTTTTGAACCTTAGTTTCAGCTTCTGGAGGGAGGTTGAACCTTTTGAACCTTCGTTTCAACTTCTTGAGGGACTTGAACATTTTGAACCTTCGTTTTAGCTTCTTGAGGAAGCTTGAACATTTTGAACCCCTATTTTGGCTTCTCGAGGAAGCTTGAACCCTCTGAACCTTCGTTTTAGCTTCTTGAGGAAGCTTGAACCTTTTGAACCTTCGTTTTAGCTTCTTGAGGGAGCTTGAACCTTTTGAACCTTCGTTTTAGCTTCTGGAGGGAGTTTGAAACTTTTGATCCTTCGTTTCAACATCTTGAGGGACTTGAACATTTTGAACCTTCGTTTTAGCTTCTTGAGGAAGCTTGAACCGTTTGAACCCTTATTTTAGCTTCTTGAGGAAGCTTGAACATTTTTAACGTTCGTTTTAGCTTCTTGAGGGAGCTTGAACCTTGTGAACCTTCGTTTTAGCTTCTTGTGGGATCTTGAACCCTTTGAACCTTCGTTTTAGCTTCTTGAGGAAGCTTGAACCTTTTCAACCTTCGTTTTTGCTTCTTGAGGAGGTTGAACCTTCTGAACCTTCGTTTTAGCTTCTTGAGGGAGCTTGAACCTTTTGAACCTTGGTTTTAGCTTCTTGAGGAAGCTTGAACCTTTTGAACCCTTATTTCAGCTTCTTGAGGAAGTTGAACCTTCTGAACCTTAGTTTTAGCTTCTTGAGGAAGCTTGAACCTTTTGAACCTTCGTTTTAGTTTCTTGAGGGAGCTTGAACCTTTTGAACCTTTGTTTTAGCATCTTGAGGAAGCTTCAACCTTATTCACCCAAAAAAAAAACCTTTTGCACCGTTATTTTAGCATCTTGGGGGAGCTTGAACCTTTTGAACTTTCGTTTTAGCTTCTTGTGGGAAGCTTGAACCTTTTGAACCTTCGTTTTTGTTTCTTGAGGAAGCTTGAACCCTCTGAACCTTCGTTTTAGCTTCTTGAGGTAGCTTGAACCTTTTGACCTTCGTTTTAGCGTCTTGGGGGAGCTTGTACCTTTTGAACCTTTGTTTTGCTTCTTGAGGGAGCTTGAACCTTTTGAACCCTTGTTTCTGCTTCTTGAGGAAGTTGAACTTTCTGAACCTTCATTCTAGCTTCTTGAGGGAGCTTGAACCTTTTGAACCTTCGTTTTAGCTTCTGGAGGGAGCTTGAACCTTTTAAACCCTATTTTTGCCTCTTGAGGAAGTTGAACCTTCTGAACCTTCGGTTTAGCTTCTTGAGGGAGCTTGAACCTTTTGAACCTTCATTTTAGCTTCTAGAGGGAGTTTGAAACTTTTGATCCATCGTTTCAACTTCTTGAGGGACTTGAACATTTTGAACCTTCGTTTTAGCTTCTTGAGGGAGCTTGAACCTTTTGAACCCTTGTTTCAGATTCTTGAGGAAGTTGAACCTTCTGAACCTTCGTTTTAGCTTCTTCAAGTAGCTTGGACCTTTTCAACCTTCGTTTTAACTTCTGGAGGGAGTTTGAACCTTTTGAACCTTCGTTTCAGCTTCTTGAGGGACTTGAACATTTTGAACCTTCGTTTTAGCTTCTTGCGGCAGGTTGAACGTTTTGAACCCTTGTTTTGGCTTCTTGAGGTAGCTTGAACCCTCGGAACCTTCGTTTTAGCTTCTTGTGGAAGCTTGAACATTTTCAACCTTCGTTTTAGCTTCTTCAGGGAGCTTGAACCTTTTGAGCCTTCATTTTAGCTTCTTGAGGGAGCATGAACCTTTTGAACCCTTGTTTCAGCTTCTTGAGGAAGTGGAACCTTCTGAACCTTTGTTTTAGCTTCTTCAGGGAGCTTGCACCTTTTGAACCTTCGTTTTAGCTTCTGGAGGGAGTTTGAAACTTTTGAACCTTCGTTTCAGCTTCTTGAGGGAGCTTGAACCTTTTGAACCTTCGTTTTAGCTTCTTGAGGGTGCTTGAACCTTTTCAACCGTTGTTTCGTCTTCTTGAGGATGTTGAACCTTTTGAACCTTCGTTTTAGCTTCTTGAGGGAGCTTGAACCTTTTGAACATTCGTTTTAGCTTCTGGAGGGAGTTTGAACCTTTTGGACATTCATTTCAACTTCTTGAGGGACTTCAACATTTTGAACCTTCGTTTTAGCTTCTTGAGGAAGCTTGAACCTTTTGAACCCTTGTTTTGGCTTCTTTAGGAAGCTTGAATCCTCTGAACCTTCGTTTTAGCTTCTTGATGAAGCTTGAACATTTTCAACCTTCGTTTTAGCTTCTTGAGGGAGCTTGAACCTTTTGAACCTTTGTTTTAGCATCTTGAGGAAGCTTTAACCTTTTCAACCCTTATTTTAGCATTTTGAGGGAGCTTGAACCTATTGAACCATCGTTTTAGCTTCTTGAGGAAGCTTGAACCTTTTGAACCTTCGTTTTAGCTTCTTGGGGAAGCTTGAACCCTCTGAACCTTCGTTTTAGCTTCTTGAGGAAGCCTGAACCTTTTGACCTTCGTTTTAGCTTCTTGAGGGAGCTTGAACCTTTTGAACCTTTGTTTTAGCTTCTTGAGGGAGCTTGAACCTTTTGAACCCTTGTTTCAGCTTCTTGAGGAAGTTGAAACTTCTGAACCTTCATTTTAGCTTCTTGAGGGAGCTTGAACCTTTTGAACCTTCGTTTTAGCTTCTTGAGGGAGCTTGAACCTCTTGAACCTTCGTTTTAGCTTCTTGAGGGAGCTTGAACCTTTTAAACCCTGGTTTTAGCTTCTTGAGGAAGTTGAACCTTCTGAACCTTCGTTTTAGCTTTCTTGAGGGAGCTTGAACCTTTTGAACCTTCATTTTAGCTTCTGGAGGGAGTTTGAAACTTTTGATCCTTCGTTTCAACTTGTAGAGGGACTTGAGTATTTTGAACCTTCGTTTTAGCTTCTTGAGGAAGCTTGAACCGTTTGAACCCTTATTTTAGCTTCTTGAGGAAGCTTGAATATTTTTAACGTTCGTTTTAGCTTCTTGAGGGAGCTTGAACCTTGTAAACCTTCGTTTTAGCTTCTTGTGGGATCTTGAACCCTTTGAACCTTCGTTTTAGCTTCTTGAGGAAGCTTGAACCTTTTGAACCTTCGTTTTAGCTTCTTGAGGAGGTTGAACCTTCTGAACCTTCGTTTTAGCTTCTTGAGGGAGCTTGAACCTTTTGAACCTTCGTTTTAGCTTCTTGAGGAAGCTTGAACCTTTTGAACCCTTATTTCAGCTTCTTGAGGAAGTTGAACCTTCTGAACCTTCGTTTTAGCTTTTTGAGTAAGCTTGAACCTTTTGAACCTTCGTTTTAGCTTCTTGAGGGAGCTTGAACCTTTTGAACCTTTGTTTTAGCATCTTGAGTAAGCTTCAACCTTTTGCACCCTTATTTTAGTTTCTTGAGGGAGCTTGAACCTCTTGAACCTTTGTTTTAGCTTCTTGAGGGAAGCGTGAACCTTTTGAACCTTCGTTTTAGCTTCTTGAAGAAGCTTGAACCCTCTGAACCTTCGTTTTAGCTTCTTGAGGAAGCTTGAACCTTTTGACCTTCGTTTTAGCTTCTTGGGGGAGCTTGAACCTTTTGAACCTTTGTTTTTGCTTCTTGAGGGAGGTTGAACCTTTTGAACCCTTGTTTCAGCTTCTTGAGGAAGTTGAACTTTCTGAACCTTCATTTTAGCTTCTTGAGGGAGCTTGAACCTTTTGAACCTTCGTTTTAGCTTCTGGAGGGAGCTTGAACCTTTTGAACCTTCGTTTTAGCTTCTTGAGGGAACTTGAACCTTTTAAACCCTTGTTTTTGCCTCTTGAGGAAGTTGAACCTTCTGAACCTACGTTTTAGCTTCTTGAGGGAGCTTGAACCTTTTGAACCTTCATTTTAGCTTCTGGAGGGAGTTTGAAACTTTTGATCCTTCGTTTCAACTTCTTGAGGGGCTTGAACATTTTGAACCTTCGTTTTAGCTTCTTGAGGGAGCTTGAACGTTTTGAACCCTTGTTTCAGCTTGTTGAGGAAGTTGAACCTTCTGAACCTTCGTTTTGGCTTCTTCAGGGAGCTTGGACCTTTTCAACCTTCGTTTTAGCGTCTGGAGGGAGTTTGAACCTTTTGAACCTTCGTGTCAGCTTCTTGAGGGACTTGAACATTTTGAACCTTCGTTTTAGCTTTTTGAAGAAGGTTGAACGTTTTTTTTTTTTTTTTTTTTGGGTAAGTAAGTCATAAATTAAAGACAATGAAATTTACAAGTTTACAAAGGGCATACCCCAGGCACGCCCAACAACAATAAATAAACGGTTACAAGACCAACAAAACCCAAACCCGCAAGAGCAGGAGAACAATCAGAAAAAGAACGAAACTCAAATTTGCCCATATATCATTTTTCCCCCAAGTAACCCCTACCATCAGAGATAATAGATGGAAACTAGGGGTAGATCTATGGGCAAAGATACAAACAGACACCACAATGCTTAGTGACAACAAACAAACACATAAAACAACAACCCACAAGCCAATAAACAGATGATCTCTTCCACAAGCCCCCAGTCCCTACCACAGATACAACACATGGAACTCAATAAGCATCCCACTCCTCACTGCCGTGACATCCTAGCCACTTGACTAAAGCAATGACAGAGGAAAAAATCTATACCATGAGAGATCCAGACAGAGTCACATGAAGTAAGCAAGATCAGTCACCATAATCAAAGGTCTTGGGAGTTGAAGTGAACAGACAGTAGCCCCTCAGCAACAAACCAATACACAGCCAATAAACTCATGAGATCAATCATCACATCCCCCAGTCCCTACCTTGGTAGATCACAAACCTCAAACCCCACGGCAGTGTGCCCTTCACTCCATGTCAGGCGTGGTAAGGCGATCAATTAGGACGGGTCACATGAAGACAAGAAGCAACTAGAAAACCGATAACTATCCTCCCGCTCATCTCCCAGTCTCTAACTCAGCTGGTTATCGGACCACTATTCCCCAGAGCAGTGACTCCCCAATCACTCCTGGCAGAGATGGCTCAAAACCACCCTCATATCGAGTCACATGAGGATCACACGACCAATCAACACAAGAAAATCGACTGTAGAAGATCCGCGACCTTGAGGCTAAACAGGAATTTATGGGCTCACCAATCATATAAAAATATACAATATTTCAAAAAGAATTGCTGAGCCCAAATCATAAAATCAATATTTAGCCCAAAACCGTAAGCCCACCCGGGACCCACATCGTAATGGCTGACTATTCTTCAATGCCAAGCCCACGAAACAAATGCCCACAATTGAAAGTGGTGGGAAACCGTAGGCCCAACGGGACCCACAGCCCAATACTAACACAAAAAGAAACCATCACCATATGGCAACACCAATAAACCCACTTGCTAGCCATAAACCAAGTGGGCCCCACCAGCAACCCAATCTTTAAACTTCCACCAATGCCCAATTGATAATAAAATTTTCCACTGTTATAAACATTGTGGGCTCCACACGGCACACCAAATATATATATAATATATATAAAAGATAGCCTTCTGAAATTCCAAAATAGTGCCAGCTGCACTACACCCCTCCAAACACAATACTATATTTTAATCAAAACCAGCCCACAGAATTTAAAACCAGTCTCGAAGAAAACAAAACAAATCAAATACCAGGTAAGAGTGGCGGGAATGTGTACAGCTATTCCACGCTCAAGAACTCACATGAAGCTCACTCGTCCCCTCAAATTTGCCATTGAACCCCATACAACATCACGTCTGAACCAAGCCAGCGAACAGAACGGCGCAGGCTAAGCGTGAATTTCATACGTCTCCACAGAAAACCAACCAGACCATGCCGCAGCACAACGAGGCACCCAAGAATGAGCATAACCCCGTCAAACCACCAACACACTGCATCTTTCTCAACACAATGGCAAAAGAAATCTCACGGCCCCAAGCTACAACAGCTAACTCACTATAACAATGGCTCCGTATCCCATCACCGGTGTAAAACTCGACGGAAAGCAAACCAGCAACGGTGAACTTATACCAGCGGCGGAAATGATCCCCACGCCGGAAAACCACCCGTAAACACACTATTACGTGAAACCCACCGCATAAAACAAATCCCTCACCACTACAGTGCCGAATCGCTGCCATGGATGGATTCCAACCAGAACAAACTCCGGCTTCGAAAAGACCGGGAGTAACAACTTCCTACCATGATCGAAACTTCCCATCTTGAAGAACCCAAGGTGGACAGAACAGACATGAATAGGAAACACTCCAACCAATATATGAAATATATGGCTGTATCAAATGATGCACTGGAACCAGCACCGTAACACAAACTCACAAAACTCTGTAACTACACGTTTGAAAAGCCAGAGATGACCACGACCCCGGCACTGCAAAACCAGAGAGCTTCGCCAGAGCTAGAATCCAGAATCCAGCCACCAGAGTCACAAACGATACTTCACCACTACTAGAACCCAGATAGGACCCAGCAAAGGTAAAAGAGAAACTCTCATGTTAACTCCATATTCACGACAGCAACGAACCCAAAACATTTCAAAACCCTCCTAAATTTCTTGGACCAAAAAATAGACCAGATTCAGTAACAAACACAGCACCACCCAAACTAGACAAAAAAATTGATAAGGGACCCTCAAACCTCCATGCGTAACAACGGATGGAGCATTCTCTCTCTAGATTCTAGATACTTACCATTTCTCATGCATTCGGGTTCGAACACTCGAACACCTATACGGATTCTCCTGCATAGTGGCAGATATCTAAATACGGTGTTTACTTACCATTTCTCATGCATTAGGGTTCGAACACTCGAACACCTATACGAATTCTCCTGCATAGTGGCAGATATGTAAATACGGTGATTGCTTACCATATCTAATGCGTTGGGGTTCGAACACTCAAACAGCTATTACGGATTCCCTTGTATGGAGGCAGATATGTAAATACGGTGTTTGCTTACCATTTCTCATGCATCAGGGTTCGAACACCCGAACACTCGAACACCTATACGGATTCTCCTACATGGTGGCAGATATGGAAATACGGTGTTTACTTACCATTTCTCATGCATTAGCGTTCAAACACTCGAACACCTATATGCATTATCCTGCATGATGGCAGATATGTAAATACGGTGTTTATTTACCATTTCTCATGCATTATGGTTCGAACAATCGAACACCTATACGGATTTTCCTGCATAGTGGCAGATATGTAAATACAGTGTTTACTTACAATTTCTCATGCATTACGGTTCAAACACTTGAACACCTATACGGATTCTCCTGCATAGTGGCAGGTATGTAAATACGGTGTTTACTTACCAATTCTAATGCATTAGGGTTCGAACACTCGAACAACTATACAGATTCCCCTGCAGAGTGGCAGATCTGAAAATACAGTGTTTGCTGACCATTTCTCATGCATTAGGGTTCGAACACTCGAATACTCGAACACCTATACGGATTCTCCTGCATGGTGGCAGATATGTAAATACGGTGTTTACTTACCATTTCTCATGCATTAGGGTTCGAACAGTCGAACACCTATACGGATTCTCCTGCATAGTGGCAGATATGTAAATACGGTGTTTACTTACCATTTCTCATGCATATGGATTCTCCTGTATCGTGGCAGATATGTAAATACGGTGTTTACTTACCATATCTCATGCATTCGGGTTCGAACACTAGAACACCGATATGGATTCTCCTGCATAGTCGCAGATATCTAAATACGGTGTTTATTTACCATTTCTCATGCATTAGGGTTCGAACACTCGAGCACCTATACGGGTTCTCCTGCATAGTGGCAGATATGTAAATACGGTGTTTGCTTACCATATCTAACGCATTAGGTTTTGAAAACTCGAACACTCGAACACCTATACGGATTCTCCTGCATGGTGGCAGATATGTAAATACGTTTTTGACTTACCATTTCTCATGCATTAGGGTTCGAACACTCGAACACCTATACGGATTCTCCTGCATAGCGGCAGATATGTAAATACGGTGTTTACTTACCATTTTTCATGCATTAGGGTTCGAACACTCGAACACCTAAAAGGATTCTGCTGCATAGTGGCAGATATGTAAATACAGTGTTTTCTTACCAATTCTCATGCATCAGGATTCGAACACCCGAACACTCGAACACCTATACAGATTCTCCTGCATAGTTGCAGATATGTAAATACGGTGTTTACTTACCATTTAACATGCATTAGGGTTCGAACACTCGGACACCTATACGGATTCTCCTGCATAGTGGCGGATATGTAAATACGGTCTTTACTTTTCATTTCTCATGCATTAGGCTTTGAACAATCGAACACTTATACGGATTATCCTGCGTGGTGGCAGATATGTAAATACGGTGTTTGCTTACCAGTTCTAATGCATTAGGGTTCGAACACTGGAAGACCTATACGAATTCTCCTGCATGGTGGCAGATATGTAAATACGGTGTTTGCTTACCACTTCGCATGCACTAGGGTTCGAACACTCGAACACCTATACGGATTCTCCAGCATAGTGGCAGATATGTAAATACGGTGTTCACTTACCATTTCTAATGCATTAGGGTTCGAACACTCGAACACCAATACGGATTCCCCTGCATAGTGGCAGATATGTAAATACGGTGTTTACTTACCATTTCTCATGCATTAGGGTTCGAACACTCGAACACCTATACGGATTCCCCTGTATAGTGGCAGATATGCAAATACGGTGTTGGCTTACCATTTCTCATGCATTAGGGTACGAACACTAGAACACTCGAACACCTATACGGATTCTCCGGCATGGTGGCAGATATGTAAACATGGTGTTTACTTACCATTTCCCATGCATTAGGGTTCGAACACTCGAACACCTATACGCATTCTCCTACATGATGGCAGATACGTAAATACGGTTTTTACTTACCATTTCTCATGCAATAGGGTTCGAACACTCGAACAACTATACGGATTCACCCGCATAGTGGCAGATATGTAAATGCGGTGCTTAATTACCATTTCTCATGCATTAGGGTTCGAACACTCTAACCCTCAAACACCTATACGAATTCTCCTGCATGGTGGCAGATATGTAAATACAGTGTATACTTACCATTTCCCATGCATTAGGGTTCGAACACTCGAACACCTATACGGATTCTTCTGCATAGTGGCAGATATGTAAATACGGTGTTTACTTACCAATTCCCCTGCATTAGGGTTCGAACACTCGAGCATCTATGCGGATTTTCCTACATAGTGGCAGATATGTAAATACGGTGTTTGCTTGCCATTTCTAATGCATTTGGGTTTGAACACTCGAACACCTTTACGGATATTCCTGCAAGGTGGCCGATATCTAAATACGTTTTTTTCTTGCCATTTCTCATGCATTAGGGTTCGAACAATCGAACAACTATACGGATTCTCCTGCATAGTGGCAGATATGTAAATACGGTGTTTACTTGCCATTTCTCATGCATTAGGGTTCGAACACTCGAACACCTATACGGATTCTCCTGCATAGTGGCAGATACGCAAATACGGTGTTTACTTACCATTTCTCATGCATTAGGCTTCGAGCACTCGAACACCTATTACGGATTCTCCTGTATAGAGGCAGATATGTAAATACGGTGTTTGCTTACCATTTCTCTTGCATCAGGGTTCGAACACCTGAACACTCGACCATCTATACGGATTCTCCTACATGGTGGCAGATATGTAAATACGGTGTTTACTTACCATTTCTCATGCATTAGCGTTCGAACGCGGCAAATATGTAAATATGGTGTTTACTTACCGTTTCTCATGCATTAGGGTTCGAAAACTCGAACACCTATACGGATTCTCCTGCATAGTGGCAGATATGTAAATACGGTGTTTACTTACCATTTCTCATGCATTAGGGTTCGAACACTCGAACACCTATACGGATTCTCCTGCATAATGGCAGATATGAAAATACGGTGTTTGCTTACCATTTCTCATGCATTGGGGTTCGAACACTCGAACACCAACACGGATTCTCCTGCATGGTGGCAGATATGTAAGTACGTTGTTTACTTACCATTTCTCATGCATTAGGGTTCGAACTATCGAACACCTATACGGATTCTCCCGCATAGTGACAGATATTTAAATATGGTGTTTACTTTCCATTTCTCATGCACTGGGGTTCGAACAATTGAACACCTCTACGGATTCTCTTGCATAGTGGCAGATATGAAAATACGGTGTTTATTTACCATTTCTCATGCATTAGGGTTCGAACACTCGAACAATCGAACTCCTATACGGATTCTCCTGCATCGTGGCAAATATGTAAATACGGTGTTTACTCACCATTTCTCATGCATTGGGGTTCGAACACTCGAACACCTATACGGATTCTCCTGCATAGTGGCAGATATGTAAATACGGTGTTTCCTTACCATTTCTAATGCAGTAGGGTTCGAACACTCGAATACTCGAACACCTATACGAATTCTGCTGCATTGCGGCAGATATGTAAATACGTTTTTTACTTACCATTTCTCAAGCATTAGGGTTCGAATACTTGAACACTTATACGGATTCTCCTGCATAGTGGCAGATATGTAAATACGGTGTTTACTTACCAATTCTCATGCATTAGGTTTCGATAACTCGAACACGTATACAGATTCCCTTGCATAGTGGCAGATTTGTAAATACGGTGTTTGCTGACCATTTCTCGTGCATTAGGGTTCGAACACTCGAACACCTATACGGATTCTCCTGCATGGTGGCAGATATGTAAATACTGTATTTACTTACCATTTCTCATGCATTAGGGTTCGAACACTCGAACACCTATACGGATTCCCTTGCATAGTGGCAGATATGTAAATACAGTGTTTACTTTCCATTTCTCATGCATTAGGGTTTGACACTCGAACACTTATACGGATTATCCTACATAGCAGCAGATATGTAAATACGGTGTTTGCTTTCCGTTTCTGATGCATTAGGGTTCGAACACTCGAACAATCGAACACCTATACAGATTCTCCTGCATGGTGGCAGATATGTAAATACGATGTTTACTTTCCATTTCTCATGCATTAGGGTTCGAACACTCGAACACCTATACGGATTCTCCTGCATAGTGGCACATCTGTAAATACGGTGTTTACTTACCATTTCTCATGCATTAGGGTTCGAACACTCGAACACTTATACGGATTCCCCTTCATTGTGGCAGATATGTAAATACGGTGTTTGCTTCCCATTTCTAATGCATTAGGGTTCGAACACTCGAACACCTGAACACCTATACGGATTCTGCTGCATGGTGGCAAATATGTAAATACGTTTTTTACTTACCATTTCTCAAGCATTAGGGTTCGAACACTTAAACACCTATACGGATTCCCCTGCATAGTGGCAGATATGTAAATACGGTGTTTACTTACCATTTCTCATGCTTTAGGGTTCAAACACTAGAACACCTATACGGATTCTCCTGCATAGTGACAGATATGTAAATACGGTGTTTACTTACCATTTCTCATGCATTAGGGTTCGAACACTCGAACACCTATTACGGGTTCCCCTGTACAGAGGCAGATATGTAAATGCGGTGTTTGCTTACCATTTCTCATGTATCAGGGTTCAAACACCCGAACACTCGAAGACCTATACGGATTCTCCTGCATGGTGGCAGATATGTAAATGCGGTGTTTACTTATCATTTCTCATGTATTAGCGTTCGAACACTCGAACACCTATACGCATTCTCCTGCATGATGGCATATATGTAAATACGATGTTTACTTACTATTTCTCATGCATTCGGGTTCGAACACTCGAACACGTATACGGATTCTCTGGCATAGTGGCAGATATTTAAATACGGTGTTTACTTACCATTTCTCATGCATAAGGATTCAAACAATTGAACACCGATACGGATTTCCCTGCAAAGTGGTAGATATGTAAATACGGTAGTTGCTTACCTGTTCTCATGCATTAGGGTTCAAACACTCGAACACCTAAACGGATTCTCCTCCGTGGTGGCAGATATGTAAATACGGATTTTCTTATACGGATTTTCATGCATTAGGGTTCGAACACTCGAAGACCTATACGGATTTTCCTGCATGGTGGCAGATATGTAAATACGGTGTTTACTTACCATTTCTCATGCATTAGTGTTCGAACACTCGAACACCCATACGGATTCTCCTGCATAATGGCAGACATGTAAATACGGTGTTTGCTTACCATTTCTCATACATTAGGGTTCGAACACTTGAACACCTATATGCATTCTCCTGCATAGTGGCAGATATTTAACACGGTGTTTACTTACCATTTCTCGTACATTATGGTTCGAACACTCGAACACCTATACGGATTCCCCTGCATAGTGGCAGATATGCAAATACGGTGTTTGCTTACCATTTCTCATGCATTAGGGTTCAAACACTCGAACGCCAATGCGGATTACCCTGCATGGTGGCAGATATGTAAATACGGTGTTTACTTACCGTTTCTCATGCAATAGGGTTCGAAAACCCGAACACCTATACGGATTCTCCTGCATAGTGGCAGATATGTAAATATGGTGTTTACTTTCCATTTCTCATGCATTAGGGTTTGAACACTCGAACACTTATACGGATTATCCTGCATAGTGGCAGATATGTAAATACGGTATTTGCTTACCATTTCTCATGCATTAGGGTTTGAACACTCGAACACCTATATAGATTCTCCTGCATGGGGGCAAATATGTAAATACGGTGTTTACTTACCATTTCTCAGGCATTAGGGTTCGAACACTCGAGCACCTATACGGATTTCCTGCATAGTGGCAGATATGTAAAAACGGTGTTTGCTTACCATTTCTCATGCATTGGGGTTCGAACACTGGAACAGTCGAACACTCATACGGATTCTCCTGCATGGTGGCAGATATGTAAATACGTTGTATACTTACCATTTCTCATGCATTAGGGTTCGAACAGTCGAACACCTATAGCATTCTCCTGCACAGTGGCAGATATGTAAATACGGTGTTTACTTTCCATTTCTCATGCAATGGGGTTCGAACAATCGATCACCTATACGGATTCTCCTGCATAGTGGCAGATATGTAAATTCAGTGTTTACTTACCATTTCTCATGCATTCGGGTTCGAACACTCGAACACCTGTACGTATTCTCCTGCATGGTGGAAAATATGTAAAAACGGCGTTTACTTACCATTTCTCATGCATTAGGGTTTGAACACTCGAACACCGGTACGGATTCTCCTGCATAGTGGCAGATATGTAAATACGGTGTTTACTTACCATTTGTCATGCATTTGGGTTCGAGCACTCGAACACCTATACGGATTCTCCTGCATGATGGCAGATATGTAAATACGGTGTGTGCTTACCATTTCTCATGCATTGGGGTTCGACTACTCGAACACTCGAACACCTATACGGATTCTCCTGCATGGTGGCAGATTTGTAAGTACGTTGTTTACTTACCATTTCTCATGCATTAGGGTTCGAACTATCGAACACCTATACGGATTCTCCTGCATAGTGACAGATATTTAAATATGGTGTTTATTTTCCATTTCTCATGCACTGGGGTTCGAACAATTGAACACCTATACGGATTCTCTTGCATAGTGGCGGATATGAAAATACGGTGTTTACTTACCATTTCTCATGCGTTAGGGTTCGAACACTCGAACACTCGAACTCCTATACGGATTCTCCTGCATCGTGGCAAATATGTAAATACGGTGTTTACTCACCATTTCTCATGCATTGGGGTTCGAACACTCGAACACCTATGCGGATTCTCCTGCATAGTGGCCAATATGTAAATACGGTGTTTACTTACCATTTCTCAAGCATTCGGGTTCGAACACTCAAACACCTATACGAATTCTTCTGCATAGTGGCAGATATGTAAATACAGTGTTTACTTTCCATTTCTCATGCATTAGGGTTCGAACACTCGAACACCTATACAGATTCTCCTGCATGGTGGCAGATATGTAAATACGGTGTTTACTTACCATTTCTCATGCATCAGTGTTCGAACACTCGAACACCTATTACGGATTCCCCTATATAGAGGCAGATATGCAAATACGGTGTTTGCTTACCATTTCTCATGCATTAGGGTACGAACACTAGAACACTCGAACACCTATACGGATTCTCCGGCATGGTGGCAGATATGTAAACATGGTGTTTACTTACCATTTCCCATGCATTAGGGTTCGAACACTCGAACACCTATACGCATTCTCCTACATGATGGCAGATACGTAAATACGGTTTTTACTTACCATTTCTCATGCAATAGGGTTCGAACACTCGAACAACTATACGGATTCACCCGCATAGTGGCAGATATGTAAATGCGGTGCTTAATTACCATTTCTCATGCATTAGGGTTCGAACACTCTAACCTCAAACACCTATACGAATTCTCCTGCATGGTGGCAGATATGTAAATACAGTGTATACTTACCATTTCCCATGCATTAGGGTTCGAACACTCGAACACCTATACGGATTCTTCTGCATAGTGGCAGATATGTAAATACGGTGTTTACTTACCAATTCCCCTGCATTAGGGTTCGAACACTCGAGCATCTATGCGGATTTTCCTACATAGTGGCAGATATGTAAATACGGTGTTTGCTTGCCATTTCTAATGCATTTGGGTTTGAACACTCGAACACCTTTACGGATATTCCTGCAAGGTGGCCGATATCTAAATACGTTTTTTTCTTGCCATTTCTCATGCATTAGGGTTCGAACAATCGAACAACTATACGGATTCTCCTGCATAGTGGCAGATATGTAAATACGGTGTTTACTTGCCATTTCTCATGCATTAGGGTTCGAACACTCGAACACCTATACGGATTCTCCTGCATAGTGGCAGATACGCAAATACGGTGTTTACTTACCATTTCTCATGCATTAGGCTTCGAGCACTCGAACACCTATTACGGATTCTCCTGTATAGAGGCAGATATGTAAATACGGTGTTTGCTTACCATTTCTCTTGCATCAGGGTTCGAACACCTGAACACTCGACCATCTATACGGATTCTCCTACATGGTGGCAGATATGTAAATACGGTGTTTACTTACCATTTCTCATGCATTAGCGTTCGAACGCGGCAAATATGTAAATATGGTGTTTACTTACCGTTTCTCATGCATTAGGGTTCGAAAACTCGAACACCTATACGGATTCTCCTGCATAGTGGCAGATATGTAAATACGGTGTTTACTTACCATTTCTCATGCATTAGGGTTCGAACACTCGAACACCTATACGGATTCTCCTGCATAATGGCAGATATGAAAATACGGTGTTTGCTTACCATTTCTCATGCATTGGGGTTCGAACACTCGAACACCAACACGGATTCTCCTGCATGGTGGCAGATATGTAAGTACGTTGTTTACTTACCATTTCTCATGCATTAGGGTTCGAACTATCGAACACCTATACGGATTCTCCCGCATAGTGACAGATATTTAAATATGGTGTTTACTTTCCATTTCTCATGCACTGGGGTTCGAACAATTGAACACCTCTACGGATTCTCTTGCATAGTGGCAGATATGAAAATACGGTGTTTATTTACCATTTCTCATGCATTAGGGTTCGAACACTCGAACAATCGAACTCCTATACGGATTCTCCTGCATCGTGGCAAATATGTAAATACGGTGTTTACTCACCATTTCTCATGCATTGGGGTTCGAACACTCGAACACCTATACGGATTCTCCTGCATAGTGGCAGATATGTAAATACGGTGTTTCCTTACCATTTCTAATGCAGTAGGGTTCGAACACTCGAATACTCGAACACCTATACGAATTCTGCTGCATTGCGGCAGATATGTAAATACGTTTTTTACTTACCATTTCTCAAGCATTAGGGTTCGAATACTTGAACACTTATACGGATTCTCCTGCATAGTGGCAGATATGTAAATACGGTGTTTACTTACCAATTCTCATGCATTAGGTTTCGATAACTCGAACACGTATACAGATTCCCTTGCATAGTGGCAGATTTGTAAATACGGTGTTTGCTGACCATTTCTCGTGCATTAGGGTTCGAACACTCGAACACCTATACGGATTCTCCTGCATGGTGGCAGATATGTAAATACTGTATTTACTTACCATTTCTCATGCATTAGGGTTCGAACACTCGAACACCTATACGGATTCCCTTGCATAGTGGCAGATATGTAAATACAGTGTTTACTTTCCATTTCTCATGCATTAGGGTTTGACACTCGAACACTTATACGGATTATCCTACATAGCAGCAGATATGTAAATACGGTGTTTGCTTTCCGTTTCTGATGCATTAGGGTTCGAACACTCGAACAATCGAACACCTATACAGATTCTCCTGCATGGTGGCAGATATGTAAATACGATGTTTACTTTCCATTTCTCATGCATTAGGGTTCGAACACTCGAACACCTATACGGATTCTCCTGCATAGTGGCACATCTGTAAATACGGTGTTTACTTACCATTTCTCATGCATTAGGGTTCGAACACTCGAACACTTATACGGATTCCCCTTCATTGTGGCAGATATGTAAATACGGTGTTTGCTTCCCATTTCTAATGCATTAGGGTTCGAACACTCGAACACCTGAACACCTATACGGATTCTGCTGCATGGTGGCAAATATGTAAATACGTTTTTTACTTACCATTTCTCAAGCATTAGGGTTCGAACACTTAAACACCTATACGGATTCCCCTGCATAGTGGCAGATATGTAAATACGGTGTTTACTTACCATTTCTCATGCTTTAGGGTTCAAACACTAGAACACCTATACGGATTCTCCTGCATAGTGACAGATATGTAAATACGGTGTTTACTTACCATTTCTCATGCATTAGGGTTCGAACACTCGAACACCTATTACGGGTTCCCCTGTACAGAGGCAGATATGTAAATGCGGTGTTTGCTTACCATTTCTCATGTATCAGGGTTCAAACACCCGAACACTCGAAGACCTATACGGATTCTCCTGCATGGTGGCAGATATGTAAATGCGGTGTTTACTTATCATTTCTCATGTATTAGCGTTCGAACACTCGAACACCTATACGCATTCTCCTGCATGATGGCATATATGTAAATACGATGTTTACTTACTATTTCTCATGCATTCGGGTTCGAACACTCGAACACGTATACGGATTCTCTGGCATAGTGGCAGATATTTAAATACGGTGTTTACTTACCATTTCTCATGCATAAGGATTCAAACAATTGAACACCGATACGGATTTCCCTGCAAAGTGGTAGATATGTAAATACGGTAGTTGCTTACCTGTTCTCATGCATTAGGGTTCAAACACTCGAACACCTAAACGGATTCTCCTCCGTGGTGGCAGATATGTAAATACGGATTTTCTTATACGGATTTTCATGCATTAGGGTTCGAACACTCGAAGACCTATACGGATTTTCCTGCATGGTGGCAGATATGTAAATACGGTGTTTACTTACCATTTCTCATGCATTAGTGTTCGAACACTCGAACACCCATACGGATTCTCCTGCATAATGGCAGACATGTAAATACGGTGTTTGCTTACCATTTCTCATACATTAGGGTTCGAACACTTGAACACCTATATGCATTCTCCTGCATAGTGGCAGATATTTAACACGGTGTTTACTTACCATTTCTCGTACATTATGGTTCGAACACTCGAACACCTATACGGATTCCCCTGCATAGTGGCAGATATGCAAATACGGTGTTTGCTTACCATTTCTCATGCATTAGGGTTCAAACACTCGAACGCCAATGCGGATTACCCTGCATGGTGGCAGATATGTAAATACGGTGTTTACTTACCGTTTCTCATGCAATAGGGTTCGAAAACCCGAACACCTATACGGATTCTCCTGCATAGTGGCAGATATGTAAATATGGTGTTTACTTTCCATTTCTCATGCATTAGGGTTTGAACACTCGAACACTTATACGGATTATCCTGCATAGTGGCAGATATGTAAATACGGTATTTGCTTACCATTTCTCATGCATTAGGGTTTGAACACTCGAACACCTATATAGATTCTCCTGCATGGGGGCAAATATGTAAATACGGTGTTTACTTACCATTTCTCAGGCATTAGGGTTCGAACACTCGAGCACCTATACGGATTTCCTGCATAGTGGCAGATATGTAAAAACGGTGTTTGCTTACCATTTCTCATGCATTGGGGTTCGAACACTGGAACAGTCGAACACTCATACGGATTCTCCTGCATGGTGGCAGATATGTAAATACGTTGTATACTTACCATTTCTCATGCATTAGGGTTCGAACAGTCGAACACCTATAGCATTCTCCTGCACAGTGGCAGATATGTAAATACGGTGTTTACTTTCCATTTCTCATGCAATGGGGTTCGAACAATCGATCACCTATACGGATTCTCCTGCATAGTGGCAGATATGTAAATTCAGTGTTTACTTACCATTTCTCATGCATTCGGGTTCGAACACTCGAACACCTGTACGTATTCTCCTGCATGGTGGAAAATATGTAAAAACGGCGTTTACTTACCATTTCTCATGCATTAGGGTTTGAACACTCGAACACCGGTACGGATTCTCCTGCATAGTGGCAGATATGTAAATACGGTGTTTACTTACCATTTGTCATGCATTTGGGTTCGAGCACTCGAACACCTATACGGATTCTCCTGCATGATGGCAGATATGTAAATACGGTGTGTGCTTACCATTTCTCATGCATTGGGGTTCGACTACTCGAACACTCGAACACCTATACGGATTCTCCTGCATGGTGGCAGATTTGTAAGTACGTTGTTTACTTACCATTTCTCATGCATTAGGGTTCGAACTATCGAACACCTATACGGATTCTCCTGCATAGTGACAGATATTTAAATATGGTGTTTATTTTCCATTTCTCATGCACTGGGGTTCGAACAATTGAACACCTATACGGATTCTCTTGCATAGTGGCGGATATGAAAATACGGTGTTTACTTACCATTTCTCATGCGTTAGGGTTCGAACACTCGAACACTCGAACTCCTATACGGATTCTCCTGCATCGTGGCAAATATGTAAATACGGTGTTTACTCACCATTTCTCATGCATTGGGGTTCGAACACTCGAACACCTATGCGGATTCTCCTGCATAGTGGCCAATATGTAAATACGGTGTTTACTTACCATTTCTCAAGCATTCGGGTTCGAACACTCAAACACCTATACGAATTCTTCTGCATAGTGGCAGATATGTAAATACAGTGTTTACTTTCCATTTCTCATGCATTAGGGTTCGAACACTCGAACACCTATACAGATTCTCCTGCATGGTGGCAGATATGTAAATACGGTGTTTACTTACCATTTCTCATGCATCAGTGTTCGAACACTCGAACACCTATTACGGATTCCCCTATATAGAGGCAGATATGTAAATACGATGTTTGCTTACCATTTCTCATGCATCAGGGTTCGAACACCCGAACACTCGAACACCTATGCGGATTCTCCTGCATGGTGGCAGATATGTAAATACGGTGTTTACTTACCATTTCTTGTGCATTAGCGTTCGAACACTCGAACACCTATACGCTTTCTCCTGCATGATGGCAGATATGTAAATACGGTGTTTAGTTACCATTTCTCATGCATTAGGGTTTGGACACTCGAACACCTATACAGATTCTCCTGCATAGTGGCAGATATGTAAATACGGTGTTTTTTTTTTTTTTGGGTGAATAAGACATAAATAAAGACAAAAAATATACCAGAATACAAAGGGAATACCCCAGGCCCTACATCAACTATACAACAGACAACCAAACAAAATAAAGAGGCAAAAGAGGCAACACAGATCAAGCCAGCCAAAACACACTGTTCAGAATCCATATCCAGGAAATTGGGTGATTGAACACTGCGGCACCAACCGATATATGAAGCTAAAGACACCACAGACCCAAATCAATAAAGGCGGCAACATCTAAACCTAAAACACCAAAACCAGAATGATAAAACAGTAAAATCCTGTGCAGCAAACATTCAGGCACAAGCCTCCATACTAGCAAAGATCTTGAAACAAATGTAAAGATACGAAGTCTAGGCGAGATCACAAAAGCCCTAGTACTTCCCACTAGGGTGGGCAAAACCAAAATCTGTGTAAAGTAAAATAAAAACAACATAAAAGAAGACAACTTGTAATCAAAGAGGCGCATACAGCAGCCATCCTTCCATTGCAGCAAACCAAACTTCCTATCAACAACCCAGCGAGCAGTAGTAGCTAAAAACTGGGCAGCAGCGTGCACTTGAAAACTGGACAGCAAGGTAGTCAACATCACCTCAGGCACCACGGCATGACAGTCCGAGGTAGAGTAGTGATAACAAACATCCTCTAAACAAGATAGAATTTCCTGCCAATTACATAAAACAACAACCCTTATCAATGAAGCCCAACAACCCCCAATAAACAGGATGATACACACATTTATGAAACTTGCATCACTCGACCCACAGTATAGGATCTCACTACACTCGGAATTTGCTTCCTTAGCCTGCAAATAAAAAGATAATATATATACATGTTAGCATAGAAAACATGTGTAGACTAACTTCACTCAACCCACAAACAATCCAGAAGTGCTGTTGAAATGGCGTAACATTGTACACAGAATATATGACTCACATCACTCAACCCACTATTTCCAAAGAGTAGGCACCAACAACTGCACAGATGACAACAGTTAGAAAACCCCACATTTTATGGCTCACCAACACTCAACTCACTTGTGAGAAACTCACATCACTCAGCAGCCCTCCCAATACTAACAGTACGGGGCTTCAAGATAGAATCAGTCAGGTTCCATTGATCTAAGAACCATTCATCACTTGCAGATCTAGGTAAATTGCAAATAGACATTAGCCTGCCTCTAATCATTTGAACAATTGACTTGATAACAACTTCTTCAGGTTTCATTTCCTTGTTAAAAATTCTGTTGTTTCTTTCAATCCAGATTTGATAAACTGTACATAGCAGGGACAATCTAGTGGTTATGGCTTTCAAGACTTGCCACAACTCTCCCTAACAGCAACTTGAACAATGTCAGGCCAGAAAATATCAGGCCACTTCACATTACATTTTGCTTTAATAGCATCCCATACCTTTAGAGAAAAGATGCAATTAAAGAAAAGGTGGGAATCACTACTAGAATTAAGAGTTGGACCAATAAGGTACTTTCTTATGCTGGTAGAGCTTAGCTCATCCAAACTATTCTATTTTCCATGCAAGTCTATTGGTCATCTTTGTTCATCCTCCCTAAGAAGGTTGTTAGAGAAATTGAGAACTTGCTTAGGGCTTTTCTCTGGTCTGGTGTTGAGTTGAAGAAGCATAGTGCTAAAATTGCTTGGGAGAAGGTTTGTGCTCCAAGAACGAGGGTGGTCTGGGTTTTAAATCTCTAGAGGTTTGGAATAGAGCTGCTATTGCCAAACACATCTGGTTCCTGTTCTCGGGGGGTGATAGGTCGATGTGGTGCCATTGGTTAAATCCTATCTTCTCAGAGGTAGGAAGATACTTTCCCTTAGGAAGTCTATCTTTCCTCTCATCTTACATAAGATTGGGAATGGTAATGCTACTTTTTTGTGGCATGATAATTGGCATCCGGTGGGTTCTATTTGGGATAAATTTGGGGATAGGATTATCTATGATTCTGGGCTCTCTAGGGAGGCTAAAGTGAGCAATATTGTTGATGGGGATTCTTGGAATTGGCCTTTCCCTAACTCTTGGGATATCAGAGATCTTATTTCTTTGACTCCCTCATCCTTTAAACCTAGGTCTTCTAGTCTTGATATTCCAATCTGGACTCTTACCCATAATGGTGATTTCTCCATCCAATCTGTTTGGAACCTTTGGAGAGATAAATTTGAAAAGGTGGCCTGGTACAAATTGCTGTGGGGTCCATTTATTATTCCCAAAGTCAGTTTCATTTGCTGGATTGCTTTGCATGGCAGGCTTAATACTGGGGATAGGTTAGAATCTTTTGGTCTGAGTGATGACTTCAAGTGCTCTTTTTGCAATCACCAAACTGTAAATACGGTGTTTACTTATCATTTCTCATGCATTTGGGTTCGAACACTCAAACACCTATACGGATTCTCCTGCAGAGTGGCAGATATGTAAATACGGTGTTTATTTACCAGTTCTCATGCATTAGGGTTCGAACACTCGAACACCTACACAGATTCCCCTGCATAGTTGCAGATATGTAAATACGGTGTTTGCAGACCATTTCTCATGTATTAGGGTTCGAACACTCGAACACCTATCCGGATTCTCCTGCATGGTGGCAGATTTGTAAATACAGTGTTTACATACCATTTCTCATGCATTAGGATTCGAACACTCGAACACCTATACGGATTCTCCTGCATAGTGGCAGATATGTAAATACGGTCTTTACTTTTCCATTTCTCATGCATTAGGGTTTGAACACTCGAACACTTATACGAATTATCCTACATAGTGGCATATATGTAAATACGGTGTTTGCTTACCATTTCTCATGCATTAGGGTTCGAACAATCGAACACCTATACAGATTCTCCTGCATGGTGGCAGATATGTAAATACGGTGTTTACTTTCCATTTCTCATGCATTAGGGTTCGAACACTCGAACACCTATACGGATTCTCCTGCATAGTGGCAGATATGTAAATACGGTGTTGGCTTACCATTTCTCATGCATTGGGGTTCGAACACTCGAACACCTATACGGATTCTCCTGCATTGTGGTAGATATGTAAATACGGTGTTTGCTTACCATTTCTAATGCATTAGGGTTCGAACACTCGAACACTCGAACACCTATACAGATTCTCCTGCATGGTGGCAGATATGTAAATACGGTGTTTACTTACCATTTCTCATGCATTACGGTTCGAACACTCGAACACCTATAGCATTCTCCTGCACGATGGCAGATATGTAAATACGGTGTTCACTTACACTTGCTCATGCAATAGGGTTCGAACGCTCGAACACCTATACGGATTCTCCTGCATAGTGGCAGATATGTAAATACGGTGTTTACTTACCATTTCTCATGCATTAGGGTTCGGACACTCGAACACCTATACGGATTCTCCTGCATAGTGGCAGATATGTAAATCCAGTGTTTACTTACCATTTCTCATGCATTACGGTTCGAACACTCGAACACTTATACGGATTCCCCTGCATAGTGGCAGATATGTAAATACGGTGTTTGCTTACCATTTCTCATGCATTAGGGTTCAAACACTCGAACACCTATACAGATTCTCCTGCATGGTGGCGGATATGTAAATACGGTGTTTACTTACCATTTCTCATGCATTAGTGTTCGAACACTCGAACACGTATACGGATTCTAATGCATAGTGGCAAACATGTAAATACGGTGTTTACTCACCATTTCTCGTGCATTAGGGTTCGAACACTCGAACACCTATACGGATTCTCTTGCATAGTGGCAGATATGTAAATACGGTGTTTGCTTACCATTTCTCATGCATTAGGGTTCGAACACTCGAACACACTTATACGGATTCTCCTGCATGGTGGCTGATATGTAAATACGGTGTTTACTTATCATTTCTCATTCATTAGGGTTCAAACACTCGAACACCTATACGGGTTCTCCTGCATAGTGGTAGATATGTAAATACGGTGTTTACTTTCCATTTCTCATGCATTAGGGTTCGAACACTCGAACATCTATATGGATACCCCTGCATAGTGGCAGATATGTAAAAACGGTGTTTGCTTACCATTTCTCATGGATTAGGGTTCGAACACTCGAACACCTATACGGATTCTCCTGCATGGTGGCAGATATGTAAATACGGTGTTTTCTAACCATTTCTCATGCATTAGGGTCCGAACACTCGAACACCTATACGCATTCTCCTGCGTGATGGCAGATTTGTAAATTTGGTATTTTTTTTTTGGTGGGTAAGTCATAAATTAAAGACAAAAAACTTACACATTTACAAGGGGCATTCCCCAGGTAATACAATAAACCTCACGCCCCCCAAATGTGGGAGGGACTAAAACAAATTAAAAACTAAATATAATAACACTACAACATTACCCCACAAGATTAGAAAAATAAATTCAAAATTTGCCCATATATCATTTTTTAATCCCAAGTAACCCCTACCATAAAATGAATAGGTGGAAACTTGGGAATGATATATAGGCCAATAAACAACTTAATTAACTATTTTATTAACCAATTTCAGCTCAAAACCATAGCTGAACACACAAAATTGGCCACCCAATGAGTGGCGGGCCCCATCTCCAAACAAACCAATATACAAACCCAAAATGAAAAAATCAAAATTGGGTGGCCCCACCTGAAGTCCAAATCATTTAAACCAAAAACCAAGTGCTGGTTTTTAACCCAAAACCGTGAGCCAAAAAGTGCCCCGCTAATATATATAAATATATATTAAATAAATATATATTGATATATAGATGTCCCCACTTCCCCATGTGCTGCCGAAAGGAGACCCACGTGTGGTCCTTGAGCAGAGCAAAACATGGGTGATAGCAACAAGCAGCAACTTTGCAGCTGGTCCCTCTGTCCCAAAAGCGTCAACTTCCCATGCCCAAAACACGCGCCAACATCTGCGTGTAAACAACATCATCCTCACCAAACAGACCATCCACCATCGGCACCTGTGTTGGAGAATCTAGCACCAAAAAAACGGCAACTGGACAAACCAACACCGGACCCAAACTCCCAACTTCCGTAAACTAATAACGACGATGACCAAGGCAGAGCGAAAGCCGCCAGAAAAACCACACCGGAGAACCAGTGCACGTCAACCTCGCGCTGGAAACGAGATTAACAGCACCGCTAGGCCACCACCATGGACGGCAGAACCACCGACCTGGAACACTTGAACCAGAACCTCCATATACACCAGCTTGGAGATCCAGTCAAAAGAACCAGGACACACCGGCCTCGCCCGTGTCCAAGACACCTCCGGCGACGCGCCAGTGTCCATACCACAACAGCGCACCAGCGGCACACGATATCACCAGCAACAGCCACCAACCTTCGACAATCACTAGAAAGCCAGGAAGATAGGAGGAAAGAGCTTTACATCCGAGTGGTCGTCTGCAACAGACCACCGGTCAACACACACACACATCAGTTGCAACTCCAACGGAACTACAAACAAAGGACGTCACCCACACCACCACAGTGCCGAAACTCTGCCATGGATGGACTACGCACAGAACACACACCAGCTATACAAGACCGGTTGCAAGAGTTTCACACCATGATCAGAACAACCCATCTTGAAGAACCCAAGCTGGACAGAACATGCACGGATAGAACAACACTCCAACCAATAAATGAAAAACATATGGCCGTAACAAATGGTGCACAGGAAGTACACCATAACCCAATATTCACGACAGCAACGAACCCAGCACATTCCAGACCCTCCTAAATCTGGACAAAGATAGACCAAATTCAGTAACAACTATAGAACCACCAAAACCAGACAAAAAATCTGATAATGGACCCTCAAACCTCTATGGGTAACAACGGAAGGAAGCTCTCAACCTAATCCCCAATCTTTGCATATCCACTAAATAAATAAATAAATAAATATGGTGTTTACTTACCATTTCTCATGCATTAAGGTTCGAAAACTCGAACACCTATGCGGATTCTCCTGCATAGTGGAAGATATGTAAATACGATGTTTACTTACCATTTCTCATGCATTAGGGTTCAAACACTCGAACACTTATACGGATTATCCTACATAGTGGCAGATTTGTAAATACAGTATTTGCTTACCATTTCTCATGCATTAGGGTTCGAACACTCAAAGACCTATACGGATCCTCCTGCATAGTGGCAGATATGTAAATATGGTGTTTACTAACCATTTCTCATGCATTAGGGTTCGAACACTCAAACACCTATATGGATTCCCCTGCTTAGTGGCAGATATGTAAATACTGTGTTTGCTTAGCATTTCTCATGCATTAGGGTTCGAACACTCGAACACTCGAACACCTATACGAATTCTCCTGCATGGTGACAGATATGTAAATACGGTGTTTACTTACCATTTCTCATGCATTAGGATTCGAACACTCGAACACCTATGCGGATTCTCCCGCGTAGTGGAAGATATGTAAATACAGTGTTTACTTTGCATTTCTCATGCATTAGGGTTCGAACACTCGAACACCTATACGGATTCCCCGGTATAGTGGCAGATTTGTAAATACGGTGCTTGCTTACCATTTCTAATGCATTAGGGTTCGAACACTCGAACAGTCGAACACCTATACAGATTCTTCTGCATGGTGGCAGATATGTAAATACGGTGTTTACTTACCATTTCTCTTGCATTAGGGTTCGAACACTTGAAAACCTATACGCAATCTCCTGCATGATGGCAGATATGTAAATACGATGTTTTTTTTTTTGGGTGGGTAAGTCATAAATTAAAGACAGAAAACTTACACATTTACAAGGGGCATACCCCAGGTAGTACAAATAAAACCTCACGTGCCCCAAAAGTGGGGGGGACTAAAATACAAAGAAACTCACGCTGCCCCCCAAAGGAGGGAAACATTTACAGATAAAATAAATACCAAAAGAAAACTACTTAACACAACCCAAAACAGCAGGGTACTTCAACAAAAAGTAAAATTGCCCATATATTTTCCAAATAACCCCTACCATCCAGTAATAGATGGAAATTTGAAAAAATATATGGGCAAATTGAAAGAAACCAAATCCTCGTGCAAACCACGTTACAAATCTGAGACCCAAAACCCAAATCAGATGGGCTTTAAAAATTTCAAACCAAGTGTAGTGGCGGGCCCCAAAAATAACCCACGGCCAAAAACACATTCACCAGCCCAAAGACAAAACAAATCGTGGCCCCCAGTCATCACCAAAAGATGTTGAAATAATAAAATGGCTAGCCCCACGTGGAACTCCACTAACAACAAGTATATATAAAATATTTATATATACCAAAAAATCTCAAAAACCGTGTGCTAGTTTTGATCAAAACTGTGGGCCCAATTACTATCCACGTGAATCCACTACCCCATGTACCAACATCAATCAGCTCAACTTCCAATCAACAAATCTGTTCGGCGAGAATTTCAAGATAGAAGATTGAAACAAATACACAACCAAAACATGACGTGCCAAAATGAAACAACGCGTGGCTACACATCATCGTCTCCAATGACGGCTCAACCAAGATCACTGCCATCACGAACACAAAACATGCACCGACCATAGCGCCACCGACGGCCAGAGCCCATTAACCCAGATGCCACACAAAAAAAACGGCGTATACCGAGGTCAACCCAGACCAGCGGGTAACAGTGATGCCAAACCCACAAATGGCTCACAAAAACAGTGGCCAACATCGTCATTTCATTAGCTGTAAATCAAATAAATAAATACGGTGTTTACTTACCATTTCTCATGCATTAGGGTTCGAACACTCGAACACCTATACGGATTCTCCTGCATAGTGGCAGATATGTAAATACGGTGTTTACTTACCATTTCTCATGCATTAGGGTTCGAACACTCGAACACCTATACGGATTCTCCTGCATAGTGGAAGATATGTAAATACGATGTTTACTTACCATTTCTCATGCATTAGGGTTCGAAAACTCGAACACCTATACAGATTCCCCCGCTTAGTGGCAGATATGTAAATACGGTGTTTGCTTACCATTTCTCGTGATTAGGGTTCGAACACTCGAACACCTATACGGATTCTCCTGCATAGTGGCAGATATGTAAATACGGTGTGTACTTAACATTTCTCATGCATTAGGGTTCGAACACTCGAACACCTATACGGATTCTCCTGCATAGTGGCAGATTTGTAAATACAGTGTTTACTTACCATTTCTCATGCATTACTGTTCGAACACTCGAACACTTATACGGATTCCCCTGCATAGTGGCAGATATGTAAATACGGTGTTTTTTTTTTTTTTTTTTTATTTGAATTGGGTTTGGGGTTTCTTCTCCCATCATCAAATACGGTGTTTGCTTACCATTTCTCATGCATTAGGGTTCGAACACTCGAACACCTATACGGATTCTCCTGCATGGTGGCAGATATGTAAATACGGTGTTTACTTACCATTTCTCATGCATTAGTGTTCGAACACTCGAACACGTATACGGATTCTCCTGCATAGTGACAAATATGTAAATACGGTGTTTACTTAACATTTCTCGTGCATTAGAGTTCGAACACTCGAACACCTATACGAATTCTCCTGCATGGTGGCAGATATGTAAATACGGTGTTTGCTTACCATTTCTCATGCATTAGGGTTCGAACACTCGAACACCTATACGGATTCTCCTGCATGGTGGCCGATATGTAAATATGGTGTTTACTTGTCATTTCTCATGCATTAGGGTTTGAACACTCGAACACCTATACGGATTCTCCTGCATAATGGCAGATATGTAAATACGGTGTTTGCTTACCATTTCTCATGCATTAGGGTTCGAACACTCGAACACCTATACGGATTCTCCTGCATGGTGGCTGATATGTAAATACGGTGTTTTTTTTTTTTTTTTTGGGTAAGCAAGACATAAAATAAGAACAATAAAATGTACAAGTTTACAAGGGGCATACCCCAGGTACGCCCTACAACAAATAATAATCAACTACAAAATAACAACAGAAACTAATCACTGCACGCCCACCAACAACAAACACCCCGCAGAAACGAGATAACACCACATAAACAATACCCCCACTTTGCCCATATACCTTTTAGTCCCCAAGTACCCCTACCATGAAAGATAATAGATGGGAACTAGGGGTGAATATATGGGCAATAAACAAAAACACACTAACAAGGATAATAACACATCATACACACTCACAAAGCCACAACCCTCAAGCCGAATCAAAGGTGATAACCAACCCCGCAAACTGCCAGTCTCTGTTGTAGATAATCGTATGGAATCCAATAAGCAACCCACTCCTCACAACCATGACATCCAAGCCACTTAACTAAAGTCGTGACAGAGGAAAAAATCTATCCCACGAGAAATCACAACAAAGTCACATGAAGCTAGCACGATCAGCAACCATAATCCACGGTCTTAGGAGTTGTAGTGAAAATCAATAGCCCCACAGCAACAGACCAATACATAGCCAACAAAATCATGAGAGCAATCATCATATCCCCCAGTCCCTTCCTTGGTAGATCACAAGCCTCAAACCCCACGGCAGTGTGCCCATCACTCCATGTCAGGCGTGGCAATACGATCAATTAGGATGGGTCACATGAAGACGAGAAGCGACCAGAAAACCGGTAGCTATCCTCCCGCTCATCTCCAAGTCTCTAACTCGGCCAGATATCGAACCACTATTCCCCAAAGCAGTGACTCCCCAATCACCCTTGGTGGAGATGGCTCAAAACTGCCCTCGTATCAAGTCACGTGAGGATCACATGAGCAATCAATCACGAAGTAATCAACTATAAATAATCCGCTGCAAAGAGACTAAACAAAAGAAATTTTCCAAATAAAATCAAAGAGCCCAAAATAAAATATTTGAGCCCAATAACAAAACGCAGAAAACCCCCTGATTTCAGCACCTCTTATCACCATATGCAGCCCACTATTTCAAAAGCAAAGCCCAACCCACGTGCAAACCGTAGGCTACTCCAAAAAAAAAATAAATAAATAAACAAGACCAGCAGGAATAAAAATTTCTTCAAACCCCACGTGGTGACCTGCAATAAAACCAAACCACATGGTTGTAGAAAACCATGGGCTACCAAAACCGACGGGAAACTTGTAAAGCTTTGACCCACCTTTCAATGTGGTCTGCTGCACCACATAAAACATATATGTCCCTATATTATTGTCTATAACAGTCAATCACCCCAAACCACATGTGTTGGAATGGTAGGAAATAATGCCCAAACGCACCAATAGCGCGTCACCACCACTCCATCTTTTTTTTTTATTTATTTTTATTTTTTTATTTTTTTTTTGGGTGGGTAAGTCATAAATTAAAGACAAAAATTTACACATTTACAAGGGGCATACCCCAGGTAATACAAATAATCTCGCACTACCCCCCAAAGGAGGGAAAATTAAAACAAATACATGAAAAGACTAAAGATCACAACCCCATACCAGCAGGGTATCCAACGAATAAAGCATAAAATATTGAAATTGCCCATATATTCTTTTTTATCCCCCAGTAACCCCTATCATCCAAAATAATAGATAGAAACTAGGGAAAAAATATATGGGCAATATACAAAAATAACAGCAGGTCAAACCCACTTCACCATTACACCAAGAATTGGGCCCAAAAAGAGCACAACTAATGGCCCAAAAAACAAGAGCCCACGTGGCCCACCAAACACACCACAAAAATTCAGTGGGCCAAACATATAACCCACTTGGCTATACAAGACAACAACACAGATATACATATACACCTGCTTGATGTATACACATACACCCCCATAACCCACGTATTGTCCTAGAGCAGAGCAAAACGTGGGTGAAAGTGACAACCAACAGCTTTGCAGCTGGAACCTCTGCCCCAAATGGGTCAACTCCCAATGCCCATATCACGCGCCTACAGCTGCGTGTAACAACAAACAACCTCATCAAAAACCCTCCACTACACACCGCCGGAAAAACTCAGCACCGGAAACACCCAGTACCCCGTTAACCTCGTGCTGGGACTGAGATCAATGGCATCGTTAGGACACCACCATGGATGGCGGAACCACCGACCTGAATCAATGGAGACTGAATCTCCATAATCACCAGCTTGGAGATCCAGACCAGAAAAAAACAGGACACACCGGCCTCACCCCATGTATCCAAGACACATTGTCGGAGACGCACCAGTGTCCAAACCATAGCAGCGCCAACGTCACATGAATCACCAACGACGCAACCCGTGACTATCACCAGCCAACGGAACCACTAGTCAACTTTAACACGCCAGAAAATCCATTGCCGGCAGAGAACTCCGAAGAACAAGCCACCATTGAGGCAAATGGACAGAGCGAGCCACCAGCAAACTCAATAATCCAACCGAAGCACACGACCGGTACACCCAAAAATCGGGCGGCCAGCCACACCAACGTTGTAGAAACTAAAAACAATTAAAACAACCGAGCAGAGCCACACCAAAAAGGTGCAACCCACAGCCGGAGTCACCATCCCATAACACCCAGGTACACAAACCCAGCCACTGTTAACCGAACAGAATCACCAGCGAAGTCAATGCCAGAAGAAACTCCATGGCAACACCAGCAAGCACAACTCCGGTACATTAAAACTGGAGCTTAACAAACAGCCATAGTCTGAATCCTAACGTTGATGGTGCACTGGAACAGCACCTAAACTCATCAAACCCACTTAATAAATAACAAAACCAGCCTGAATCTAAGAAACCCAGACTGGTAGTCAAGATTTAACCTTGTCCTTCTCACACAGAACACTTTCTGCCTCATGGGTGAGGAAGATAACTAGAAAATAACACCATTTTCACACTGGGAGGAGCTTTCTCTCTCTAGAATCTAGAGAGAGAAGCTCTGTTTTCTTCCCCTCGGAGTTCCACTCCATCTTCTTCCTTGAGATTACTTCAAACCAAACATAGCCGAAGCTGCAGAAAACCGTCGGCCTGGCAACACCACTAATGACAATGTCGAGCCAACCCATTCCATCTTCGTCCAGTGAATGAACACTACAGAACAACTTGCAACCCACCCATCGGCCATTAATAACGTCCGGAGTGGTGAGAAAAGACGGTGTAATCCGAGAACAAAACCCAGCAGAATACCACATATCAGCTCCAAACTAGAATAGCCAAAGCCGAAATGCCCACCAGCGACGAGAAACAATAAAATGTGTACTCACCACCAGCGAAGAATAAACCGCCGGAGACCTGGAAAGCTACCAGCGGACTACACCGGTACCCAAACCCACTAGCACCACAGTGGAAGGAATACAACCCCACCATGAACGACGAGACCAAAACCTCCACGGAGCACAACCGATACCCATCTACAGTGAAGAAAAATCACCGTAGAACAACGCCCACGAGCTCAACTACTCCGACTTCTTGCCATCGAAAAACATCACCGATCCAACAACCCACTAACAACTGAGCTACCAGATGAGATATCCTCAGAGCAATAGTCAAAAGTCAAAACAAAGGGAAGAAAGTAGAGCCTCTCTCTCTAGAATCTAGAGAGAGAAAGCTCCCCCTCGACAGAAATGGCATACTGGTGCTATTCCGACCAGTTGGTTAGTTCCTGCACTCAATAATCTGAGTGTGAGTCAGCATGGTTCCAGGTATGTTTAGCATGGCTGAGAGGTGGACTGTTTCTTTGTCTCCACCTTTGTATCAAGGTCGGCTTCATGGAAGTTAACAATGTCTGACTTTCATTGCTGGTCTGGCGTATGGCCTAAAGCCGGGTGGTAAACCCGCGAGACCATGTGGGTGTTCATGCCGTTGCATCATGGTTCTGTTTTGGGTCACCACCAATTGGTCGTCAAGGGTTCGGCAAGGTGAGATGACTCACAGTTCAGCGAGGATGGGCTCTGCTTGTTTTTACAGGTTTGTCGTCCTCGGTTTGGGGTCGCCGGAGGTGTTGGATGTGGTTGTTGTAAAGGTGGTGAAACCTTCTTTTTGGTTGATGAGCCCTTTTTCTTATAAGCTTCACTGCCCAGATATTTGTGGGTATGTGTGTTTGTATCAGTGTTGTTATCCGGTTGGAAGGGTGGTTTGTTTCTTGTTGTCCATCCTTTGTCTCAAGGTTCTAATCCTTAATGCTAGAGTGTCCTTTGAGGTATTTGCTGGTGGATTGAGCTTCTGGGTTTGTCCAGGTTTGACTTCGGCGGTGGTAAGCCGATTAGTGCAGTTGGTGGTACGCGTCACCGGCGGGGATGGGTTGTTTTTTGGTGCCTTGTTGGGCTTGCAGCTGACGGTGTGGGTTATATGTTGCGCCGGAGGTGTGTTCCTTGACTAGGTTTGGCCTCCGGCAATGGTGTTCCAAGATGATGATGTTGTCACCACGCTGCCATGGGCGCGTGAAATGAGCATTGGAAACGTTGGGCAGAGTTACCAGCTGCAATTACGTCTTCTATCACGTGGGTTGATGTTTGGCCTGTGAATTATTTTAAGTGGATGTCAGCTGGAAAATGTAGCTTTTGGAGGCAACTAGTTGAGTTGAGCGGATCAGTTATAGTTGATGTTTTCATGATGATTGATCGTGTGATCCTCATGTGACTCGATACAAGGGTGGGTTTGAGCCATCTCTGCCAAGAGTGATTGGGGAGTCACTACTATGGGGATTAGTTGTTCAATAACTAGCCAAGTTAGAGACTGGGAGATGAGCGGGAGGATAGCTACGGGTTTTCTAGTTGCTTCTTGTCTTCATGTGACCTATCCTAATTGATCGTAGTGCCACGCCTGATATGGAGTGAAGGGCACGCTGTCGTGGGGGTTTGAGGCTTGTGATCTACCAAGGATGGGACTGGAGGGTGTGATGATTGCTCTCTTGATTTTGTTGGATATGTATTGGTTTGCTGCTGTGGGGCTATTGTTTTTTCGCTTCAACTCTCTAGACTGTGGCTTATGGCTGTTGATCGTGCTAGCTTCATGTGACTTTGCTGGGATTTCTCATGGGATAGATTTTATCATCCGGCATTACTTTGGTTAAGTGGCTTGGATGTCACAGCTGTGAGGAGTGGGTTGCTTATTGGATTCCATGTTTTGTTTGCAGCAAAGACTGGGGGCATGTGGGGTTGATTGTCATCTTTGTCTCGGCTTGAGAGTTGTTGCTTTGTTAGTGTGTCTGTTTTGTTTATTAGCTATGTGGTGTTTTTATGTATATCTTTGCCCATATATCTACCTCAAGTTCCTATCTATTGTCTTTGATGATAAGGGTTACTTGAGGACATTTGGATATATGGGCAAAGTTGGGTTATTGCTTTCAGTTTCTTGTTTACTCCCCTTTCTTAGGGGGGTGTAGTGGTAGTTTATGTTAGTTATATTTGTTTTTATTTTAATTGTTGTTGGGTGTGCCTGGGGTATGCCCCTTGTAAACTTGTAAATTTCATTGTCCTTATTTTATGACTTACTTACCCCCCCCCCCAAAAAAAAGTCAAAACAATGTGTGCAAACACTAAGCTAACACAGAAATCATGCTCACCCCAACTCAGATAAAAATAAGTTGAGAGGAGGAGCTAAACAAACTGGCCGGGACAGCACCAGAACACACCACCATGGATAACCCTTCTTCACCTCTGTAGAACAACATAACCAGCAGGACAAAACTCTGTCCAACACCGGCACAAGCTCAAAACCCCCTAAATCTGGATAAAAAGAGCCCAGGTTCAGTAACAACCCACAGCACCACCCAAACCAGACCAAGAATCTGATAAGGGACCCTCAGGACACCATGGGTAACAACAGAGGGAGCTTTCTCTCTCTAGAAGCTCTCAACCTAATCCCCTCTTTTATATTAAGTTACTTGTCTTTACTTTATGTTCATTTTAAAATACGGTGTTTACTTATCATTTCTCATGCATTAGGGTTCGAACACTCGAACACCTATATGGATTCTCCTGCATAGTGGCAGATATGTAAATACGGTGTTTACTTACCATTTCTCATGCATTAGGGTTCGAACACTCGAACACCTATACGGATACCCCTGCATAGTGGCAGATATATAAAAAACGGTGTATGCATACCATTTCTCATGGATTAGGGTTCGAACCCTCGAACACCTATACGGATTCTCCTGCATGGTGGCAGATATGTAAATACGGTGTTTACTTACCATTTCTCATGCATTAGGGTCCGAACACTCGAACACCTATACGCATTCTCCTGATGATGGCAGATTTGTAAATATGGTGTTTACTTACCATTTCACATGCATTAAGGTTCGAACACTCGAACACCTATGCGGATTCTCCTGTATAGTGGAAGATATGTAAATACGGTGTTTACTTACCATTTCTCATGCATTAGGGTTCGAACACTCGAACACCTATACGGATTCCCCTACATAGTGGCAGATATGTAAATACAGTGTTTGCTTACCATTTCTCATGCATTAGGGTTCGAACACTCGAAGACCTATACGGATCCTCCTGCATAGTGGCAGATATGTAAATACAGTGTTTACTTAACATTTCTCACGCATTAGGGTTCGAACACTCGAACACCTATACGGATTCCCCTGCATAGTGGCAGATATGTAAATACGGGGTACGGAGAGAGAGAGCTCCCTCCGTTGTTACCCTCGGAGTCTTTTGATGGTTTCCTTATCAGATTTTGTCTGGTT
Organism: Camellia granthamiana; assembly: GCA_036172215.1. Taxonomy (NCBI): domain Eukaryota; kingdom Viridiplantae; phylum Streptophyta; class Magnoliopsida; order Ericales; family Theaceae; genus Camellia; species Camellia granthamiana. Next base: position 67,446,575 of record CM069908.1, read on the forward strand.
TGGGTGGTACTGAGTGTTGTTGTTTTTGGTGCTCCTCCGACCAGTTGTTTTAGCTTCTATACTCATTCTTTGAGTATTAATGAGCATGTGAGTATGAGTCCGGGTGTTTATCCCTGGCCGTGTGTTGTGCATTTTCTCTCGGTTTCATGGAAGTTCAACATATCTAAGCTCCTCGTCCATCTATTCTCATGGCTGGCTGGGGGTGTTGCCTTAAGCCTGGTTTATACTCAGGTGACCTGTGAGTGTCCATGTTTGTTGCATCATGTTCTGGGTTGGGTCATCACGCCAATGTGGTCGTCAATGGTTCGGCTAGGTGGATTGGCTCACAGTTCAGCAAGACTGGATCTCTACTTGATTCACTGGTGTCATCCACGATTTTGGGTTGCTAGTGATGTTGGGGCTGCTATGTCCGGGTGAGATTGCTTAATGTTTACGTAAGGTGTGCTGGTTCGGTTCGCTGGTTTCACTACAGAGAAACGCTCCAGCCTCCTTGCTTTGAGGTTCTCGCCATTGGTGAGTTGTGTTGCTGTGGCGTGGCTATGATCGGCCATGGCGAGGTTCTTTTTTTGCTTATTTCCGTCAACGGTCTTCCGTCGCCGGTGATGCTGTTCGCTGGCTGTCTGTCTGGCTGATTGGCTGTGTGCTGTTTGTTTCTGCCGGCGCTGGGTTTGTATCCAACTCAGTCGCTGGTGGTGGTTTCTGGGTTCTGCAATTACACCGATGATCTGGTGTGTGCAGGTGATACATTTTTTGCAAGGTTTTTGCTGAGGTGTGTGCTCCATGCTTAGTGGTCGTGATTCACGCATTCCGTCAGTGGCTCTTTTCCGGTGCCGATGATATGGGTTCAGACTGTTGGCGCCGCTGCTACACCGGTGACGGTTATGGTGAAGCCTCGTCTGTGAGTCATTTCATCCGCGCGTGGCTATTGTCCTGATGTTGCGTGTTTCTTGTGCCTTCACGTGGGCCGACGTGATAGCCTGGTTTTGTTGGGCAATGTTATACAGCTATTATGTTGTAATTGTAATTGCTATAGGGCTGCTCACTTTACACGTGGCGCCTCTTAGTAATTTTGTATGAGTTGTTATTTTGGGCCCGCAGATTTTGTTAAACCAGCATGTGGTTTTTGGGTTATTTTATTGTTGCATTTGCCCATATATTTTTCCAATTTTTTTCTATTATCTCTGATGGTAGGGGTTAATTGGGGGATAAAATATATGGGCATTTAAATTTATACATGTTTTTTAGAAGTTATTTTAGTCCCCCTTTTTGAGGGACGGAGTGAATTTGTTGTATTACCTGGGGAATGCCCCTTGTAAATGTGTAAACTCTTATTTTTAATTTATGACTTACCCACCCAAAAAAATGTAAATACGGTGTTTGCTTAGCATTTCTCAAGCATTAGGGTTCGAACACTCGAACACCTATACGGATTCTTCTGCGTAGTGACAGATATGTAAATACGGTGTTTACTTACCATTTCTCATGCATTAGGGTTCGAACACTCGAACACCTATACGGATTCTCCTGCATAGTGGCAGAAATGTAAATACAGTGTTTACTTTGCATTTCTCATGCATTAGGGTTCGAACACTCGAACACCTATACGGATTCCCCGGTATAGTGGCAGATTTGTAAATACGGTGTTTGCTTACCATTTCTCATGCATTAGGGTTCGAACACTCGAACACTCGAACACCTATACGGATTCTTCTGCATGGTGGCAGATATGTAAATACGGTGTTTACTTACCATTTCTCATACATTAGGGTTCGAACACTCGAAAACCTGTACGCAATCTCCTGCATGATGGCAGATATGTAAATACGGTGTTTACTTACCATTTCTCATGCATTAGGGTTCGAACACTCGAAAACCTATATGCAATCTCCTGCATGATGGCAGATATGTAAATACGGTGTTTACTTACCATTTCTCATGCATTAGGGTTCGAACACTCGAACACCTATATGGATTCTCCTGCATAGTGGCAGATATGTAAATACGGTGTTGACTTACCATTTCTCATCCATTAGGGTTCGAACACTCGAACACCTATACGGATTCTCCTGCATAGGGAAAGATATGTAAATACGGTGTTTACTTACCATTTCTCATGCATTAGGGTTCGAAAACTCGAACACCTATACGGATTCCCCCGCTTAGTGGCAGATATGTAAATACGGTGTTTGCTTACCATTTCTCATGATTAGGGTTCGAACACTCGAACACCTATGCGGATTCTCCTGCATAGTGGCAGATATGTAAATACGGTGTGTACTTAATCACTATATAAACATAGTTGTTTTGCCTACCCTAGTGGGATGTACTAGGGGTTATGGGTTATATTCTCATCACCATTTCTGTGTGCTGCTCGTGCTAGGACACATACGGATTTGGGCGTGTGGCTTTTGGATTTTATGGACAGTTGTTTGTCTTGTGGGATGTTCTATATCTAATATGTTGCTGTTTGTGCTTCCTGGAGTGCATCTCGTTATGGCTGGCCTTACTTCCAGCAGTTTTGGTTTGCAAGAATGGCTGCTGTCAGCGTCTTTGTTTAGATTAATTTGGTGCGACTATGGTCTGCCTACCCTAGTGGGATGTACCAGGGGCGGTTTTTGCTTGGACTGGGTATACTGGTCAGATGGTGATCCTATATCGCTGGTTGTTGTTTTGTTCATTTCCCCTATCATCTTATGATATGGCATCTGAACATTACCTTTGCTTTACATCGCATGTTTTGATGTTTTCTGTTATGTTTTGGTTTTCTTTTTAGGTTTGTTTTGTTGGTTCGGTGTATAGTTGGTTTAGGGCTTGGGGTATTCCCCTCGTAATCTTGTATATCTTTTGTTTTATTTATGTCTTATTCACCCAAAAAAAAAAAAACAAAACAAAACAAAAAAACGATGTGTACTTACCATTTCTCATGAATTAGGGTTCGAACACTCGAACACGTATACGGATTCTCCTGTATAGTGGAAGATATGTAAATACGGTGTTTACTTACCATTTTTCATGCATTAAGGTTCGAACACTCGAACACCTATACGGATTCCCCTGCATAGTGGCAGATATGTAAATACGGTGTTTGCTTACCATTTCTCATGCATTAGGGTTCGAACACTTGAACACCTATACAGATTCTCCTGCATGGTGGCAGATGTGTAAATACGGTGTTTACTTACCATTTCTCATGCATTAGGGTCCGAACACTCGAACACCTATACGCATTCTCCTGCATGATGGCAGATATGTAAATACGGTGTTTACTTATCATTTCTCATGCGTTAGGGTTCGAACACTCGAACACCTATACGGATTCCCCTGTATAGTGGCAGATTTGTAAATACGGTGTTTGCTTACCATTTCTCATGCATCAGGGTTCGAACACTCGAAGACCTATACGAATCCTCCTACATAGTGGCAGATATGTAAATACGGTGTTTACTTACCATTTCTCATGCATTAGGGTTCGAACACTCGAACACTTATACGGATTCCCCTACATAGTGGCAGATATGTAAATACGGTGTTTGTTTACCATTTCTCACGCATTAGGGTTCAAACACTCGAACACCTATACAGATTCTCCTACAGGGTGGCAGATATGTAAATACAGTGTTTACTTATCATTTCTCATGCGTTATGGTTCGAACACTCGAACACCTATACGGATTTTCCTGCATCGTGGCAGATATGTAAATACGGTGTTTACTTTCCATTTCTCATGCATTAGGGTTCGAACACTCGAAAACCTATACGCATTCTTCTGCATGATGGCAGATATGTAAATACGGTGTTTACTTACCATTTCTCATGTATTAGGATACGAACACTCGAACACCTATACGCATTCTCCTACAGAGTGGCAAATATGTAAATACGGTGTTTTCTTACCATTTCTCATGCAAGGCTGTTCGAACACTCGAACACCTATATGGATTCTCCTGCATAGTGGCAGATATGTAAATACGATGTTTGTTTACCATTTCTCATGTATTGGGTTCGAACACTCGAACACCTATACGGATTCTCCTGCAGGGTGGCAGATATGTAAATACGGTGTTTACTTATCATTTCTCATGCGTTAGGGTTCGAACACTCGAACACCTATACGGATTTTCCTGCATCGTGGCAGATATGTAAATACGGTATTTACTTTCCATTTCTCATGCATTAGGGTTCGAACACTCGAAAACCTATACGCATTCTTCTGCATGATGGCAGATATGTAAATACGGTGTTTACTTACCATTTCTCATGCATTAGGGTTCGAACACTCGAACACCTATACGCATTCTCCTGCATAGTGGCAGATATGTAAATACGGTGTTTTCTTACCATTTCTCATGCAAGGCGGTTCGAACACTCAAACACCTATACGGATTCTCCTGCATAGTGGCAGATATCTAAATACGGCGTTTATTTACCATTTCTCATGCATTAGGGTTCGAACACTCGAACACCTATACGGATTCTCCTGCATAGGTGTTCGAGTGTTCGAACCCTAATGCATGAGAAATGGTAAATAAACGCCGTATTTAGATATCTGACACTATGCAGGAGAATCCGTATAGGTGTTCGAGTGTTCGAACCCTAACGCATGAGAAATGGTAAGTAAACACCGTATTTACAGATCTGCCACGACACAGGAGAATCCGTATAGGTGTTCGAGTGTTCGTACCCTAATGCATGAGAAATGGTAAGTAAACATCGTATTTTCATATCTGCCACCATGCAGGAGAATCCATATACGTGTTCGAGTGTTCGAACCCTAATGCATGAGAAATGGTAAGTAAACACCGTATTTACATATCTGGCACTATGCAGGAGAATCCGTATAGGTGTTCTAGTGGTCGAACCCTAATGCATGAGAAAAGGTAACTAAACACCGTATTTACATATCTGCCACCATACTGGAGAATCCGTATAGGTATTCGAGTGTTCGAACCCTAATGCATGAGAAATCGTAAGCAAACACCGTATTTACATGTCTGCCACTATGTAGGATAATCCGTATATGTGTTCGAGTGTTCAAACCCTAATGCATGAGAAATGGAAAGTAAACACCGTATTTACATATCTGCCACTATGCAGCAGAATCCGTATAGGTGTTTGAGTGTTCGAACCCTAATGCATGAGAAATGGTAAGTAAACACCGTATTTACATATCTTCCACCAAGCAGAAGAATCCGTATTGCTGTTCGTGTGTTTGGGTGTTTGATGCTGACTTTAGCTTATTTGGGAACCGATTTTTTTTTTTTAATAAATTTATTATGATCTAAATAAGCCAATAAATTAATAAGTTGGATTTTTTTCATCTTTTCAAAAGAGACTAAAGTATCAAAGATTTTTGATACCAACATTTGATATAATGTTTTCATATCAATAAAAATAATAATTATGAAATGGATGGATCGATGATGAATCTTATCTAACCTAACTTGATGTCTTGGGTGAATCCATTCAATTTTTATTTTAATTTTTTTTATTTATGCAATGTAAGTAATTGAGACCATTATTTACACATGCCACAATATTTTTTTTTGGAGGATAGTTGAATAATTTGACAGAAAGAAGACATATGTCTGTGAGTCTCTCTGCACACCTCTCAGTTTTGTTTTGGTCTGCTATTCCCATTCTTTTGAGATTTATTTTTTTTTTTTTTTGATTCAATGTGGAAGTGCCGCCTCGGCAGTTGGGTTTATTTTATTTATTTGAATAATTAGCTCTGTTGTTTAGTGGGAAAAACCTAAACAAATTGCCAACTTATATCATCATTTGAATTACGACTAGCCACCCAAGTTTAAAATGTGATGCTCACTTCTTCCAATTTTTTTACCATATTGCCCTTCCTCTCCTATTCAAATGACTTGGACTTTACATAGCAGGGGTTGGGTCTTGGAGATGTTCTTGGTCTTGGTTGATTCCAAAACTAATCAAAGTAAATACTTACCAGATCTAAGTATATTTAGGAGTATCCAATGTTACTCAATAAATACTTACCGGATCTAAGTATGTAGAGATGTTCAAGGTAATTGGAGAAATGATTTGTTTAGGTTGTATGAAATTAAAGGGAAAATTTCCAATAAGTCTTACTTTCCCATGAAATGTCCATTAGGTCTTATTAACACTTGAATCAACTCTCTCAACATAGTGCTAATATGATTGAAGAGGAAATTCTATGGGGAAAATAGGATTTAACTGGTCAAAATTAAACTGTTTTGATGTATGTTTTTCTCGTTCTTGATTATCAGGTTATCCTTTATGTTTACTTAACTTTCATTAGCTGTTAATGGATGCAATTATATTGAATTTATTGATAGTATATTCTGTGTCATTTAGCAGTTATATTGTTTTCTTCTCAGGTTCATGAAACCCCATATTTCACCTCCTCTCATTTCATATATATCTATTGGGTTATAATTTCTACTGGGTTTTGTTTGTTTTGATGTTTTTGTGAAACCCCATATGGAACCCCATAGACCTTCTTGAGGCGCCTTTAGCTTTACCATTCTATGTCAATAACTCAATTTTTTTTAATGTTTTTTAATTTCCCAACAGTGGCTTCAAGACCCATCGTTCAATACCAAAATAGAGGTATTTTACATTGTCTCTTGAAATTCCCTTTCTCTGCTCTTGATCGCTGTTGTTGGTTAATTATGTTGTTTGAATTCTGAATCCTGAAGGATTTGTTGGTTGATAATATTTGTATTACTTTTAAGATTTCATGTACAGCACACAGTGCTTCCCTTTTGTAACAGTCAGCCTTCTATTTGACATGTAACTTTATAGAGATATGTCCAATTTTGGAGTTAATAATAATGTATTTTGGAGTTGAGCCCATCTCAATCTCAATTAAACAGTGGATGTTTTATTTCTAGGCTTCTAAGTCTGTAGAAAATTTGTCAAAAATTTACCAAATAGGTTTTTGTTTTCGAGCTTCTTTTTTTCTCCTTCCTTGAAAGTTCAAACATTGAGTTTGCATTTGCTTTAATTGTTGGAAAATTTTGTTCTTTACCTGTTCGCAAAACTTTTTGCTTTATTGTTGACTGTAAATGAAATAACATAACAGCAACTTAAAGATCACATAAACACGTAATTAAACTAAAATAAAACTATTTGGGCGTTAATTGAATTTCATTTGAAAACTCGCCTATGTTCTTATAAAGTTTAATTTTAAATCCTTTCATTCGATTGGAAACTCCCCCAACTTCTTTTTTTTGGGTGAGTAAGTCATAAAATAAAGACAATGAAATGTACAAGTTTACAAGGGGCATACCCCAGGCACGCCCAACGACAAATACTTAACAATTACAGAATCTACGAAATACGAACACTACATCCCCATAAGGAAGGGGGGGAAGAAACAACACAACTGCACACTGCAGAAGAACAACAAAAAAAACAACATAACTCAACTTTGCCCATATATCCTTATTGTCTCCAAATAACCGCTACTATCAGAGATAATAGATGGTAACTTGGGGTGGATATATGGGCGAAGATACAATTTACACACCACAAAGCTAGTAACACAAAACAAACATACACACAAAGCTGCAACCCACAAGCTCGATCAAAAAAAGGATAGCCACTCCCACAAGCCGCCAGTCTCTACCGAAGATAAGCACATGGAATCCAATAAGCCTTCCACTCCTCACAGCCGTGACATCCTAGCCACTAACCAAAGCCATGACGGAGGAAAAAATCTACCCCACGACAAAACCCGATAGAGTCACATGAAGCTAGCACGAGCAATAACCATAATCAACGGTCTTGATAGTCGTAGCGAAACAACAATAGCCCCACAGCAACAGACCAATACATAGCCAAAAATCGCATAAGATCAAACATCACATCCCCCAACTTCTGTGAACTTAGATAGATGTTTTTGAGTTTGTTCCGGTCACCAAAGCTCAACAATGGTTGTTTGCCTATGCCATTTTCTTGGTATAGAAACAGGGATTTTCAAGTTGAAAGCATAATTTCATCTCTATAATTGATAATTTATTTTTAAGACAAGAAGGGTTGGGATTACAATTATATTCTAATCTCAACATTATTTACACCGTGCCTTCAGGCACGGGTATACGCTAGTCTGCCACTATGCAGGAGAATCCGTATAGGTGTTCGAGTGTTCGAACCCTGATGCATTAGAAATGGTAAGTGAGCACCGTATTTACATATCAGACACTATGCAGGAGAATCCGTATAGGTGTTCGAGTGTTCGAACCCTAATGCATGAGAAATGGTAAGTAAACACCATATTTACATATCTGCCACCATGCTGGAGAATCCGTATAAGTGTTCGAGTTTTCACACCCTAATGCATGAGAAATGGTAAGCAAACACCGTATTTACATATCTGCCTCTATACAAGGGAATCCGTAATAGGTGTTCGAGTGTTTGAACCCTAACGCATGAGAAATGATAATTAAACACCGTATTTACATATCTGCCACTGTGCAGGAGAATCCGTATAGGTGTTCGAGTGTTCAAACCCTAATGCATGAGAAATGGTAAGTAAACACCGAATTTACATATCTGCCACCATACAGGAGAATCCGTATAAGTGTTCGAGTGTTCGAACCCTAATGCATGAGAAATGGTAAGCAAACACCGTATTTACAAATCTGCCACTATGCAGGGGAATCCGTATAGGTGTTCGAGTGTTCAAATCCTAATGCATGAGAAATGGTAAGTAAACACCGTATTTACATATCTGCCACTATGCAATAGAATCCGTATAGGTGTTCGAGTGTTCGAACCCTAATGCATGAGAAATGGTAAGTAAACCCCGTATTTTCATATCTGCCACCATGCGGGAGAATCCGTATACGTGTTCGAGTGTTCGAACCCTAATGCATGAGAAATGGTGAGTAAACACCGTATTTACATATCTGCCACTATGCAGGAGAATCCGTATAGGTGTTCGAGTGTTCGAACCCTAATGCATGAGAAATGATAAGTAAACACCGTATTTATATATCTACGACCATGCAGGAGAATCCGTATAGGTGTTCGAGTGTTCGAGTGTTCGAACCCTAATGCATGAGAAATGGTAAACAACCACCAAATTTACATATCTGCACTATGCAAGTGTAGACACCCCATTTTTGACCGACCTTAAGACTCAGACGTCACCGATTGAGCACTCGGTGATGTTGCATGTTGTGCTCGTTCAGAAGTCTCAGAGTCGCGGCCGTGCGCCCTGCCTCCAGACTTCCGAACCCTCTTCTGTGCCTTGTCTCGGTTTGTGAACCAGACTCGGTTTTCTCTGTTTTCTTTCCTGAGGGAGAGGAGTGGTCCCGTAGACTATCTCCTGGTGGCCGTGAGCTACTTTTTGTGGCCGTAGGCCATTTTGCCCATTTCGGAGCCCGGTTCCCGGTTTCCGGGACCGTTAGGCCGTGTGCCTCGGTTCGGGACCGCCCAACCATCTCCGATTTCTCCGATTTTTGGCAGGGACCTCTGTTTTATAATTCCGAGGAACACTGGGGCCTTTGATGCCCACTTCGTGGCCGTATGCCACTTTCGGTGCTTGCAGCCCATTTTCGGGACCCCGAACTGCCCGGTTTTGGCCCCGAGCTTTCATTTTGTATCGGTTTTTGTTCAATTTTGGCAGGTACCTCTGTTTTAACATCAGAAAGATCACTGGAGGGTGGGAGGCCAGCAATTATCCTAGATAACCAGTTTCGCTCCTCTGGCGCCCGTTTTGCTCACTTCCGGGCCAATGTTGAACACCCTGGGGATATTTTCTTCCAACCAAAGCTACATATTTGTGATGAGGGGACATGGGAGGACCCTAAAAGTGCATGGTCGGCCAGTAATTGTGAATTTCATTTTTGAGCCTCTCCTTCAAGTTCAATGTTGTGACTCCTTCTTCAGAGTTGCCAATTTTCAACCTTGGAACCTTGTTCTACACACATGGGAGGACACCAAAAAGTGGTGGTCGGCTAGTAATTGCGAATTTCATTTTTGAGCCTCTCCTTCAAGTTCTATGTTGTGACTCTTGTTTCAGTGTTGCCAGATTCCAACCCTGGGGCCTTATTCTACACACTTGGGAGGACCCTAAAACATGGTGGTCGGCCAGAAATTTTTTGTTCCATTTTTGCCCCATGGCCGGCCGGCCAAGGTGAGTGGCTGGCCGACCAGTTGGGGTGGCCGGCCGGCCACCTTCCAGAAATCCACCTGGCCGGCCAGCTTTCTACTTTTCACCTCTTTACAGCTGTCTGGATATTTTTCAAAATATCCCAGCCCTCCGGGGGATATTTTGGGAGGGAAAGCTTGCCTCCATTTCCCTCCCCTTTTACACCCTTTCTTGCCTATTTAAGGGGCTGGACAGCTCCTTTGCTAGGGTTAGAAAATTTCATCTCATAAGCTCCTCTTCCAAAACCTCCATTTCCTATTTCCAAAGCTCAAAAAACCTTTAAGTTCCTAGTTCAATCCTTCATCAACCCTAAGCACCACCATCACCAACTCCATTCTAGCAGCAAAGGAGTGTTTTCCAGAGGTTAAGAAGCAGCAAATTGAAGCTAAGAAGCCACCAAAGTTAGATCTTCAAGGGTAAGCCTCTAATTCCCTTTTTCTAGCATAATTTTCTATCAATTCTTTACCCTATTTGCTTTTTGTTTTGGGCTCCGACCCCTACTGATATTGTGCTCATTTTGAGCCCCTCTACAACATTGTAGAGGGGCTCAACCTCATTTGATACCTCTATCATACACCTCTTTCAATATCACCCTTTATGCCAATTATTTGCATGCTTTGTTTGGCTTTTGAGTGATCTGATTTCGAGCCTGATATATACTGTTAGTGGGCTTATTTTGAGCCCCTCTTCAACATTGAAGAAGGGCTCCATCATGTTTGGCTTCTCCATCATGCACTTCCTTTGCAATTCTTCCATTTTACCGTAAAGTTGCATGATTAATTTGGCCTATTTGTGATCTGATTTGGAGCATCTCATGAATTAATATTATGCTTATTTTGAGCCCCTCCTCAACATTGAAGAAAGGCTCAACCTGGTTTTCATGCTCTACATGCCACTTGCTTTGAATTCATGTTCTACTCCTATTTTGCATGCATTGTTAGACTTATTTGGCTTCTGATTTCAGCCTTCATCAGGCTTAGAAAGAGCCTTATTTTGGTCCATTATTCATGTTTTGTTAAGGGCCTTAAGCTATTTGGTGAATGCTTTTAGTACTTCATGTTATATCCTTCATATTTTCCGTAAAATTGCATGATTTTTTAGGCCATTCTAACTTCTGTTTTTGGCCTTCATCAGGCTTAGAAAGTGTCTTATTTTGGCTCATTCTTCATGTTTTGTTAAGTGTCCAAAGTTGTTTGGTGCTTCCATGCATGATCTATCATTATAGCCTTCTTTTGGTCCATATATTGCATGCTATTTTGAGCCTATCTACATACTGATTTTGGAGTTGTCATTCACTGTAAATATGCATATTTTGGGCTCCTCTTCAATGTTGTAGAAGGAAATTTTGTGGTTTGAATTTTCTATATACTACTTGCTTAATAAATCCCCTCTTTTCCCCCATTTTTGCATGCCATTGTTGCCATATCTATGCTCACAATTTGGCCATGTTTTGTACTGAAAAGATGCTATTTTTGGGGCTGCCTTGCTACTGTTTTTGCTGTCATGTGCCAATTTTGCATGTTTAGCATAGCCGTAAGCCATTTCGGGTACTTAAAGTCACATTTCGGGATGATTTCATGCATTGATTGTCATTTCGTATCATTTCGGGGCTGTTTTCCCCTTCATTTAGCTGCTGAAATTTGGTTTGCATGCTTGCATATCATTTTCCATGTCATTTCATGCCTTAGTGCATTGCCTCGGTTTGCGTGCCCGTGGGCACGCACTTCGAGGTACTCCGTTTTCATCCGACGGCAGCCTATGTGAGTGCGGCTGAGACTCTCTCATGTTGGCGTAAGCCCATCATTGCATTCCGTATGCCATTTTATGCATTCCTCGGTTTGTGTGTCCGCGGGCACGCATTTCGAGGCATCTCTTTTTTATCCGACGGCAGCCTATGTGAGTGCGGCTGAGGCCCTCTCATGATTAGCGTAAGCCCAATTCGCATTCCGTATGCCATTTCATGCCTTCGGGCCATTCCTCGGTTTGCGTGCCCGTGTGCACGCATTTTGAGGCACCTCATTTTCGTCTCTCGGCAGCTTATGTGAGTGCGGCTGAGGCCCTCTCATGTTAGTGTAAGCCCAATCTGTATTTTCATGCCTTTACATCACTGCCCCGGTTTGCGTGCCCGTGTGCACGCATTTCGAGGCACTTCACTTTTATCCGACGGCATCTTATGTGAGTGCGGCTGAGGTCCTCTCATGTTAGTGTAAGCCCAATTTGCATTCCGTATGCCACCGCTTCAGTTTGCGTGCCCGTGTGCACGCATTTCGAGGCACTTCACTTTTATCCGACGGCCTCTTATGTGAGTGTGGCTGAGGCTCTCTCATGTTAGTGTAAGCCCATCTTGCATCGTGTATGCTATTTTAGATCTGTTGCATTCCGTATGCCATTTTCTCAGTTTGCGTGCCCGTGGACACGCATTTCGAGACATCTCATTTTAGTCTCATTGTATATCATATTTCATGTTATCTCATGCTTGTATGCCATTTTCTCGGTTTGCGTGCCCGTGGGCACGCATTTCGAGACATCTCATTCCCATAACATTGTGTATGTTAGGATTGCATATTAGCTACATTTCATGCATATCATGCATATTGCATCGTGTTCGGGATAAGAGTTAGCCCGGGCACGGGAAACGAGGCGCGTTCCGTACTTCGAGTGACGGAACGGGTCTCAATTCCCAAGTCACCGACACTCCGGATTATCCATGATGGAGTTAGGTTTTGTTGTAGCATTCATGCGCATTCATCCTATATTGAGTTGTGCAATTCGATTCCTCGGCCATCATGCATCGATATGCGTGATTGGTGGCACGAGGATCGAGGCATGCATATATTTGTGAAATACATTGCTATGCCCTTTTCCTGCTCTCTGTTGCAGCAAAATCGAGGATCAACAACTTTTCGGAGTCTGGCACGTATTTCGAGAAATATTGCAAACAGAGGCTAATTGGGGCATCCCAGTGGATTTCCGCACCGTGCAGCCCAAAATACATCATTCATCAGAAGCAAGGCGGTCCCTGGCTTGCATGCCAGTTTATAGCTTTCTTAATTAATCTGTAAATTAATTAGAAATTTGTATATTTATTTCGGACTGTACTATTCTTTCATTCGGGTCTGTATTATTATTTATTCGGACCCTCTGCGCGAGGGCAAAATTGTAATAAGTGTGTGTGAGTGCGATGTATGTCTTCCAACCCCACGTCTTTCTTCCCTTTTATTTATCCGTTTCGGATGGTTAGATATAGGGCATATTTCAATTAGCATACAGTATGACAGCATGTTTGCATCATTCATCTGTTTTGCACGCACCGGGCTCGGCGCATCAATACAAACTGCATTTGTATTTCAATTCCAAATTGAATACTTGATAGCTGTAGCATTTCATATGCCATGTTTAGAATAGCCGAGCCTGCTAAAGTTGCATCTTTGCATGTGTTGCATTAGGCAATTCTGTATATTTTAGGATCATGCATGATTTTTAATCAGTTTCGGTTTTGGCTAGGAGTACTCGGTGAGTTTTATGCTTTAGCATCCTTGCATGCGTGTGAGTGCTGCCATGAATAGCATGTTTACCATGAGGCTATGTGCTTGCCTTGAATGCCTGTGGGTGGAGGTTGAGTTATCTGAATTGGAGCAATTCATTGACTGTTTGTTTTAAGCCCACTAGATAGTGGCAAAATCATTGTTTTCTAAGCCCACCTGAGGGTGGCAAATCCGCATCTTAGCCTACCTGCGGGTAGCACCATCAAACCATTTTCAAACAAACAAACATGAAATGTTTAATTCCAATTCAGGCGATTCAGTCTATACTTGTATGCTGTGCGCATCACATAGTAACCTAGGCTAATAACCGGAATAAGAACTCACAATGTTTTCAAAAACAGATATCATGTTTATAGGTTGTTTGAAGCCTACGGCAACAAAAAGTAGGTTGTTTGAAGCCGCTGCGTGCGTAGTGAAACCCTAGCTCCTGACAAAATAGGACAGGGAAACCCTACCCCAACATAGGGATGTTTTGGCTCTCACTTATCTGTTATGTGCTTGTTAGAGTGCGTCTCTACAGGGAATGCATGTATCAGTCTATGAGTTTGGGCATCAGGCCTACGGGCACCAGTTCAGTACTTTGGGATTCAGTTTACCTGAGGGTAGCAGTTTACAGGGCAGAATTTTGGGGCAGAATTCAGTAGAGGGCACACTCATTCAATTATGCTCATATCCGTTTTGGTGAAATCAGGCTGAGATGCTGCATGTTTTCTCTTTTGCTAGGTAGTCCTGGAACCATAGCTTCAGAAGGCTCCACTATCCCCCAGGTACATTGGACTAGCGCTGATAGACTTTGTGAGGTCAGAAATTCGATTCAAGGGAAACCGGTGTTCTTTCGCTGAGGCAAGGCAAAGAAGGGCCATACAGGGCTCACTGACTCATCTGATCCGTCAGTCACCAGTCACATCACCTTTGTTCAGAATCAGCAGCCCGTGATGGCGCAGGGTTCGGAAGAATTTGTGGCCGTGATAGCAGCGTTGAATCAGGGAACTGCCATGCAAGCTGAGACTAGTATTGAAACGCAGAGCCCATCTGGGGCATCTACCTTACATCCAGCTTTGGGACCCCAGCCGAACTTTGACCCAATTCCGCCAGTTGAAGACTTGCAGTGTCCGGATTCTCGAGAAAGGTTGGCTCAAGCCCAAGTTTTCAGACCCCTGGTGCAGCCTAATGAGAGGCGTTATCTCCTTGATGCTAATGACCTTGATCTGACCGCAGTAAAAATTGCTAACCTTGAGAAGCAATTTAAGAAGGCACAGGGCCTTAACTCCATTCCCGACATTGAGGATGGGCATACCGAGTCTGCTGTACGGCTCCCAGACAGATTCAAAATGCCACATATTGACCGTTTCGACGGGTCTGGGGATCCAATGGTACATATCCGACTTTTCTTGGATGTCCTAAAGCCGATGGGTCTGACTAAGCCGCAGAAACTCTCTCTGTATGGAAGAACTCTGTCCGGTGTAGCAGCCACTTGGTACGCTAAGTTGGAGGACAAAGTGAAGCAAAACTGGGAAGAATTGGCTGAGGCCTTTGTCGATCAGTATTCCTACAATACCCAAGTTGAAATGACCATCCAAGAGCTTGAAGCAACCCGCCAAAACCCAAAAGAGCCTTTTGTGAAATTTGTTGCGAGGTGGAGAGCAAAGGCAGCACAGATGACAGATCGCCGCCCTTCTGAGAGGGATCAAGTGCAGATGATGGTACGAAACCTCGAGCATGATATGTTGCAGAAATTGATAGTCGCTCCGCTATTCACTTTCAAAAGTTTGCATGAACTGGGGGTTCAGGTCGAGAATGCGTTCAACAGCGGGATCATTCCCAGAACAGGTGAACCGACAAGGAGGGTGATTTCAAGGAGTACCAATGCCGGAAGTAGCACTATTCCCGAACCCACTGAAATCAATACAGTCGCCACAGCCAACCCTTTTGCCAATCCAAGCCCGCAAATAGCCGACCCAGCCCGAGCTTAGGGCAGAACTTTCACCCCTCTTCATATGAGCCTGACTAGCGCACTAAAAGTCCTGATGGAAAGAGGGCATCTCAAACCTCTCGATCCTCAACCTCTTCCCAACCCACTCCCAGCTAGACATAACCCTGCCAAGTACTGTATGTACCATCAGCAGTGTGGTCATGGCACCGACCGTTGCTACCGCCTTCGTCATGAGGTCCAAAATCTCATCGACAATCGGACGATAGCTCTACCTTCAGGCCCCAATGACCAAACATCTCCTGCCTACCTCAATCTCATCCATACACTGCCGTCCATCTATGACCCCAGCATATACATCACCCCGGCCCATCTACCTAAGCCTGAGGTGTTTATCCCAGAAAGCATGGACTTATGCATGATGGGTGCACCTGAACCCCAATCATCTCAAACCCATGAACCCACTACTTCCGAGCTGATGAGGATGATTGAAGATCTTCAGAGAACAGTGGCGGATTTAGCCTTTGGAGTTTTGGCTCCATCATCGACCACGTCGCCTACCAGGGAGTTCATGTCAAAAGGCTCTCCAGTCCTGGGGCGGGCTACATTTGAGGAAGGCCAATACCTTGGCAAAGTGGAGGCGAGTAGAAAGAACAAGGTAGGGGTAGGCATTGATCCCCATGAGCATCTTCTGTTGGCTGTTGAGGCTTTGAAAGCTGAGGGACTGAACAAAGAGGAAGTCCTCACAGTTGTTGCAAAAGCTGTGGATGATACTTTCGCTACTCAAGTTGGGGGTAGTTTGAATCAAAGGGCAAACCGGGAAAAGGGCCGATATACCAGAGGCAATCCTGTTAGCTCAAATCCTCCACTCAGAAGAGATCCGCAAGCCAGGCCAGCACCTGCCAATCCCTTTGCGGGTGTATCCAGCAAAAATCCACAAACCTTGAAGTACCAACCCCGAGGTCAGAGGGTCTTCCATGCCCTCCACATGCCTTTATCCAAAGCTTTCCAAATCCTTGTTGGACAAGGCCATCTCAAACCCCTTGAGCCTCGACCTCTCCCGAACCCTCTTCCGGCTACACATGATGCTACCCAGTATTGCGCATACCATCAGCAAACTGGCCATGCTACCAACAACTGCTTCCGTCTTCGCCATGAAGTACAGGATCTATTTGACAACGGGGTTATCCTCCCACCGAGCTCAGCAAAGTTTATCGGCACTGGGTCAGTGAACTTGGGGGATAATGTTATGTGATCGAGGGATGAACCACCTGCGAATGGCGCTCAGATTACTCCAGACGTGGGAATGGCACGCACTGTTCTGAGCAATGTGCAAATACCAGTTTTTGTGCTTTCTGACTTGGGTATTGGGTCAGTTTTGTTGTTTTGTTTTGAGTCTGTCTTTTTATTTTGAGTCAGTCTCTTTTGTTTTGGGTCTGTCTTGTTGTATCGAGTCAGTCCTGTTGTATAGGAGTCGGGTGATTCCGGGGGTGTTACCTCGGACATCACTGTTTTGTTTTCTATTTGTCTTTTTGCTTTGTTTTGAGTCTGTTTCTGCTAGGGTGCCAGTTATGCCAACAGACTTTGAATGAAACAGCAGTGATTTCCACGCTCTCGCATTTGTTTCTGCCGTGTGCTAGTTGTGCTGGGATTTGAATGAAGTGGCAGTACATTCCACCTGCTCTCTTGTGCCTTGAAGTCATTGTATTGACCTAAGTTTTTCAAAACCTTTTTGAACACTGCGGTGAAAACAAAGAGGGAGGAATTCCTCGGGATTTGCAAAACTTTGATCAAATTGAGAGAAAGAGAGGCGTGCTAAGCCCTTAATGAATGAAATCATGCTTGTTAGTGTGAGTACTGAGAAGGACCCTAGCTTTGATCCAGACTGTTCCTACACTGTCTTCAGCTCGAGCGATTTGTCGTTTTATTAAAAACTTTCAAAAAATATTTTGCGCGGTCCTGCGAAGACATGTGTGGAATCGCTCTTGAGATTGTGCAGCTTAGGATCGCTCTCGGCCTCGAGACTCAACCCCTTTGCTGTCAAACCTTGAACGTACATTCAGAATGTTCAACGGTCAACCACAATGTGAGGCCTATGTGGCCAGATTTGAAGCAGCCCTCGAACAAGAGGCACCAAAGTCAGATCAAGAAGGTCAAACCTCATCAGAAGAAGCTTGCAAAGCTAGAACAGAAGCACCCTTCAAACTAGGGGCAAAAAATATCCGATGTGCTCGAAGAGCCAATGGTGGATCTTTCTACAAATCAATACAACAGCCACTCTCCTGAATACAGGGGGCTTCAATCTCAAAACCATTTGGCATGGACTTATTACACTTTTTACCCTTTGAGAGGCTCGTTGGGCCGAAAACCTGAAAGGGCGACCCAGGCAAAAGTTAGAGCAAGAAAAAGAAAAAAGAAAAATGCAGAAAAGAACAAAGAAAAGAAAAAAAAAGAAAAAGAAAAAATTCAAATAGAAAAAAAAAATGAAAAAAAGAGAAAAGAAAAAAGAAAAAAGAAATGAAAAGAAAAGAATGAAAGGAAAAAAAGAAGAAGAAGGCTCGCAAGGTTGAAAACCTGCAACAGGCGCCTTGGCAAAAGTTAGAGCATAAAAAGGAGAGGTTAAATACCCGAGTGTACCTTAACCCCGAACTACGTAAGGCTTGATTCCCATCTTTGGGATACGTAGGCAACTTCATTCTGAAGTCCAGCCGTAAAACGATTCAAATTCAATTGTGTCCATGTAATGGTTTTGACCATCCTTGCCTTCTCTGTATCCGAGAGTACGGTTGCAATCATCGCTCCGAGGACTGACTACAATGCGCTGCGGTGCCGTTCAAACAAGGGGCAACTTTCCGTTGTCATTCAATGCGCTGCAGTGCCGTTCAAACAAGGGGCAACTTTCCGTTGCCATGCAGTGTCCTTCAGATAAAAGGGCAATTTTCCATTGCTATGGGTCCGAGGTTGTGCATCTCAAGAGTAGGTTCTGTGCTCGTTGAGTAGTGACCGTTTGCAAAAATAGTTTTTGAAAATTTTTACTGAGGTTGACTATTTTCTCGAAAATTGTTCCGTCTTTTCCAAAAACTGGACCATTTCTTGGACCCAAAAAAGGAAAATTTTCGGTGCTCATAGCCTGACTTGCGTGATTTCAAATCAAAAACTGAACAAGCATGTTACTCTAACCCTCATATTGGTCAAAATTGTTTTAGTAGAAAGCAAAAACAAAAAATGGTCAAAACAATGAACTAGGGGCATAGTTGAGTCAGGAGTTCTGTCTTTTCCCCTTTGTCAAAATACTTGCCAAGAAGGGCACTCTACCTGCCGGAAAAGGGCACCACTGAAGCTAACCACAAAAAGGCTGAAAGCTCTCTCATCCTCCAGGCAAAAAACTGTCGAGCCATGTGCGAAGCATAAACTGGAATGAGGCAAGATATTCCACTCCATCATCTGAACAGATCTTATTACGTCCAAACTCCCCAGCAAAGCATCATCAACCGATGCTAGCTGCAGATTTGCTACACACCCAGTTGTAGCGCAACCCCTCTGTGGGAGGATTCACTAGCTGTGAGCGGAAGAAAGAAGAATCTAGCAGAATGCTAGGGGCACAAGCCCACAACTTGCTGTTTATCCATCAACCACCTAGGGGAGGGATTGAAAAATGAGAGATTGAAAAATAGAGAGATGTGCGATGAGAGAAAAAGTGAGAAAATGGCTTTTTGTCAGAAAACAAGAGATTGAGTGTCGAGCGATGTGAGAGACACAAATAAGAAAGGGTGGGAACACCACCCGGTGAAACAGGCTCCCTGTGCACGTCTGAGTGTCGTGTCTTTTGTTTTATCTCGATTCTTGTTTTGGGTCGTTTCGAGTGTTACTCGATGTGTCTAGGTTGTGTGCCTTTATTTCCCCGTGATGAGTCGTTTTGTTGTGGTCAGTTGTAGGCTCAATACCCTGTTGAGAATCCTTTTCTCATTTTCAAAAGAAAAATCGTTTTGTGCTCCGAGTGCCGTGCCGTTCTCCACATTTGTGCAAAACAGGATTGGTTCTTTCAAAAAGCCGCAGGGTCCACCCCCGATAAGTGTGAACAGTAGAACAAGGGCCTATCTGAAGTTATTTAGGTTCCAGACTGCAAAGAAAAAGAAAAGAGGGAAAATTTGGAGCATCTTAGCATGTCTCAACTTTAGCAAAATCTGAGACTGCATTCTAGGTGCACCTTCTCAGGCCTCGCCATTTCTCTGGAGTATGAGTGTGTCTCGACCCCAAGTGTAAGCCTGCTTCAAGTCAGAATGGCAGTCCAAGCAGCACCCGAGGGTTTCACATGCAGATGTTATCTCTCGCCAATTTGAATAGGGTGTGCCCCTTTTGAGCTGAGCATGTTGTGAAGTCCTCTAAGAGGCAAATCAGAGGCACCAGAGTACATATTTGCTGTCCCTCTATTGCATAGAGTGCGAGCTTTCATATACACTGTTGTTGCATGCGTGCCGCACATCATTATGATTCATGCATAGAATATGCTTGTTTTCGATTCCGCATAGAATATGCTTTACTTGTTTCATGCATAGAATATGCTTGCTTTCAATATTGCATAGGAAATGCCCCCATACTTGCATAGAAGATGCATTTTATCACACTTTCTTGTGCATTTTATCTCGCTCGCACTGTCTTGTGCACTTACACTTTGTATCTCACTCGCACTATCTTGTGCATTTCAAATCACTCGCGCTGTTTAGCGTATCGCACTGTTTTGTGCATTTCAAATCACTCGCGCTGTTTAGCGTATCGCGCTGTTTAGTGCATTTCAAACAATCGCACTGATTTGTGCAGTTTTACAATCGCGCTATTTTGCGCACCTCAATCGCACTGTTTTGTGCAGTTTTTACAATCGCGCTATTTTGCGCACCTCAATCGCACTGTTTTGTGCAGTTTTACATTCGCGCTATCTTGCGCATCTCAATCGCACTATTTTGTGCAGTTTTACGATCGCGCTATTTTGCGCACCTCAATCGCACTGTTTTGTGCAGTTTTATCATTCGCGCTATTTTGCGCACCTCAATCGCACTGTTTTGTGCAGTTTTTACAATCGCGCTATTTTGCACACCTCAATCGCACTATTTTGTGCAGTTTACATTCGCGCTATTTTGCGCACCACAATCGCACTATTTTGTGCAGTTCACCATTCGCGCTATTTTGCGCACCTCCATCGCACTATCTTGTGCATTGCATTCATCGCGCTATTTTGTGCACCTCAATCGCACTGTCCTGTGCTTTGCATATCACATCGCACTATCTTGTGCATTTCAAATCAATCGCGCTGTTTAGCGCATCGCACTATGTTGTGCACTGTATCATTCGCACTATCTTGCGCGTCCCACCTGCACTTGTTAGTGCATTACATTTCACTCGCACTATTTTGCGCACTTTACTTGCATTGTGCATGCATTTGATCGTGCTATCTTGCACATCTCACCTGCACTTGTTAGTGCGTTGCATCGCGCTATCTGGCGCACCTTACCTGTATCACACTGCTTTATGCATTCACTCGCCGACACTGCGTGTGTCAAACTTTCGGAACCACAGGAATCACATTGAATATATGTTGTTAGCATATTGTGCTTGTTGAATTTCTCTCTTTTGCAGGCGCGATATTGTATGTACGGTTCATTTGAGGCTGGTGCGACCAGACGAATCGCGCAGGTATCGTATCTTCTCCGTGTGAGACGCGACAAGAATTGAATAATTCTCCGCATTCCTAACTGCATGAAATGTAGTTGTTGCTTTGCATTCTTGCTTAAAATTGTTGCATCTATTTGCGAATACTTGCCTTATTACAGCTTGCTGCACTTGCATGATCACCTGGCTCCGTGCCTATCATTTTGCATTTTGCCCCCTTTGCCTGAGGGCATGCCTGCGGGCACACACATCTCTGTTTACCTTGTATGATTGTCTAAGTCTTCGGCCTTGTCAAAAATGGGTCGTCTCTGGGCTTTGACATTCACTCTCGTCACCTCTTGACTTCCGAGTTCTGTCAAAGAGGGGCAACTGTAGACACCCCATTTTTGACCGACCTTAAGACTCAGACATCACCGATTGAGCACTCGGTGATGTTGCATGTTGTGCTCGTTCAGAAGTCTCAGAGTCGCGGCCGTGCGCCCTGCCTCCAGACTTCCGAACCCTCTTCTGTGCCTTGTCTCGGTTTGTGAACTAGACTCGGTTTTCTCTGTTTTCTTTCCTGAGGGAGAGGAGTGGTCCCATACACTATCTCCTGGTGGCCGTGAGCTACTTTTTGTGGCCGTAGGCCATTTTGCCCATTTCGGAGCCCGGTTCCCGGTTTCCGGGACCGTTAGGCCGTGTGCCTCGGTTCGGGGACCGCCCCAACCATCTCCGATTTCTCCGGTTTTCGGCGGGGACCTCTATTTTATCATTCCGAGGAACACTGGGGACTTTGATGCCCACTTCGTGGCCGTATGCCACTTCGGTGCTTGCAGCCCATTTTCGGGACCCCGAACTGCCCGGTTTTGGCCCCGAGCTTTCATTTTGTATCGGTTTTTGTTCAATTTTGGCAGGTACCTTTGTTTTAACATCAGAAAGATCACTGGAGGGTGGGAGGCCAGTAATTATCCCAGATAACCAGTTTCGCTCCTCCGGCGCCCGTTTTGCTCACTTCCGGGCCAATGTTGAACACCCTGGGGATATTTTCTTCCAACCAAAGCTACATATTTGTGATGAGGGGACATGGGAGGACCCTAAAAGTGCATGGTCGGCCAGTAATTGTGAATTTCATTTTTGAGCCTCTCCTTCAAGTTCAATGTTGTGACTCCTTCTTCAGAGTTGCCAATTTTCAACCTTGGAACCTTATTCTACACACATGGAGGACACCAAAAAGTGGTGGTCGACCAGTAATTGCGAATTTCATTTTTGAGCCTCTCCTTCAAGTTCTATGTTGTGACTCTTGTTTCAGTGTTGCCAGATTCCAACCCTGGGGCCTTATTCTACACACTTGGGAGGACCCTAAAACATGGTGGTCGGCCAGAAATTTTTTGTTCCATTTTTGCCCCATGGCCGGCCGGCCAGGGTGAGTGGCTGGCCGACCAGTTCCAGAAATCCACCTGGCCGGCCAGCTTTCTACTTTTCACCTCTTTACAGCTGTCCGGATATTCTTCAATATATCCCAGCCCTCCGGGGGATATTTTGGGAGGGAAAGCTTGCCTCCATTTCCCTCCCCTTTTACACACTTTCTTGCCTATTTAAGGGGCTGGACAGCTCCTTTGCTAGGGTTAGAAAATTTCATCTCATAAGCTCCTCTTCCAAAACCTCCATTTCCTATTTCCAAAGCTCAAAAAACCTTTAAGTTCCTAGTTCAATCCTTCATCAACCCTAAGCACCACCATCACCAACTCCATTCCAGCAGCAAAGGAGTGTTTTCCAGAGGTTAAGAAGTAGCAAATTGAAGCTAAGAAGCCACCAAAGTTAGATCTTCAAGGGTAAGCCTCTAATTCCCTTTTTCTAGCATAATTTTCTATCAATTCTTTACCCTATTTGCTTTTTGTTTTGGGCTCCGACCCCTACTGATATTGTGCTTATTTTGAGCCCCTCTACAACATTGTAGAAGGGCTCAACCTCATTTGATACCTCTATCATACACCTCTTTCAATATCACCCTTTATGCCAATTATTTGCATGCTTTGTTTGGCTTTCGAGTGATCTGATTTCGAGCCTGATATATATTGTTAGTGGGCTTATTTTGAGTCCCTCTTCAACATTTAAGAAGGGCTCCATCATGTTTGGCTTCTCCATCATGCACTTCCTTTGCAATTCTTCCATTTTACCGTAAAGTTGCATGATTAATTTGGCCTATTTGTGATCTGATTTGGAGCATCTCATGAATTAATATTATGCTTATTTTGAGCCCCTCTTCAACATTGAAGAAAGGCTCAACCTGGTTTTCATGATCTACATGCCACTTGCTTTGAATTCATGTTCTACTCCTATTTTGCATGCATTGTTAGACTTATTTGGCTTCTGATTTCAGCCTTCATCAGGCTTAGAAAGAGCCTTATTTTGGTCCATTATTCATGTTTTGTTAAGGGCCTTAAGCCATTTGGTGAATGCTTTTGGTACTTCATGTTATATCCTTCATATTTTCCGTAAAATTGCATGATTTTTTAGGCCATTCTAACTTCTGTTTTCGGCCTTCATCAGGCTTACAAAGTGTCTTATTTTGGCTCATTCTTCATGTTTTGTTAAGGGTCCAAAGTTGTTTGGTGCTTCCATGCATGATCTATCATTATAGCCTTCTTTTGGTCCATATATTGCATGCTATTTTGAGCCTATCTACATACTGATTTTGGAGTTGTCATTCACTGTAAATATGCATATTTTGGGCTCCTCTTCAATGTTGTAGAAGGAAATTTTGTGGTTTGAATTTTCTATATACTACTTGCTTAATAAATCCCCTCTTTTCCCCCATTTTTGCATGCCATTGTTGCCATATCTATGCTCACAATTTGGCCATGTTTTGTACTGAAAAGATGCTATTTTTGGGGCTGCCTTGCTACTGTTTTTGCTGTCATGTGCCAATTTTGCATGTTTAGCATAGCCGTAGGCCATTTCGGGTACTTAAAGTCACATTTCGGGATGATTTCATGCATTGATTGTCATTTCGTATCATTTCGGGGCTGTTTTCCCCTTCATTTAGCTGCTGAAATTTGGTTTGCATGCTTGCATATCATTTTCCATGTCATTTCATGCCTTAGTGCATTGCCTCGGTTTGCGTGCCCGTGGGCACGCACTTCGAGGCACTCCGTTTTCATCCGACGAAAGCCTATGTGAGTGCGGCTGAGGCTCTCTCATGTTGGCGTAAGCCCATCATTGCATTCTGTATGCCATTTTATGCATTCCTCGGTTTGCGTGTCCGCGGGCACGCATTTCGAGGCATCTCTTTTTATCCGACGGCAGCCTATGTGAGTGCGGCTGAGGCCCTCTCATGATTAGCGTAAGCCCAATTCGCATTCCGTATGCCATTTCATGCCTTCGGGCCATTCCTCCGTTTGCGTGCCCGTGTGCACGCATTTCGAGGCACCTCATTTTCGTCTCTCGGCAGCTTATGTGAGTGCGGCTGAGGCCCTCTCATGTTAGTGTAAGCCCAATCTGCATTTTCATGCCTTTACATCACCGCCTCGGTTTGCGTGCCGGTGTGCACGCATTTCGAGGCACTTCACTTTTATCCGACGACATCTTATGTGAGTGCGGCTGAGGTCCTCTCATGTTAGTGTGAGCCCAATTTGCATTTCGTATGCCACCGCTTCGGTTTGCGTGCCCGTGTGCACGCATTTCGAGGCACTTCACTTTTATCTGACGACCTCTTATGTGAGTGTGGCTGAGGCTCTCTCATGTTAGTGTAAGCCCATCTTGTATCGTGTATGCTATTTTAGATCTGTTGCATTCTGTATGTCATTTTTTCGATTTGCGTGCCCGTGGGCACGCATTTCGAGACATCTCATTTTAGTCTCATTGTATATCATATTTCATGTCATCTCATGCTTGTATGCCATTTTCTCGGTTTGCGTGCCCATGGGCACGCATTTCGAGACATCTCATTCCCATAACATTGTGTATGTTAGGATTGCATATTAGCTGCATTTCATGCATATCATGCATATTGCATCGTGTTCGGGATAAGAGTTAGCCCGGGCACAGGAAACGAGGCGCGTTCCGTACTTCGAGTGACGGAACGGGTCTCAATTCCCAAGTCACCGACACTCCGGATTATCCATGATGGAGTTAGGTTTTGTTGTAGCATTCATGCGCATTCATCCTATATTGAGTTGTGCAATTCGATTCCTCGGCCATCATGCATCGATATGCGTGATTGGTGGCACGAGAATCGAGACATGCATATATTTGCGAAATACATTGCTATGCCCTTTTCCTGCTCTCTGTTGCAGCAAAATCGAGGATCAACAACTTTTCGGAGTTTGGCACGTATTTCGAGAAATATTGCAAACAGAGGCTAATTGGGGCATCCCAGTGGATTTCCGCACCAGGCAGCCCAAAATACATCATTCATCAGAAGCAAGGCGGTCCCTGGCTTGCATGCCAGTTTATAGCTTTCTTAATTAATCTGTAAATTAATTAGAAATTTGTATATTTATTTCGGACTGTACTATTCTTTCATTCGGGTCTGTATTATTATTTATTCGGACCCTCTGCGCGAGGGCAAAATTGTAATAAGTGTGTGTGAGTGCGATGTATGTCTTCCAACCCCACGTCTTTCTTCCCTTTTATTTATCCGCTTCGGATGGTTAGATATAGGGCATATTTCAATTAGCATACAGTATGACAGCATGTTTGCATCATTCATCTGTTTTGCACGCACCGGGCTCGGCGCATCAATACAAACTGCATTTGTATTTCAATTCCAAATTGAATACTTGATAGCTGTAGCATTTCATATGCCATGTTTAGAATAGCCGAGCCTGCTAAAGTTGCATCTTTGCATGTGTTGCATTAGGCAATTCTGTATATTTTAGGATCATGCATGATTTTTAATCAGTTTCGGTTTTGGCTAGGAGTACTCGGTGAGTTTTATGCTTTAGCATCCTTGCATGCGTGTGAGTGCTGCCATGAATAGCATGTTTACCATGAGGCTATGTGCTTATATGATATAACTGCCTTGAATGCCTGTGGGTGGAGGTTGAGTTATCTGAATTAGAGCAATTCATTGACTGTTTGTTTTAAGCCCACTAGATAGTGGCAAAATCATTGTTTTCTAAGCCCACCTAAGGGTGGCAAATCCGCATCTTAGCCTACCTGCGGGTAGCACCATCAAACAATTTTCAAACAAACAAACATGAAATGTTTAATTCCAATTCAGGCGATTCAGTCTATACTTGTATGCTGTGCGCATCACATAGTAACCTAGGCTAATAACCGGAATAAGAACTCACAATGTTTTCAAAAACAGATATCATGGTTAGTAGAGGCCGGTCTTTGACCGGGCAAGCGGGGGTGCTCACGATGTGACCTTCCCCAATCGTACCCAAGTTCCCGAGCCAACTTTGGTGATGACGGACACGTGGCCTTTTGGCACCGAGTCAGGGTTTCCTAAATTTTCCATTTTAAAATATTTAGGTGGCGACTCTGTTATCTGGCAAAGCAGTCCATGTTTGGTACTTCTTTTCTAAAAAATCTGTTTTTTCTTCAAAACGATTTGCCGGATTTGGACTCTTTGGTTCAAGATTTGGAACCACAACAAAATCGAGTCCGAACTGTAGCGAGGTCCCTCGCGAGCTTGTTACAGTTTCTGGCGACTCTGCTGGGGATTTAGAGAACTTGACTCGAACTCATGATATCTGGTTTTGACTGCACTTGTGTGTTTCTTTGCATTGCATTTGCATTGGTGCGCCTAGGACACCGTGTTTGCCATCTGCTATTCCTGAGCGGTTTGCTGGAGGCTTGTCTTGTCAAGACATGTCCATAAGGCTGACCGGTTACGGGCTCTGCTAGTATGGGAACACAAACCCCGGTTTTACCGAGGCACCCTTTTTCACCATTCGACCTAGTGCATATTCGGATCCATAGTGACCATTCCAAACTAGGACAGGTTGCTTACCCGTTTATAGGTTGTTTGAAGCCGCTGCGTGCGTAGTGAAACCCTAGCTCCTGACAAAATAGGACAGGGAAACCCTACCCCAACATAGGGATGTTTTGGCTCTCACTTATCTGTTATGTGCTTGTTAGAGTGCGTCTCTACAGGGAATGCATGTATCAGTCTATGAGTTTGGGCATCAGGCCTACGGGCACCAGTTCAGTACTTTGGGATTCAGTTTACCTGAGGGTAGCAGTTTACAGGGCAGAATTTTGGGGCAGAATTCAGTAGAGGGCACACTCATTCAATTATGCTCATATCCGTTTTGGTGAAATCAGGCTGAGATGCTGCATGTTTTCTCTTTTGCTAGGTAGTCCTAGAACCATAGCTTCAGAAGGCTCCACTATCCCCCAGGTACATTGGACTAGCGCTGATAGACTTTGTGAGGTCAGAAATTCGATTCAAGGGAAACCGGTGTTCTTTCGCTGAGGCAAGGCAAAGAAGGGCCATACAGGGCTCACTGACTCATCTGATCCGTCAGTCACCAGTCACATCACCGTTGTTCAGAATCAGCAGCCCGTGATGGCGCAGGGTTCGGAAGAATTTGTGGCCGTGATAGCAGCGTTGAATCAGGGAACTGCCATGCAAGCTGAGACCAGTATTGAAACGCAGAGCCCATCTGGGGCATCTACCTTACATCCAGCTTTGGGACCCCAGCCGAACTTTGACCCAATTCCGCCAGTTGAAGACTTGCAGTGTCCGGATTCTCGAGAAAGGTTGGCTCAAGCCCAAGTTTTCAGACCCCTGGTGCAGCCTAATGAGAGGCGTTATCTCCTTGATGCTAATGACCTTGATCTGACCGCAGTAAAAATTGCTAACCTTGAGAAGCAATTCAAGAAGGCACAGGGCCTTAACTCCATTCCCGACATTGAGGATGGGCATACCGAGTCTGCTGTACGGCTCCCAGACAAATTCAAAATGCCACATATTGACCGTTTTCGACGGGTCTGGGGATCCAATGGTACATATCCGACTTTTCTTGGATGTCCTAAAGCCGATGGGTCTGACTAAGCCGCAGAAACTCTCTCTGTATGGAAGAACTCTGTCCGGTGTAGCAGCCACTTGGTACGCTAAGTTGGAGGACAAAGTGAAGCAAAACTAGGAAGAATTGGCTGAGGCCTTTGTCGATCAGTATTCCTACAATACCCAAGTTGAAATGACCATCCAAGAGCTTGAAGTAACCCGCCAAAACCCAAAAGAGCCTTTTGTGAAATTTGTTGCGAGGTGGAGAGCAAAGGCAGCACAGATGACAGATCGCTGCCCTTCTGAGAGGGATCAAGTGCAGATGCTGGTACGAAACCTCGAGCATGATATGTTGCAGAAATTGATAGTCGCTCCGCTATTCACTTTCAAAAGTTTGCATGAACTGGGGGTTCAGGTCGAGAATGCGTTCAACAGCGGGATCATTCCCAGAACAGGTGAACCGACAAGGAGGGTGATTTCAAGGAGTACCAATGCCGGAAGTAGCACTATTCCCGAACCCACTGAAATCAATACAGTCGCCACAGCCAACCCTTTTGCCAATCCAAGCCCGCAAATAGCCGACCCAGCCCGAGCTTAGGGCAGAACTTTCACCCCTCTTCATATGAGCCTGACTAGCACACTAAAAGTCCTGATGGAAAGAGGGCATCTCAAACCTCTCGATCCTCAACCTCTTCCCAACCCACTCCCAGCTAGACATAACCCTGCCAAGTACTGTATGTACCATCAGCAGCGTGGTCATGGCACCGACCGTTGCTATCGCCTTCGTCATGAGGTCCAAAATCTCATCGACAATCGGACGATAGCTCTACCTTCAGGCCCCAATGACCAAACATCTCCTGCCTACCTCAATCTCATCCATACACTGCCGTCCATCTATGACCCCAGCATATACATCACCCCGGCCCATCTACCTAAGCATGAGGTGTTTATCCCAGAAAGCATGGACTTATGCATGATGGGTGCACCTGAACCCCAATCATCTCAAACCCATGAACCCACTACTTCCGAGCTGATGAGGATGATTGAAGATCTTCAGAGAACAGTGGCGGATTTAGCCTTTGGAGTTTTGGCTCCATCATCGACCACGTCGCCTACCAGGGAGTTCATGTCAAAAGGCTCCCCAGTGCTGGGGCGGGCTACATTTGAGGAAGGCCAATACCTTGGCAAAGTGGAGGCGAGTAGAAAGAACAAGGTAGGGGTAGGCATTGATCCCCATGAGCATCTTCTGTTGGCTGTTGAGGCTTTGAAAGCTGAGGGACTGAACAAAGAGGAAGTCCTCACAGTTGTTGCAAAAGCTGTGGATGATACTTTCGCTACTCAAGTTGGGGGTAGTTTGAATCAAAGGGCAAACCGGGAAAAGGGCCGATATACCAGAGGCAATCCTGTTAGCTCAAATCCTCCACTCAGAAGAGATCCGCAAGCCAGGCCAGCACCTGCCAATCCCTTTGCGGGTGCATCTAGCAAAAATCCACAAACCTTGAAGTACCAACCCCGAGGTCAGAGGGTCTTCCATGCCCTCCACATGCCTTTATCCAAAGCTTTCCAAATCCTTGTTGGACAAGGCCATCTCAAACCCCTTGAGCCTCGACCTCTCCCGAACCCTCTTCCGGCTACACATGATGCTACCCAGTACTGCGCATACCATCAGCAAACTGGCCATGCTACCAACAACTGCTTCTGTCTTCGCCATGAAGTACAGGATCTATTTGACAACGGGGTTATCCTCCCGCCGAGCTCAGCAAAGTCTATCGGCACTGGGTCAGTGAACTTGGGGGATAATGTTATGTGATCGAGGGATGAACCACCTGCGAATGGCGCTCAGATTACTCCAGACGTGGGAATGGCACGCACTGTTCTGAGCAATGTGCAAATACCAGTTTTTGTGCTTTCTGACTTGGGTATTGGGTCAGTTTTGTTGTTTTGTTTTGAGTCTGTCTTTTATTTTGAGTCAGTCTCTTTTGTTTTGGGTCTGTCTTGTTGTATCGAGTCAGTCCTGTTGTATAGGAGTCGGGTGATTCCGGGGGTGCTACCTCGGACATCACTGTTTTGTTTTCTATTTGTCTTTTTGCTTTGTTTTGAGTCTGTTTCTGCTAGGGAGCCAGTTATGCCAACAGACTTTGAATGAAACAGCAGTGATTTCCACGCTCTCGCATTTGTTTCTGCCGTGTGCTAGTTGTGCTGGGATTTGAATGAAGTGGCAGTACATTCCACCTGCTCTCTTGTGCCTTGAAGTCATTATATTGACCTAAGTTTTTCAAAACCTTTTTGAACACTGCGGTGAAAACAAAGAGGGAGGAATTCCTCGGGATTTGCAAAACTTTGATCAAATTGAGAAAAAGAGAGGCGTGCTAAGCCCTTAATGAATGAAATCATGCTTGTTAGTGTGAGTACTGAGAAGGACCCAAAGCTAGAACAGAAGCACCCTTCAAACTAGGGGCAAAAAATATCCGATGTGCTCGAAGAGCCAATGGTGGATCTTTCTACAAATCAATACAACAGCCACTCTCCTGAATACAGGGGGCTTCAATCTCAAAACCATTTGGAATGGACTTATTACACTTTTTACCCTTTGAGAGGCTCGTTGGGCCGAAAACCTGAAAGGGCGACCCAGGCAAAAGTTAGAGCAAGAAAAAGAAAAAAGAAAAATGCAGAAAAGAACAAAGAAAAGAAAAAAAAAAAGAAAGAAAAAATTCAAATAGAAAAAAAAAATGAAAAAAAGAGAAAAGAAAAAAGAAAAAAGAAATGAAAAGAAAAGAATGAAAGGAAAAAAAGAAGAAGAAGGCTCGCAAGGTTGAAAACCTGCAACAGGCGCCTTGGCAAAAGTTAGAGCATAAAAAGGAGAGGTTAAATACCCGAGTGTACCTTAACCCCGAACTACGTAAGGCTTGATTCCCATCTTTGGGATACGTAGGCAACTTCATTCTGAAGTCCAGCCGTAAAACGATTCAAATTCAATTGTGTCCATGTAATGGTTTTGACCATCCTTGCCTTCTCTGTATCCGAGAGTACGGTTGCAATCATCGCTCCGAGGACTGACTACAATGCGCTGCGGTGCCGTTCAAACAAGGGGCAACTTTCCGTTGTCATTCAATGCGCTGCAGTGCCGTTCAAACAAGGGGCAACTTTCCGTTGTCATGCAGTGTCCTTCAGACAAAAGGGCAATTTTCCATTGCTATGGGTCCGAGGTTGTGCATCTCAAGAGTAGGTTCCGTGCTCGTTGAGTAGTGACCGTTTGCAAAAATAGTTTTTGAAAATTTTTACTGAGGTTGACTATTTTCTCGAAAATTGTTCCGTCTTTTCCAAAAACTGGACCATTTCTTGGACCCAAAAAAGGAAAATTTTCGGTGCTCATAGCCTGACTTGCGTGATTTCAAATCAAAAACTGAACAAGCATGTTACTCTAACCCTCATATTGGTCAAAATTGTTTTAGTAGAAAGCAAAAACAAAAAATGGTCAAAACAATGAACTAGGGGCATAGTTGAGTCAGGAGTTCTGTCTTTTCCCCTTTGTCAAAATACTTGAAAAGAAGGGCACTCTACCTGCCGAAAAGGGCACCACTGAAGCTAACCGCAAAAGGCTGAAAGCTCTCTCATCCTCCAGGCAAAAAAACTGTCGAGCCATGTGCGAAGCATAAACTGGAATGAGGCAAGATATTCCACTCCATCATCTGAACAGATCTTATTACGTCCAAACTCCCCAGCAAAGCATCATCAACCGATGCTAGCTGCAGATTTGCTACACACCCAGTTGTAGCGCAACCCCTCTGTGGGAGGATTCACTAGCTGTGAGCGGAAGAAAGAAGAATCTAGCAGAATGCTAGGGGCACAAGCCCACAACTTGCTGTTTATCCATCAACCACCTAGGGGAGGGATTGAAAAATGAGAGATTGAAAAATAGAGAGATGTGCGATGAGAGAAAAAGTGAGAAAATGGCTTTTTGTCAGAAAACAAGAGATTGAGTGTCGAGCGATGTGAGAGACACAAATAAGAAAGGGTGGGAACACCACCCGGTGAAACAGGCTCCCTGTGCACGTCTGAGTGTCGTGTCTTTTGTTTTATCTCGATTCTTGTTTTGGGTCGTTTTGAGTGTTACTCGATGTGTCTAGGTTGTGTGCCTTTATTTTCCCGTGATGAGTCGTTTTGTTGTGGTCAGTTGTAGGCTCAATACCCTGTTGAGAATCCTTTTCTCATTTTCAAAAGAAAAATCGTTTTGTGCTCCGAGTGCCGTGCCGTTCTCCACATTTGTGCAAAACAGGATTGGTTCTTTCAAAAAG
The DNA here is from genome assembly GCA_036172215.1 of Camellia granthamiana. Lineage (NCBI taxonomy): Eukaryota > Viridiplantae > Streptophyta > Magnoliopsida > Ericales > Theaceae > Camellia > Camellia granthamiana. The sequence goes on from CM069908.1 coordinate 67,479,096, forward strand.
CCGCAGGGTCCACCCCCGATAAGTGTGAACAGTAGAACAAGGGCTTATCTGAAGTTATTTAGGTTCCGGACTGCAAAGAAAAAGAAAAGAGGGAAAATTTGGAGCATCTTAGCATGTCTCAACTTTAGCAAAATCTGAGACTGCATTCTAGGTGCACCTTCTCAGGTCTCGCCATTTCTCTGGAGTATGAGTGTGTCTCGACCCCAAGTGTAAGCCTGCTTCAAGTCAGAATGGCAGTCCAAGCAGCACCCGAGGGTTTCACATGCAGATGTTATCTCTCGCCAATTTGAATAGGGTGTGCCCCTTTTGAGCTGAGCATGTTGTGAAGTCCTCTAAGAGGCAAATCAGAGGCACCAGAGTACATATTTGCTGTCCCTCTATTGCATAGAGTGCGAGCTTTCATATACACTGTTGTTGCATGCGTGCCGCACATCATTATGATTCATGCATAGAATATGCTTGTTTTCGATTCCACATAGAATATGCTTTACTTGTTTCATGCATAGAATATGCTTGCTTTCAATATTGCATAGAAAATGCCCCCATACTTGCATAGAAGATGCATTTTATCACACTTTCTTGTGCATTTTATCTCGCTCGCACTGTCTTGTGCACTTACACTTTGTATCTCACTCGCACTATCTTGTGCATTTCAAATCACTCGCGCTGTTTAGCGTATCGCACTGTTTTGTGCATTTCAAATCACTCGCGCTGTTTAGCGTATCGCGCTGTTTAGTGCATTTCAAACAATCGCACTGATTTGTGCAGTTTTGCCATCGCGCTATTTTGCGCACCTCAATCGCACTGTTTTGTGCAGTTTTTAAAATCGCGCTATTTTGCGCACCTCAATCGCACTGTTTTGTGCAGTTTTACATTCGCGCTATCTTGCGCATCTCAATCGCACTATTTTGTGCAGTTTTACAATCGCGCTATTTTGCGCACCTCAATCGCACTGTTTTGTGCAGTTTTATCATTCGCGCTATTTTGCGCACCTCAATCGCACTGTTTTGTGTAGTTTTTACAATCGCGCTATTTTGCACACCTCAATCGCACTATTTTGTGCAGTTTACATTCGCGCTATTTTGCGCACCACAATCGCACTATTTTTGTGTAGTTCATTCCGCATCTTAGCCTACCTGCGGGTAGCACCATCAAACCATTTTCAAACAAACAAACATGAAATGTTTAATTCCAATTCAGGCGATTCAGTCTATACTTGTATGCTGTGCGCATCACATAGTAACCTAGGCTAATAACCGGAATAAGAACTCACAATGTTTTCAAAAACAGATATCATGGTTAGTAGAGGCCGGTCTTTGACCAGGCGAGCGGGGGTGCTCACGATGTGACCTTCCCAATCGTACCCAAGTTCCCGAGCCAACTTTGGTGATGACGGACACGTGGCCTTTTGGCACCAAGTCAGGGTTTCCTAAATTTTCCATTTTAAAATATTTAGGTGGCGACTCTGTTATCTGGCAAAGCAGTCCATGTTTGGTACTTCTTTTCTAAAAATCTATTTTTTCTTCAAAACGATTTGCCGGATTTGGACTCTTTGGTTCAAGATTTGGAACCACAACAAAATCGAGTCCGAACTGTAGCGAGGTCCCTCGCGGGCTTGTTACAGCAGGGGAATCCGAATAGGTGTTCGAGTGTTCGGACCCTAATGCATGAGAAATGGTAAGTAAACACCGTATTTATATATCTGCGACCATGCAGGAGAATTCGTATAGGTGTTTGAGTGTTCGTGTGT